>CM056052.1:509058454-509358454 GCA_029574335.1 Rana kukunoris
ATCTACTCACATAGAGGAAAGAGGAGTTGCATTCAGATCCATATGCTAGGCTGAAGAGATGGAATGGGACTGCAAGTCACAGCAGATCCTGAGAGGCTGGCACCACATCAAGTCCAGGCAGGATGGGGTGGGATGGCTGAGCGCAGCGCGGTCTCATTCAGTCATCCAGACTTTTGCATATCACAGTCAGGTTGGGTGAGAAAAAGTCCATCGGACAAGGATATGGGTTTCAAAGGTAGTGAGCGGGGGAGGACAGACACCAGTGCTAACACTCCTCTTTCCTCCATTTGAGTGGATATTCTTCTTTAATAAATTACTTGTATGATATATACTCAGAGGCGCCCTTTCCTTGTTTTTATTCTAGCCTACTGGAACCCACTTCTGGTTTTCTTGGTGGCCGCCCTGTCTGACCCATTGCCATATATATTTATGGGTGTATATATGTGTATATATACACATCCTCTTATCTCTACCCTTGGACTATTGGGTACTACATTTTGAGATATCTGTGCATTGCGCCTTTTCACTTGTTTAGTGTATTTAGTTGCAGCATGGCAATAAAATAAATAATACATCTCCAGCACCCCTGTAGAAGCTAGGGCAGATAGTTCTCATAAAGCAAACATTTAGAAAAAATCAGAAATGAGTAGTAACCATGGCATGTAAGCACATGGCAGTAGTGTATTTAGGTTTTGTGCTGCCCTAGGCCTGAACTTGTGCACCTCCTAATTTAAATATCATCCACCCCTTTCTGTCAAGGCCACACCCCTTGCTGTTTAAGACCCACCCTGACATTTTCGAGTGGAGACTCTAGTTCTGAGGGCCTGGGGGTAGGGTTGCCACCTGTCCAGGATTCACCCAAACAGTCCGGGGTTTTTGAGTCATGTATCCGGGTTTCAGGTGGACAAGGATGGTAAAAATAAGCTGACAGGGGCTATAACCCTCCCTTAGTGTTCCCCATAGTTCTGCTTTAAGCAAAAATTTCGGATACATTTATGGAGAGGACTAAGAAGATCTAACCATGCTGTAGAAAACATATAGCACTGAAGTGGTGGAAACGACTAATACCCATGCCTCCTATAAACTCTTGTTTGCCGCATCACAGGGCAAAATGACCAACATGGAACGTAAATGGTGTAAGTGGAATAGATGGTATAATTCGGTTCATAAACATTGATATGTAACAGACTCATGCTGATCACTTCTGTTTAAGGGTTATAAGGAGGAACAACACTTTACACTTTATTGTTTTAGTTTATTTCTTGTTCTTGTTCTATTTTATTTTGTTAGATTTCTTTAGTTTACTCATTATTCTCGGACATTTTGTCTTTATATGCTGAATATCTGAGGTGCTCATGATATGCGGGCTTTTTCGCCATGGAGTGCGGGCCTCGGTCGCCCGGGCCCGTGGTCTATGTCAACGCTATGGGCCTTGATGTCTTCGGGTGTCTTAAGGGTGGACATGTGGATGGCCGCCGTCAGCTCTCCCGACGCACAGAATGCTCCCAAAGGGGTGCGTGGGGGAGAGGGCGGTGTGCCAGCCGGGGGCTTTGACTGAGAGGCCGTACTAAGATTGATCGAGCACTGTGGTTATTTGATGTTCAATGTTTCATAGTCAATGGTTCACAATCAATGTTTCATTGTTACAGTGTTCAATGCTTTAATATTCATTGTCTCATTCTTTCATGTGTTTTGAATGTATTCGATGAAGCTATACAGACCTCCATATGCTTATGGTCTATTTTGTTTTGTCTTATTTTTTATTCCTTTGTTTGCATAAAACTTCAATAAAAACCTATTGAAATGAAAACATATAGCACAGAGAGGAAGGTTTGTGGTCCAGGATGACAGGACAGTCAAAATTAGAAGCAGCATCCCCCCCCCCCCCCCACAGTTGCAGAATGCCGGCCACCTGCATACCGGAAGCAGTACAGCCGCTTTATGGGGGTACTAGACTAATTTGCCTCTCAGCACAGTCCACCCCATAAGACTGGTGCTACACTAGCCAGTGGGGACTCTTTCGTGCTGCCCCCCTGCAAAGTGCTGCCCTAGGCCTGGGCCTTGTTGGCCCAGGCCAGGATACAGCGTTGACACATGGACAATGTAATTCAGAGGTACAGATATCTATCAAAGACATAAGAAGTCATGTAACATACCAGTATTCACTCAAAACTGAATCGGCAGCATTTGGTAGAGAAACTTTGTATCCCCTAACACAGCCAGGGCCAGATTTCCACCAAATCCACAAAGGCTGTGGCCTTGGGAAGCAGGGCTACTAGGAGCAGCACACAGCCACTCACACATGTGGCCGTCTGTAGTTTTGTCATGTCTCTCGGTGGACCTGCTTTGTCTCCAATGGTGACTGCCAACCAACTGCCAGAACAGAATCTGGTACGTTTCTAGACAAAGGTTCAAGGATAACAACAGACTACTATCAGAGACAGCAGGCGCGGGGGTGTGCTTTATTTTATACAGCACGCCCCCCTCCTTCCCTATTTGAATTACGCGGCCTTACACCGTCCCCTTTACAGTACACCGCCGCAAAATACGGAGCAAGTGCTTTGAGAATTCAGCACTTGCCCATAAATAGTGCGGAGGGGATACGCTATGCTACGCACACAAAGGGCAGATCTACGAGAATCTGGCCCATTAGGGCCAATTTAGACAGAATCCAAGTATCCTACCAGCATGTCTTTGGAGTGTGGAAGGAAACCCACACATGCACAGAGGGAACATGCAAACTCCAGACAGCTAGTGTCGTGGTTCGGATTCGAACCAACAACCCTAGTGCTTTAATTTGGGGTTAGCTTGTCCCCGCTGTCAGAACACAATAACACAGCAGGGAGGATTCCTCCATCCACCTTGCTTATATGTACAGGGGAATCAGTTAAATTTGTTATTTTTTGCTTAGCAAGCCCTGTATGGCCAGCCTCACAATAGCAGAGATAACAAGCCAGTGATCAGAATAAGCACAGACAAGCTAACTATAAATGAAGTCCAAACAATTCGCAAGAATAATACAGGATATTAACAGAAAGGCTAACTTGTTATTTAGGGTCCTTTCACACGTACGGACCGTTCGTCCGTTTTTTACAAGTCTGTTTACGGACTTGTAATGCATCCCTATGGATCGGGATCGCTAACGTCCGCAAAGATCCGCGTCCGCAAAGATCCTTTTTTTCCGACGGAAGAAAACCCTATTTTTCTTCCGTCTGAAGGATCAGATCGGATGAATAAGGACACACGATCCGTATTCATCCGATTTCCCATAGGGGAGAGCGGAGGAGAGACAGGGCGGTCTCTGCACAGTGTGCGGGGACCGCCCTGTCCGTCGACAGCTCAGCGGGGATTTACGGATGATCCCCGCTGAGCCGACGGACACACACGGGGCGGATCAAAAACGGTCCGCTCCATGTGAAAGGACCCTAAGGCTAATGCTGAACATCCAGCAGTCTACTTAGTAATGTACTAGTAATGTAGAGTGACAGTTTCCCTCCTCTGATAGGAGTCAGTTCTAGGTGGAATGGGCAGAATCTTTTTCAGTCTCTCCATCCTCAGAAATGGCTTGCCTGGTTTGGCTATTGTGGCCATAGAGCACAGGTGTCAAACACAAGGCCCACGCGGCGAATCTGGCCCTCCAGGCCATTTCATGTGGCCCTCGCACCTCTCCTGCAGCTGCATGAGAGCTCCAGCCCTCCTCTGATCCTCCTCCAAACCATGTACTTTCTGCTTGCAATGCATCCAGATTCTTCCCAGCAGCAGCATAAGGCAAGGGAGTTGCACTATGATGTAAGGAACTTCAGATGTAGTGTTGCTCACGAATATTCGCATTGCGAATATTCGCTACGAATATTGCATATTCGAGTATTCGCGAATAACGCGAATATCGCGGCGAATATTCGCTATTTCGAATATTCGTATTTTTTCAATTTTTTTTTTAGAACAGATCACATCCTAGAGATCCCCATCGACGTCTAAAAGCATTGCTGGTATGATTAGAGACCTTGGGCCGAGTAGCTGCAGCGCTCATTTTATATTCCCGAAAATCGCAATGCGATTATTCGGCAATAGCGATATCGCGCGATTATTTTGTATTGTAATATATCACAAATATTCTGAGCCAATCAGAGTGCTCCATTCCGCATTTCTCGAAATTTCGCAATTATTTTATATTGTAATATATCACGAATATTCTGAGCAAATCAGAGTGCTCCATTCCGCATTTCTCGAATATTCGCAATTATTTTATATTGTAATATATCACGAATATTCTGAGCCAATCAGAGTGCTCCATTCCGCATTTCTCGAAATTTCGCATTCGCATTCGCAATTCGCATTCGCATTCGCGATAGCGAAAATTCGCAATGATTTCATTTCTAAAATATATCACGAATATTCGTATTTAGCGAATATATCTCGAATATTCGACTATATATTCGAGATATATCGCGAAATCGAATATGGCATATTCTGCTCAACACTATTCAGATGGTGGGGTGGCTCTTGACATCTAATGTAAAGGGAAGGGGATGCACTGGACATCTAAGCTTACAGATACAACCGGCCCTTTTGAGAACAATCATAATGCTGATGCGGCCCACAATGAAATTGAGTTTGACACCCCTGCCATAGAAAGAAGAACCAAAATGTGTCCGATTCAACCCATGGTCAAGCCTGTAATCCTGAAATCGATTTAACGAATGACATCGGTACAACCAGCCTGTTGATTTTTTTTCTACGATCCTTGCCACTAACTATAGCAGCAGTGATCATTATATTCTGATGGTAGGGAAACTTCCAGCTGTCAGAATACAATATCGCAGTGGGAAGGACTGACTGTGTTGATAGGGGAATCAAGTGATTTCCTTTCCTTCAACCCATGGTTGAAGGAAAGAAAGTTGCATAATGTATGACCATACTTATAGTTGGGTTGACACAAGACAGTTGTCCTGGGGTGGCAGCAAACCTGACCAATTGCTTCAGGTATTGCTCAGTTAGCTCTTTTGCTTATGGACATTGAACTTTGTGCAGACCAACTAATGTTCATACACACGGAAAGTGACCTGATTTTTTTTTTCTTTTTCATTTCAGCATATTGTTTTTTTAATGTTTTTTTTTAATAAACAACACATTAAACAAAGATTGTTTTACCATATTTAAATAAAGAATACATTCCTTAGTTCTTTCTGCAACCTTTTCACTTTATGACAAAAGAGACAGATAATTAGCATACCAACAGTAACCAGGCTTCTTAAATTTGTGCCAATTATGTATTCTGTTATGCGTGACTTCAGTCAAAAGGTAATTGGTTTGCTGTTACATGACATTTCAAATCATCTCTTGAAATTACATCAAAAGGCTGGCCTGTTTTGTTTTGATTGGGGAACAATCAATTTGATAAGTGGTAATGCAGCTCATTGTTTCATATTAATTAGACTAATTGCAGTGCATTAGCCTGTGAATCAGACAGAGCGTGCTGGAGACAAAGGCTCTGGCCTTCGCTGGGCATTGGATATTGCTGGTTACACTTGCTTGCACTTTCTGAGACAGGAAAAACTGCTAAATCAGAAATCAAGGCACAAATATTAAACGCATGTTAGTGTCCAAATTTGTTCCTGCCAAGGTCATGAAATCCTTTCTTCAACTAAAGATGGGATGTCACACATCAGATGAAAGTTAAAAATCAGGATTTCTGTGGGAGGGCCTGCTGATGGGTGGAAAGGGGAGGTAGTTAGGCGAGGGCAGGGCCGTCCTAATAGCATCATGGGTCCCTGGGCAAAGTAATGCTCTGGGGCCCCTACAAGGATGACAGTGCAGGTAAACAGACATGAAGTAGGTAGGAGTTAGACTGCCTCCCTTGTGTATCCATCACTCTCAGTGCCATCATGGGGCCCCCTATTACGGGGCAGAGTGGGCTCAAGGACCAGCTGCTTTGAGGAAAGTTCAGGGGCCCCCCTATGCAGCTAGGGGCCCTAGGCAGTGCCCAGGTGTGCCCTCTCATTAAGACAGATCTGGGCGAGGGGGCTTGCCAAAAGAAAAAGATAAAGCCGGCCTTACATTATAAAGTTTTCTTGTACAGTTTCTGTACAATCTCCTTTAGACTTACCTTCATCTACGTAGTTCAAGGGCCTACAAATTAAATGTTTTGGGGGGTTTAACCTCATATTATAGTATATGGTTTTTGTTAAATCTAAATAAAAATTGTACAATAAGATTGTATACTGCATGACCAGCTTTACTCTCACCTCTTCTGTGGTCCAGCACCAGGCCTCCCATCCAGCATGTGGCCATCTGCACTTTCGGGTATGACCTTGAGTGCGGACACCACAACTAATCAAGAAACTGCTCTCCTGATCAGAACAGCTGTCATTTAGAAGATGACTCCTGATTGGTGCTGGTTTTTGAGCAACATTTTGTTTTACCTCCTGCTGCAAAGATCATGGGCATCCAATTTTGTGCTTCGGTCTTGTCCCTTGCGCACTACGATTTTTCCAAAGTTTTTCCACATTTTTCCAAAGTCTCTGAAATTTTGATGATTTTATGTATTGTAGATTATATATTTAAAGGGTCACTAAAGGAATTTTTTTTTTTAGCTAAATAGCTTCCTTTACCTTACTGCCGTACTGGTTTCATGTCTTTATTGTTCGTTTTTGCTTTGAAGTAGCTGTAATCTTGCTCTGATCACCACACTTCCTGCTTGTCTGTTTCCTTATAACCACCATACTGGGAGCTTTCTCACGGTGGTCTAAGCTGTCATTACTGTGTGTCTAAAACTTCCCAGAACCAATCAGATTCATTTTAAAAACAAAACACTGCCCTGGATTTGTTTGTTTTTGTTCTGTGTGTCTTTTTCTACTTTGCAGAATCATGAAGCCAGTTCAAAAGTGAAACTAACCTGCAGGCACATTATATGATTGATTTTTATCTATTTTTAATCATTTTGAAAAGTTATCAGTTAACTTTTATGTCTCTATACCCTGTAAACAGTCATTTCAGCAAAAAAAATGTTTTCCTTTAGTGACCCTTTAAAGTCTTTGCAATTTTACATTGAGGAACATTATTCTGAGAATTGTTAACAGACTGGTGAACCTCTGCCCATCTTTACTTTTGAGACATTCTGACTCTCTGAGGCGCCGTACACACGGCAGAGAACCTCGACGGGCAGAACACATCGTTCCGCCCGTCGAGGTTCTCTCCCGGCCGTCGAATTCGGCGACCCGCCCGTCGGGAATGGCAACCAGCCATTCTTCCAGACGGGCCGTCGAGGAAATAGAGAGCGTGCTCTCTATTTCGGCTCGACGGGCTTCCCGACGGGAAGCTCGCCGAGACCGTACACACGGCCGAGGTCCTCGCTGGAATGTGCATTCCAGCGAGGTTCTCGCTGGTTTTCAGCGAGAACCTCGGCCGTGTGTACGGCGCCTAAGATGCCCTTTTAATAACCAGTCATGTTACTGACCTGTCGCCAAATAAACCAAATTAGTTGTAAAATGTCCTTCCAGCTCTTTCTTGTTAGTACCACTTACTTTGCCAGATTTTTTGTTGCACTGTCCCATGTTTTTTTAAACCTGTTGCTGCCATAAATTACAAAATTGCCAGGTTTTTTCTTATACTCTTAATTACTCAGAATGGGTTTTTGACAAGGAATCTAGAATTGTTACATGTTCAACTGTAAAATGGTCCAATTGTTCATCCATGTTTAACAATTACTATAACGAGTACAAATTATTATCAGATTAACTGCGCATACTGTATTTACCCATAGCACTACCCCCGTAGGAGCTGCTGGTTAGTTTTTGGGTCTGCCACTACCAGTGGCGGTGCGTCCATAGAGGAGCTGCAGCGCCTCCCCCTCTGGCTACCGCACACACCACTGACAATATACATAGAATAATGCATTACATTGCATGAATCTATGTATTGCGCCGAATATTCAGATGGCCGCCCCCCTGGTAAACGCCGGCCATCTGAATAACGGCGGCTGTGGAAGTTACCGGTTACCGGTAACCTGATTGGCTGAAGCGTCAACGAGGGCGGAAGAACACATCGAGGGACAGAAGAAGAAGCACGGCTGGCCCTAGGTAAGTGCTGGGGGGGGCATTTTACGGGGCACAATGGCTACAATGGCAGGGCAAAGTGGCGACAATGGCAGGGCACAGTGGCTACAATGGCAGGGCACAGTGGTGACAATGGCAGGGCACAGTGGCTACAATGGCAGGGCACAGTGGCTACAATGGCAGGGCACAGTAGTGACAATGGCAGGGCACAGTGGTGACAATAGCAGGGCACAGTGGTGACAATGGCTGGGCACAGTGGCTACAATGGCAGGGCACATTGGTGACAATGGCAGGGCACAGTGGCTGGGTTTGATGGGCACAGTGGCTGCAATTGTTGGGCACAGTGAGGCTGCAATTGTTGGGTACAGTGAGGCTGCAATTGTTGTTGTTTTTTTTTCGTTTTTTAGCGCCCCCCAAAAAATTTTGATCACCAGCCGCACTGGCCGCTACCCCACTGTTCACCATCAGCGCTAGGGGTTACATTGGAGAGTTATCTACAAATGTCTGCACCAAACACACAGTCTCTTTTTTTCCAGTGCTTTTATTAACAACTTCAAGTAGAGGGATGGAGGGTTAGGGGAGATTCAGATACCTTGCTTTGCGGATCATGGGTACTCTCTTGAATCCAGAGGACAAACAGTCTCCACACTGGATCTAGCAACCACCGGATAGGCCTCTCTCACTGACTTAGCAGTCGATGCTTCGCTCGGTCAAAGTCTCTGCCACAGACTTGATGAATATGGTAAAGTCGTTGTACAATCCTCTGCCACAGAACTGTCCAACCAAATAATCCCTTGTAAAGTCAAACAATAGCTACACAGTATCTGTTTCTTTCAGCCATATGGCAATACTGTGTAGCCAGATGCGTCCTCCAATTGAGTTTCTAGGCTCTTCCTGAGATACCAGCATTTTTGCTCGGTCCTCTCTGGGAAAAGTTCTCCCCTGGTTACTCCAATTCCTCGGCTTCTCCCCGCAGGCAAGGCAGCACAGGACCACCACTGGATCCGTAGGACCCAGAACTCCTGGGCCTACTTTTTCAGTAACGAAGCTTCGGGCCAGCAGGCCCCAAGGCAGAAGAACTGCCAAGACACACCTTAGGCCAAAAGGGTCATCAGGTCAAAAAGCCTCCAATAATGTAGTGTCTGTACCTTAAGTACCCTTTCCAAGAATGCCCAGCGACCGGAACACTCCCACTGGGTTGTCTCTTGGGAGAAAGCACTAATACATTCAGCATGCTGTATTTCCAACCTTGACCCAAAATGACAGCGACACCCAGTGCCAAGTGAAAAAATTACACAGCACAGCTGAACTGACACAGAAACCAGCAATTTAAATATTCATTCTGAGCTAACTACAGCTCAGATAACACAAAATTTAAATATAGTGCCTACTCGATAGGATCTGGGCGCTACATACCATTATTCCAATATAAGTGTTATTTGACACATTCTGTATGATAACCTCTCGTTTGTACAAATTATCCAGAAAACAATAAAAATTATAGAAAAATAAATAAAAAAGTTATACATTTTCTCAGTTTAAACATTTGATATGTTTTCTATTTTCTATTGTGAATAAAGTATGATTTTATGAGATTTGCAAATCATAGCATTCTGTTTTTATGTAGATTTTACACAGCGTCCCAACTTTTTGGGAATTGGGGTTGTAGCCACGCCTTTAGGACCCTTCTCCTAGATTTAGGACTCAGGAACAGAAATATTAAGACCTCTCAGTGTTTCGTTGTATTTTAAAAATTAGTTTTACCTTGTAAACATTTATTCCTATTGCCATCTTAGCCTTGGTGTGTGTGACATTGCCGAAAGGGCCGTTGTCATCCCGATTCAGGGAACCCATACATCAACGATTCCTTTGGGGGTAAGTGCTACACAGTATTTACCCTGCAGCAAACATTAGGAATTGGGCAACTGAAGTCCAGCTGTGGAAACATTATGTTTCTTCTTTACAGTATTAAGCCTGGTACACATGGGCCAAATGTCGGTCAGCATCGGCCAGTTCAATAGAAATCGGACGACATTCGGTCCGCGTGTATGGCAGGGAGGGTCTATGTATTACTGTTGGCTTTAGTGAACTGGAATAGGAGGCTGCAGGAACTGATCATGGTGGCAGGTATTATTTTTTGACAATTAAAAGTTTAGTTTGTAGCATTAGCACGTTTTTATAGTCATTGATTATCCAGGTCCATATAATTTTTATGAAATTGAGCTGGTCCACACTCAGGGGAAAGGCGGATTCATTCAGTCAGAACTCTGGCTTTAGCGCAAGTCAAAAGCTGCAGCACATACCATGCAAGATCTGGCACAAGCTGTGACTGTATAGCATGACCACTCTGAGATAGAAAAGGCAGACATGCTCAGTGATAGATGCTTTTTCCAAATGAGTTGCGCCAGTCCAAACTATATTTTAGGCCATGGCAGCCCAACTTTTATTGAACAACCGGAAAGTTCACAAACACATCAGTTGCCCATGCAGGGATTTCAACCTGCCACTTGAAAAGTCAAATGAAAACGCTGAGTCATCTGGCTCCTTTTTTAGCAACACTGCTGCTCTTCTTACCAGTCCCTCTGACTGTGTTGCCCAGTTTTGATTCACTTGGCTCGCTTAGCCTCTAGTAGCAGCTCCCTGCTGCTTGACCCACTCCTGGCCTCTGGATATAGGTTCTTCTGACACCCCTATAGGATCCTATCTGACTTCTGGGATGGGACCTCCTTTATCCTGGCTGGGTTGCCTCTGACCCCTGATTGAGACTTCCTGTTTCTTGTCTCCTGGCTGGGGCCCCTGAGTGAGATCTGCTGTCTCCAAATTAAGAGCCCTGAGCTATCCTCGGGCTTGAGTATGTAACGACCCTGCACACCTGTGTACCCACGCTTTCTGCAGGCATCCAGTAAAATACAGACATGGGATTAAACGTTCTGTCCAACCCAAGACAGTTCAGAACCTTCAAACTCCAGGCCCCAATTCGAAACTACAGAAAATATAAAAACACAGCTTTCTCCGCTCAGAAACGATGGTCTGTAACTTCACATTAAGCCTTATCAGAGCTTTTTTTCTCAGAAAATAGGTGCAGGAACTCAACCACGACCCGTTCAGATTTCACAAACAATAGAAGGGTCTTAAAGGGGCATTAAATACCAGAATTGCATTACATACAGTGTGCAGAGTTCAGGGGGTTACAAAGCAGTCACTTGTAAACACAGAAACCAGACTTCTGTGTTCACAAGTGATTGTGGTGAGCGGGCACCAAAGGGTCTGAGCCAAAGGTGGTGGAACTGAGTTCCACCAAGTTCCCCCAGAAAAAAAGCCCTGAGCCTTATTATGAATCCTGTGTCATTTTCTCATACATTTCCACAGACCAGGCCCTCACACTGTCACAATGGTCAGACCAATCTTCGCTTTGTCCTGCAGAACCTGCTTTCCACTTACTTAGTACATCTACCTGCAGAACCTCAACCTCTCACTTTAGACCTGCCTGATACTGTATTCCTAACAAAGGAGATTGCCTATGTTTAAAGGGTTACTAAACCCTTGTTTTTTTTTTACATAACACACATGTCATAATTACCTCCACTCTTCTGGGGTTCCCCCGGTGGCGCTAGTAGCTCCTCAACGCATCAGGAAACCACCTAGGAGAAGCGATCTCCTTGGGAGTACGAGTGTGGGCGTGTTCCAGAGTCGATCTTTTGCGTCCATAGACACAGACTCGGCCCTGCCCTCCAGCATGAGTGTCATTAGATTTGATTGACAGCAGCGGGAGCCAATGGCTGAACTGCTATCAATCTATCCAGTCAAGAGTCGAGATCCCGGCCAGAGAGGGTTTGCGTGTCTCAGTCTTGGGGACGAACAGGCTCAGGTGAGTCAAATGGGGGGCTGGGGGGCTGCACAGTGACATCAGTTTTTTCACCATAATGCATAGGATGCATTATGGTGAAAAAACACAAGGATTTGCAACCCGTTTAATAACGGCTACTATTAGATTGTAAGCTCCTATGAGCAGGTTCTTCTTAACCCTCTTATATTTTATTAATTTGTAACTGTACTGCCTCTGTTTATATTGTAAAGCGCCACACAAAACATTGGCACTATATATATATATATATATATATATATATATATATATATATATATATATATATATATATATATTATATCCTGTATAATAATAATGGCAAATATGAGGTTCTTTGGTGCGCACTACTTAACCACACAAGTATGTGGTGACGTGATGCAAACAAAGGTCAGCTTTGCCTGTGTTTCCAACACACACTGACATACAGAAAATAAACCTTTTATAGTGAGGGGGCTGGCACATAATAAAGCACTAATTTTTGGACCTTCTAAGACAGTTGACCTACGTTCAAAGGACAGGTAGTGCATTATGGTTACAAATTTGGTCTGGGGATTTCCCCCTAATTGTGAACATGCAGGACCCACTGAAATTAAGTTAGTTGCGAAACTGAACCTTAAACCTACCTGCAACTACAAAGCAGGGACGTGCAGTCAGGGTAGGCAGGTGAACATAATAAAATACCAGAAAAATGATCAAGCTTCCCGACAGAGACCCCAACTTCCCAAAGCTTTGGGTAGCTGAAGTTCTACCCCAACACTGGTCAGAATTTGGGGCTCCTATGGCCTATGGTTTCCAGAGATACAGGGCTCCTTGTTCAGCCTGTCAGAAGCTACATACAGAGTGGCTAGTTTAAATACAAGCTGGCACACTCTGTTTGCAGTAGACTGAGGCCTCGTACACACGACCGAGGAACTCGTCGGAAAAGACACTTTGTTTTCCTCGACGAGTTCCTTGTTAGGCTTGTCGAGAAACTTGACAAGCTGTCTTTGCGTACACACAGTCAAGATCAAATCTCCTCATTCTTAAACGCGGTGACTTCAACACATACAACGGCAGGGGAAGTTCGATTCCACTGGCACAACCCTTGGGGCTGCTTTTGCTAATCTCATGTTACTGTGTGTTAGGTAAAAGTTTGGAAAGAGACATTTGCACTTTTCTTTTTTTTTTTTTAAAGTGTATTTTTGTGCGTGAACTCGAGAGAGAGGAGCCGGACTGCAGGAGTTGGGAGTAGGCAGACCCTCCCCCCGGAGGCAATCGCCATCCTTCTCCATGCCCCTGGTGGCAATGGCGGGTGTGAAGGGGGGCCTCCCACTCACCCCGCCCTACCTGCTCCTCTTGGGAGCCCAACTGGGGCCCAACGGGACCCCAATGGGGCAGAGGGACTCCCCCTATGAGGGAGTGAGGGGGCCTAGCCCACCCAGCCAGCCCCGTAGGTCCTTCGCCTCTCTTTTTATTTTAAGAGACTGCATGGCCAAAGTGCATGTGTTTTTAAACCAATTTTGTGTGCGTGCAAGTGTGGTGGTTTTTGTGGGGGGGGGGGGTGGGCGTACTAAGCACAGGCGTACCTTGCATAGCACACCCACCGGAAGCCGGGCTGAGACCACCAAACTCAATTCACATGTAGCCGAGACCGGGATCCGAACCCTTGGCTGCAGAGGTGAATGGCTTGTCAGCGCAGTGCCAATCACGTTGAGCCACCACAGCTCCCTGACATTTGCACTTTTCAGTCTGTTACAGCATGTGCTATTTCCATTAAAAAACCCTACTTTTACCAGTGAGCAGGTTTCTAAGCATACACACCAACGTGTTTCTCGTCGAAAACCAGCCGACGAGGAACACGACGAGGAAATTGAAACTCCCGTTGAGGAAAAAGAGAACTTGCTCTCTTTTTTCCTCATCGAGTTCCTCGACAGTGTTCTCGATGAAAAGCATACACACGACCAGTTTCCTCTGCAAAAAAGCTCTCCCACCAAGTTTCTTGATGGATTCTGTTGGGGAAAACGGTCGTGTGTACGCGGCCTGAGAAGATGAGCTCACAGTGCCTCTCTTCAGTTCTTGTCAGAGGCACTGAGCACAAAGGACAACTTGGACTCTTGGACCAATGGTAAAGTACCATTGGCACAAGCTGTCCAATAAAAATGGAGGCACGCCTCTCACTGATTGTCATAGAAGGGAGAATGTGTCTAAAAGACAAATGCTCCCTTCCAGCCCAGCCCTCTTAAAGCGGAGGTTCACCCAAAAATCAACTTTCTGACATTAGATCCAGCATACTGCTAGCATCTGCAGTATGCTTTTTTTTTTTGTACTTATCGTTTTATGAGCCGTTGTTATTTGGCTCTGAGCGGGGAATCCTGCGGGGAATGGGCGTTTCTAAGCCAAGAGGAGTTGATTGACGGGCTGCTAAGGCATGTCACGCCTTCCAAAAATACCCAAGTGTCACCCGAGACACCCTATAGAATAAAATAAAAAAAAAAACACTAAAGTTAGCCCGATTTTTTTGTATATTGTGAAAGATGATGTTACGCCGAGTAAATAGATATCTAACATGTCACACTTTAAAATTGAGCACACTTGTAAAATAGCGGCAAACTTCAGTACTTAAAAATCAGTACTTAAAAAGGTGACGATGTAAACATTTTTACAGGTTATATGTTTAGAGTTACAGAAGAAGTCTAGTGCTAGAACTATTGCTCTCGCTCTAACCTCCGTGGCGTATGTGAACTGTGTGTATCTGGCTCTGATACTAGCCAGTGCTTTACCAGCCATTGACCTCACCGCACGTCCCTGCTACAAAGTGAGCGCTTGTTTTAAAGCTCATTTGCCAATGATTTAAGTGGAACTTTAGTCATTTTGACAACTTTCCATCTATTAAATCTTCTGCCCTTTTTGTTTTAACTTTGGATAGTACTTTTTTTTTTTTTTTATGTCAGTAAATATCTTATACAGGCCACTTCATGTTTCTTGTCTGGTGATTAGTCTAGACTTATGACATCATGCACAGCTCTCTATCTAACTCTTGTAAGAGTTTGCCAGGAAGGGAGGGGGGTGAGTCATAAGAATGGCCAATGAGAGCTGTGGAAGTGTGCCTCTGTGTATCTGTCTAAATCCAGGAAGTGAACAGGCAGCAGCTTCTGCTGCCCACGATTAAAATGATTGCAGCCAGACTCAGTGGAGGGAGATTTCTGCCGCATATTTGGCAAGTACAGATTCACAGTATAAATAAAATAATATACAGAGTGGTTTAACCCCCATGGCGGTATTCCCGAGTCGGGCTCGGGGTGGAATTTCAGCACAAAAAGCGGTAACCCTGAGCCAGACTCGGGATCGCCTCGCAGCAGCCACAGGCATGGTTTACTTACCTTGTCCCTGGATCCTGCGATGCCTCTCCGCTGTATGATCAAGCGATTCACAGTGTCCCTGTGTGCCGCCGAGCTCCGTTCCCTGCGCCGTTACGACGCACAGGGGCGGAGATCAGCGCCAAATTCAAAAAAGTAAATAAACACATTGCATACAGTATACTGTAATCTTACAGATTACAGTACTGTATGTAAAAAATACACACACCCCTTGTCCCTAGTGGTCTGTCCAGTGACCTGCATGTACTTTTATATAATAAAAACTGTTCTTTCTGCCTGCAAACTGTAGATTGTCCATAGCAACCAAAAAGTGTCCCTTTATGTCAAAAGTGATTTTAGATCATCTAGAAAACAGCGATAATAAATTATAATCACTTTGAATTAGAGCGATAGTGATTTGTGGGGAAATTCGTCATAAAAAAATAAAAGTAATGACAGCGACAATTCTGCAATTGAGCAAATTTCAGTGATTTTGTGTTGATTACATTATTGAATCAGTTTTATTATAATTATATTATTATTATTTGTTATAATCATTTGTACTTATTTATTATATTATAATTTATGATTTTGTTTTTCAAACTTTTTCATACCCAGGATGTCTACTAGACTCTTGTTTGGACAGATTTAAGTGAGTTATTCCTAGGAATTACAGGCCTACAATGTAAAACGCCAAATTTCCTTGCAAAAAAATGGTACCGCTTTCAGCACCTAAAATCTGAAATAATCATACCGCCAGGGAGGTTAAGGGAAGCTTCAGAATGGCAAACATGTTTTTATTACAAATTATGTGAGCAGACTGCAGATCCTCTTTAAGCAGTTAGCTGAATGTCTATATGCAGATTCATGTTTTTTCAGTGATTGGCTGTCAAGGTTTTTAGAAAAAATGGACCCTCTTAAAATAAAAAGTAATTCAGTTTGTATTGTTTGGTTATGTATATGGAGAGCTACAAATGAATATAGCTAATACAAAGTAAAGTTACTTGTAGTGTTTTTTGCTAATGGTGATGTGATCTACTAATACAGCCTTTCTCAACCTTTTTACCGCTGGGGAACCCCTAAAGATAAATTTCAGGTCTCGGGGAACCCCTGATAAAACCCATTCATTGGGGGTCAGTGGGAACAATGCCCCTTACTTTGATGGTCAGTGAGAAGAATGCCCTTTTTTACAGTAGTGGTAAGAATGGCCCTCTTACAGAGAACTATGAAGATCATTGGTGTCATACCACTGGCTCCTCCAAGTGGAATTGGCTCTGAACTATGTAGGCACCATCAAACAGGAGGTAAATCAGCCACAGCTCAAGGAACCCCTAGCCACCTCTGGAGGAACCCTAGGGTTTCACGGAACCCTGGTTGAGAATGGCTGTACTAATAGGTGTAAAAAAGACCTGCTATGTCTCTAGACCAGAATAAAGTATTGTGAGAAATACGTATAGAGTATATACAAAAACAGCAAGGGAATTACTGGAGCCTGGATTCTGTGCTCATGTTTGTTTATAGAGGCCTCTGATAACTACTCAATGACTAATTTTATTAAGTAAATATAGACAGAAGCTTAGTTATTATTCGCTTATCGGGCTGAAAGAATTGATCCAACTCATAGTTTAAAAAAATCCTTATCAATGAATCAAATATATTTATTTTGAAAATTAAACAGTACACTAAAAAGGTTTATGTAAAGTAAAGCTTCGTTTTGGGTAGAATAAGGAAGGCCAACAACCAGTTTTAGTGTTGGCTGTGTTTCTGTTGGAGAGGTTCCCAGTCACTCCCCATCCAATTTGACCAGACATGGAACGTTCAAAAGGCAATTTAGAGAGCCGATGTCCAAGGACAACCTTTATGCTTCAGCAGTAAAACAGGATAAATAAAACATTAAAACAGCTCAACTGGTCAAAGCAGTTTACATACCTGTCATTGAGAATGTACTTGCAGGCATTTGATGACTGATGAGGCCACCAGTACACTCAATTAAAATGAAATGTATCTAAATATCGAAGGGAAGGAAACCAAAGCTACCACCCTGCCAAGAGCCCCATCCTACCCTAATCCATATCTGCATCTGACACTTGTCACCAGGACACTAGACAAGGTAAGTATATCTACAGAGATTTAGGTTGTTATTTACGAAAGGCAAATCCACTTTGCACTACAAGCGCAAAGTGCACTTGAAATTGCAATAAAAGTGTGCTTGGAAGTGCAGATCTGAGGGGGACATGCAAGGAAAATAAAAAACAGCATTTTAGCTTGTACATGATTGGATGATAAAATCAGCAGAGCTTCCCCTCATTTCAGATCTACCCCTCAGATTTACAGCGACTGCACTTCCAAGTGCGCTATCAGTGCAGTTTCAAGTGCACTTTGCACTTGTAGTGCAAAGTGCATTTGCCTTTTGTAAATAACTCCCTTACTGTTAAGGGTTTGGGTAGCATTGAAGGTTAAAGTTGGAAGTTAGGAACTTAACTATTAGATTACGTTTTAGGATTTAGCTTATGGTCATACTAAAGTGTGACACGTTTTAATATATGTATAGTGTTGTACTCACCATCTTATGTTTTGTGACCGATTTTTGCCTGGAAATGCATAGCAACCCCATAAAACTTGAAGGTGATTCTAGACTCCCAGGTGGCATAGTGGCCTAGCATTTCACTTCCTGACTTATTTAGGGATGTAAATATTTGAGCACCAGTAACTTTAAATGAGAAGTATGAGATTTTTTTTTATCCCATAATCATACTTACCTAGGTGAATGCAGCACTGGTCAGAGAACCGAGCCACTGAACACCACCGATGGCTCGGTTCTTTTGGCTCCCCAAGCAGAGAGCTGCTGCCTGTCAGTCAGCATCTCTCCTACTCTGTTCCTCCATGCTCATTGGAGCGCTGAGCTGTGGAGGGGTGTGGAGCGCCATCTCAGTGGCTCGCTGAGAGGCTGAGATGCCTATCAGTCCAGGCATCTGGCGGACCCAGACTTCCAGCATCGGGATGACGCTGTGCCTGGACTGATTCTAGTGATGTCAGCAGAGAGTGGTCTGAAGTCCACTCTCTGCTGAAAATGGGTCACAGTAGTGCAAAACCAATTTAGGAACTAGTCAATACAGAAAAAAAGGATTTTTAATAAACAGCTTACCTGTAAAATCCTTTTCTTGAAGTACATCACGGGACACAGAACGCATAGCCATTACACATGGGTTATATGGGTACCTTCAGGTGATGGACACTGGTGTAATCAATTTCACAGGAAGTTTCCTCCCTATATAACCCCCTCCCACTGGGAGTGCTTCAGTTTTGTAGCAAGCAATTCCTCCGAGGTTACACAATGTTCCCCAAAAGAGGGGTGGAAGCTCTGTGTCCCGTGATGTACTTCAAGAAAAGGATTTTACAGGTAAGCTGTTTATTAAAAATCCTTTTTTCTTTATCGTACATCACGGGACACAGAGCGCATAGCCATTACACATGGGATGCCCTAAAGCAATGCTCTATGAAGGGAGGGAGACCGTAAGGCCAAGAATAGCCAAACAAAAAAATTATCAGGAAGTAAAGTAGCTCCACCAACAGAAAAAAGGGGGCGTGACCCGGGCCAGAGGCTTCTATACTGCTGCCCGTAGGACCGCCTGCCCAAATGCTGCGTCCGTACCCTTTGCGACGTCCAACTTATAAAATTTAGTAAACGTATGTACGGAAGACCAGGTTGCCGCCTTGCAAACCTGTGCCATAGAGATCTGATGGTGTGCCGCCCAGGAGGCACTCATGGCCCTCGTAGAATGGGCTTTAACTGATAAGGGAGGTGGAACGCGCTTCAGACCATAGGCCTGAAAAATCAGCTGCTTAATCCACCTAGCCAAGGAAGACTTGGCAGCCGGCTGACCCTTCTTGGGGCCATCCGGAAGAACAAAAAGCACATCTGTTTTCCGAATCTTCTCTGTAGCCTTGAGATAGACCCTCATGGCTCGAACCACGTCCAAAGTATGAAGCAGTCTTTCCTCTCTGGACTGGGGAGTAGGAAAGAAGGATGGTAGGACTAGGTCCTGATTCAAGTGAAAACTGGATATGACCTTAGGAAGGAAAGAAGGTTGAGGCCGCAGAACCACTCTGTCCTTATGCAGAATAAGGTATGGCTCCCTGCATGACAAGGCTGCCAGCTCGGAAACCCTTCTGGCCGAAGCCATAGCCACCAAGAAAACCAACTTTCGGGTTAGTAGCACAAAAAGGATTTCTGTCAGAGGTTCAAACGGCTGCCTTTGTAAAGCTGACAAGACCAGATTTAAATTCCAGGGGCAGAGGGGAGCTCTAATAGGGGGATTCACATGCAAGACCCCCTGCAAGAAGGTTTTCATAAGCGAATGGGTGGCCAAGGGTCTTTGAAACCATATCGATAAAGCCGACACCTGCCCCTTTAGAGTACTAAGAGCCAACCCTTTCTCAACGCCAACCTGAAGGAATCGCAAGATCCTGTCAATAAAAAACTTTTGAGGATGCCATTTTTGAGACTCGCACCACTCCACATAGGTCCTCCAGACTCTGTAATAAATATTTCTAGAGACTGGTTTCCTAGCCTGAATCAACGTAGATATGACCTGAGCTGAGAGGCCTCTGCCCTTAAGAATTAGGGATTCAGCCGCCAAGCCGTCAAATTTAGCTGCTGTGAAGCAGGGTGGCAGATTGGGCCCTGAGACAGCAGATCTGGGCGCAGGGGGAGCGGCCACGGCGCCCCGACTGACATCCTCACGATGAGTGCGTACCAAGCCCTCCTGGGCCAGGCTGGGGCCACCAGGATCACAGGCCTGCGCTCCACCCTGATCCTCCGTAGAAGGCGGGGAATCATCTGCAGTGGAGGGAACGCATACAGGAGAGAAAACTGGTGCCAGGGGCAAACCAACGCATCGGTCCCGTAGGCCGAGGGATCCCTGGCTCGGGATATGAATTTGTCCAACTTTTTGTTGGATCTCGTTGCCATAATGTCCACATCTGGAACTCCGAATCTTTGGCAAATCTCTTGGAATACCTGGGGGTGAAGAGACCACTCCCCCGGGAGCAACTGTTGACGACTCAAAAAATCTGCTTGAGAATTGTCTATCCCTGGGATGAACACCGCCGAGATGCAGGGTACATGGGCTTCGGCCCATGAGAAAATCAGGTTTACTTCCCTTTGGGCCGCTAGGCTCCTCGTGCCCCCCTGGTGGTTTATGTATGCCACCGCAGTGGCATTGTCGGACTGTATCCTTACTGGCAGACCCTGAAGAGGAAGAGTCCAGGCGACCAGGGCCAGCCGAGCAGCTCTGATCTCTAGGATATTGATGGGAAGCAGTTTTTCTGCCTCCGACCACTGCCCTTGCTGGGTCTGTCCTTCTAGAACTGCCCCCCAACCTGACAGGCTGGCATCCGTGGCTACTATCTTCCACGTAATGGGGCAAAAGGATTTCCCCTTTGACAAATTTTGAGGGACCAGCCACCAGAACAGGCTGCGCCGGACCCCTGGGGAGAGAACTAACGGACGATCTAACGCCTGAATGGACTTGTTCCAAGCAGAGAGAATGGCTGCCTGGAGATATCTGGTATGGATCTGGGCGTAGGGCACTGCCTCGAAGGCGGCCACCATCTTCCCCAGCAGTCGCATACATAGGCGAATAGTCGGCCTCTTCTTGCCTAAGACCACTTGAACTGCTTGAGTTATTGATCTGACCTTTGCTTGAGGTAAAAATATCCTCTGGCAGTCTGTATCTAGCCGAAGGCCTAGATATTCCAACTGCTTTGTGGGTTGCAATATCGATTTTTCTTGGTTCACAATCCACCCGAATTCCTCTAGATGCCGAACTGTGCGAACTACTGCATGAT
This sequence comes from Rana kukunoris, assembly GCA_029574335.1. NCBI lineage: Eukaryota > Metazoa > Chordata > Amphibia > Anura > Ranidae > Rana > Rana kukunoris. The sequence continues at coordinate 509,079,559 of CM056052.1, forward strand.
TGAGGTTGGAAGCTGATCTGTCGATAACCAGAAGATCGTCCAGGTATGCCAGGACCAAAATGCCTTCTGTCCTTAGGACGGCTAGCACCGGGGCTAACACCTTTGTGAATACCCGCGGAGCTGTTGCCAACCCGAAAGGGAGGGCTACGAACTGGTAATGACGGTGATCTATCATAAAACGAAGAAACTTGTGATGTGCCGGGTAGATCGGCACGTGCAGATACGCATCCTTTATGTCTATAGATGCTAGAAAGTCGTCTTGATGTAGGCTGGCTGCCACCGAACGTATGGACTCCATACGAAAGGTCTGAATCTTTAGAAAGCGATTTAGGCGTTTGAGGTCTAAGATAGGCCTGACGTCGCCATTGGGTTTTGGTATTATGAAAAGGTTGGAGTAGAATCCCAGACCCCATTCCTGGGTTGGTACTTCTACAATTACTCCTTGGAGCAAGAGACGATCCAATGCTTTTACAAGAGAGGCCCTCTTTAATGGGTCACTTGGAAGACTTGACCCCTGAAAATGAGGAGGGGGGACTTCCCGAAACTCTAGCTTGTAGCCCGTGGCTACCACGGACAGTACCCAAGTGTCGGGAATTCTGGCCTCCCACACTTCGGAGAAAAACCGAAGCCTTCCCCCCACCCAAGAGAGTGGGGGCGCCCCTTCATGAATCTGACTTGATGACTGGTTTAACCGGCTTGCGAGACCATGGCCTCTTGCCTGCCGTGGCTTGTCCTTGTGGGCGGCTATTAAATGCTGAACGCCCGGGAGGCCGTCGATACTGACGGGAAGTTGAAGGGGCCGAGCCTGCGAAGGCCTGTCGCTTAAACGCGGGCCCACGCGGTCTTTTCTTGACAGGTAAGAAAGAACTTTTACCACTTGATATGGTCTGGATATATTTATCTAGGTCTTCACCGAATAGTCTCCCACCATGAAAGGGAAATCCTGCTAAAAGCCTTTTGCAGGGTGCCTCTGCTGACCAGTTCTTCAGCCACAAAAGGTGACGCATATGAACCAATAGCAGAGATAAACGGGACGCCTGTTGAATGGAGTCCTTAATAGCATCTACTGCAAAGCAGAGAGCCCTTGGGAGGTCAGCCAATTCACGAGCTTGCTGAGCCGGTGTGTCCCTTAATATTTGTTTAGTCTGATCCTTTAAAGCCTGACAAACGCCAATGGCTGCCACCGCTGGCTGAACCACGGCACCTACTGTGGTAAAAGAAGCCTTCAGTAGGGTCTCCAACTTTTTGTCGACCGGATCTTTAAACATCTGGACATTTTCAACTGGACAGGTCAGGGATTTATTCACGCAGGAAATGGCTGCGTCCACGGTAGGGAGTGCCCATTTGTTTGCAAATTCCTCTTCCATAGGATAGAGAATAGTGAACCTTTTAGGAGGGATAAAAATCCTATCAGGTCGAGCCCAATCCTGAAAAATCACGCTCTCCAGAAGGGGGTGAACCGGAAAAGACGCACAACTCAACGGTGCCTTCAAGGAACCTAAAGAGGATACCGCGGGGGCTAATTGTTCTGACACTGGAAGTTTAAAAGCAGTGCGAACCATATCTGTCAGAGACTGGATCCACAGGCTCTCCGCTTGAGAAGCCGAAAAAAATTCATCTACAGTGGAACCCTCAATGTCTGAACCGTCGGGACTCGGGTCCGCTTGATCCCCCTGTGGGTCCAATTCCTCCGAAGAGAGGACCTCTGCATCTGAAAACACCAATCTAGGTGACGGGGATCTAGCCCGCTTGCCACCTGGCAAAGAGCGGGCAATTAAAGCAGTTAACCTTTCCTCTGGCCCACCCAGGGTGGTCGCTAGCATTTCTTCCGTAACGTAAACGGGAATGGGTTGATTGGGGTCCGCCTCTGCCCCTAGCACCCTCAATGGCTCCTGCAACATGCTGTTCGGTGGTCTTTCTGGTGAGGGTGGGACCGCTGGAGCCTGGCCCAAATCCTCTGACCCCGACGGAGACCCCTTTAGTTTTTTGGTACCTTTTGCAGCCTTAGCTGGTCCTGATCCCTTGGGAGCCATTGCTCAACCTTGAGACACCCCTAAAGCCAACACCCAACTGTTGTAGCTAGAAGTGAACCATTAATAAGAACAGGCTATGGTAAAAAATTTCCAAATTTCCATACGTCTGAGAAGGCAGCAATACCGAGGAAGTCCTGTGAGTATTGCCACACCAATGCCCGTTAGCTGGAGCCCAAGGTTGCACCGACTCAGATACTGTCAGATCTAAGGCTGAGTCCCTTTAAGAAAAAAACCCTTTTTTTTTTTCTTTTTTTCTGGTCAGTATGGAGCAAAGTCCAGACCTGAAGATCCACAAACCACCACTAGGTGTCACTGTATAGCCAGAAATGGCTCAGCTGCGCGCTCTGTGTCCTCAGCCTCCTCTGCTCTCAGGAGGGAATGACCAGCCAGGAAATGCTTTGCTGCTTTAACTGAGACCTGACGCTGCTGGCCCGCCCCCCCACGCACGCCGACGCTGTAAAAGGCGGCGTGCACGCGCGCACGCCCCCCCCCACGCTGAAACCAACATGGAGGAAGCAGAAAGCAGAGGAGAAGCATGGACCAGCGCTAGCAACCCAACAGACACCAGGCAAGACACTAATCTTATTGTAGTGCACACATAGAGGAAGCTGTCCCCATAGGCTTCCTAAGAAACAGGAGTTTTGCCAGCATTTCCTCCTTATAGCACGTGGGGCTGCAGTATCATGCTAACAGGCAGATCTGGGGGGAGTAGCAAATACATATCTTTAAAAGCATACATATACCTACATGTTATCTGGGTAAACATTAGTACATCCCATCCTGTGGAGATAGTGGCTGATGCACAAGCATACCATTAGCCGACCCAGAACCCCCAGGGGGATACCTACTGTCGAACCAAGTGCCGCAGGCTCCCTCTTACCTGCTCCACGCCGCAGGGTATTGCAAAATGCAAGAGGCCCAATCTTCCCCCATCTCCGTGGGTATTGTCTTGGACCTTCAGGGACCGGGGTCCTGTGTTAAGGAACCCACACACCTGGACCTATATAGCATCCTGGCATCAGTAGCGTTTAGTTCTTGGAAGAGACTAAGGCACTGGAGCCCAGAATCCAGCCCTCCAAGGAGAGGCATTATAGGCAAAACCCCACGCAAGCAGGGCCCGGGTACCGTACACCTTGGCTTTGAAGCACTTCGGATGGATCCGGCTAGCTATCCTGGGTCCCGAGACCTCCGAGGGACAGCTAGACGTGACCAACACCTAAGACACTGGCGAAAAAACTGAAGCACTCCCAGTGGGAGGGGGTTATATAGGGAGGAAACTTCCTGTGAAATTGATTACACCAGTGTCCATCACCTGAAGGTACCCATATAACCCATGTGTAATGGCTATGCGCTCTGTATCCCGTGATGTACGATAAAGAAAATTGCATTTCGGACAGATAAGCACCATGTACTTTTCAGACTGTAGAGGATCTTTAATTCAGTACACCTACTCCTTGGGTGAGTCACCAACACACCGTCCTTAAGCAGGGCCTGGGAGGAAAGAGCTTTTCAAAGTCTAAATATGTATATCCTTCCCCAGCATGCATCACTGGCAATAAACCTGCTAGTGGATGGCCAGGGATTCATAATTATTTGTGAATATATACTTATGTTATTGAATCAGTTTGGAAATAAACAGGAAGTTGCTAAGTACAGAAAAAATATATATATATTTTTTTGTTTAAAAATTTAAAAAAATAATTGAAACTTTTGTTAAATATAATATAAAAATAAAATGATAAAAACAAAAAAAACTACTGACACCATCTATTGCTCTACAGACACTGTCCACTGCCCTACTGACACTATCTATATTTTTATTACATTTTAAAATGTATTTATAAGTGAGTTTGTGTATGTATATATGTATGTATATATGTTTGAGCTTTAGTGTGCACACCCTGTTGCAATAAGCTTCGCAAACCTATGTGTTATGTACCTGGCTGGGTGCCAAGTTGCTGAGAGGTCTCCCCTTGTGGATAAGTGCAGGACACCCCTGGAGGTGAAACAGGGAATGCAGTGCCCAAAGAGGCATGGGTTGGCCAGTTGTAGTTTGCAGAGCTGATCACCGGATGGCAGCAGGAACAAGCAGGATGCGCTGCAGGACAGGTGTCCTTAGCAGTTTCTGGGCATACTTGTCCGCAGAGCAAACGGGAAGCAGAACCAGAAGCCAGGCCAGGGGTCATACATGGTGGATCAGTCAGTAGCATAGGCAGGAATAAGGAACTGGAACAAGCTAAGATCATACACGGGTAGGCAGATAATAGCACATTCATTGAGGTGAAACACAGTGGATCAACCAGAAGTGAAATCAGTAGTTTAAGCCAGGGGTCAGAGCCAGGAATCAAGAGGAAGCAGGTCATGAGGCAAGGCGGGTCGGTAACAGGAAGTCCAAGGTCAGGGTACACAGGGCACAGGAACACGGGGGGGGAGCTGCTGTCCTTATATAGGCCTGTGGACACTGGCAATTACCGTGCTTTGCGTGCGCCGTTGCGTTCCCTTCGCTAATGTGCATGTGCAAATTAGCACAGCCATATTGGGTATTGCCATATTTGACAGGTCTTCTCGAAATTCTTCCTTGATAAATGCTCCCTCCCCCATCCTAATCCCTATGCTGACTAACCTGTAAGAAAGGTGTATATACTTACCTATTTTCAGGCTGCTATTTTCAGATGTTAGGCAGGGTGATGGAACATTTTTAAAGTTCTTATTTTTTTCAATTTGTGAATATATACTTATGTTATTGAATCAGTTTGGAAATAAACAGGAAGTTGCTAAGTACAGAAAAAATATATATATATTTTTTTGTTTAAAAATTTAAAAAAATAATTGAAACTTTTGTTAAATATAATATAAAAATAAAATGATAAAAACAAAAAAAACTACTGACACCATCTATTGCTCTACAGACACTGTCCACTGCCCTACTGACACTATCTATATTTTTATTACATTTTAAAATGTATTTATAAGTGAGTTTGTGTATGTATATATGTATGTATATATGTTTGAGCTTTAGTGTGCACACCCTGTTGCAATAAGCTTCGCAAACCTATGTGTTATGTACCTGGCTGGGTGCCAAGTTGCTGAGAGGTCTCCCCTTGTGGATAAGTGCAGGACACCCCTGGAGGTGAAACAGGGAATGCAGTGCCCAAAGAGGCATGGGTTGGCCAGTTGTAGTTTGCAGAGCTGATCACCGGATGGCAGCAGGAACAAGCAGGATGCGCTGCAGGACAGGTGTCCTTAGCAGTTTCTGGGCATACTTGTCCGCAGAGCAAACGGGAAGCAGAACCAGAAGCCAGGCCAGGGGTCATACATGGTGGATCAGTCAGTAGCATAGGCAGGAATAAGGAACTGGAACAAGCTAAGATCATACACGGGTAGGCAGATAATAGCACATTCATTGAGGTGAAACACAGTGGATCAACCAGAAGTGAAATCAGTAGTTTAAGCCAGGGGTCAGAGCCAGGAATCAAGAAGAAGCAGGTCATGAGGCAAGGCGGGTCGGTAACAGGAAGTCCAAGGTCAGGGTACACAGGGCACAGGAACACGGGGGGGAGCTGCTGTCCTTATATAGGCCTGTGGACACTGGCAATTACCGTGCTTTGCGTGCGCCGTTGCGTTCCCTTCGCTAATGTGCATGTGCAAATTAGCACAGCCATATTGGGTATTGCCATATTTGACAGGTCTTCTCGAAATTCTTCCTTGATAAATGCTCCCTCCCCCATCCTAATCCCTATGCTGACTAACCTGTAAGAAAGGTGTATATACTTACCTATTTTCAGGCTGCTATTTTCAGATGTTAGGCAGGGTGATGGAACATTTTTAAAGTTCTTATTTTTTTCAACTTAAATCATTTTTATGCATTAAGGTGAAAAACCTCCTGTGCTGCAGCTGCCCCCCCAGACCCCCCCCTTTTCCCTTCCCTGAGCCCATCTGTTCCAGCGAAGTGCATAAGTGCAGCGGCTCCCACCACCGTCTCTCTCCACTTTGAACAGATTGATAGCTGCAGAAGTAATTGCTCCTGCTGCTGTCAATCAAATCCGGCAACACAGTATCGGGGGACAGGGCCGAGTCCCAATGTCTGTGTCAATAGATGCAGCAGTGGGACTTGGGAACGAGCCCACACCCGTGCCCCCATGGAAAGCAGCTCCCTGTGGAGGCACCTGATAAAGAGGAGGGTTCTGGAGCGCAGGTAGAGGACCCCAGAAGAAAAGGATCGGGGCTGCTCTGCGCAAAACCATTACACAAAGAAAGTAAGTATAGATATTATTGTTATTTTTATAACAAAAAAAGTGTTAGGCCTCGTACACACGACCGTTTTCCTTCGTCGTGTGTATGTTTTTCGTCGAGAAAACTGTTGTGGGGAACATGCTCTCTTTTTTCTTGTCAGGAGTCTCAATCTCCTCGTCGTGTTTCTCGTCGGGCTGGTTTACGACGAGAAACACGTTTGTGTGTATGCTTAGAAACCCGCGCATGCTCAGAATAAAGTATGAGATGGGAGCGCACCTTCGGTAAAAGTAGCCTTCGTAATGGAGATAGCACATTTTTCACGCTGTAACAGACTGAAAAGCGCGAATCGTCTCTCACCAAACTTTTACTTAACACGCGGTAACACGAGATTAGCAAAAGCAGCCCCAAGGGTGGTGCCAGTGGAATTGATCTCCCCCTTTATAGTGCCTTCATACGTGTTGTACGTCACCGTGTTTGAGAACGACAAGGTTTTGTCTTGACAGTGTGTATGCAAGGAAAGCTTGACAAGATTCTCGACAAGCCTGACAAGAACCTCGTTGAGGAAAACGACATTTCTTTTACGACGAGATTCTCGGTGGTGTGTACGAGGCCTGGAATTCTATTTTAATACAGATTCTTTTTTCCTAATATTCAAATAATAGCAAAGCTTTTTTTTTATTGTTTTATTATTTTGTGATGCATCAGGAATTTTTTATTTATTCCGAAAAAAAATCTAGCTGCCCTTTAAATACGGCTTTTGACTTCATCTTGTATCATTGTATTTAATGTATTCATCTATTGCAAACCGAGAAACACCAGATGCATCCCTCTATTATCTTTGCTAATCACCACAAATACACTTTATAGAGGGACAAAAATGCTCACCGGAAAATAAAAATGACAACAATAAATTGCAGTTGCATATTTTCTTTTGGTAATTTGCTTTTCCGAGAACTTTTTGGGGTTTTGCATTTGAGGCGAATTAACAGCTAGAGGTCTTTTCAGAGTGGAGTATAAGTGCCGGTTCTGCCTCCCTGAGCACACGCCGTAGACAGCTTTGTTAAAATTCCGGCCCTCACCTCCGCTGTCACTACTTGTTCTAGTGCAGGCAAGTTCCCTTTTGAAGTGGAGCAAATCTTTGCTCAGTTAAGCAAGCGTCAGTCAGATGCAAGCTTGGCTGGCAGCCCAGGGTTGTTAGAATTTTTCATGCTACACCTGAATAAGATATTGACGAGACATTGTTACCCAAACTGAATAAAGAAACACAAGATAAATATAATTAAATTGTCATAAGACTGACAGAATAATTTCAAGACTAAATCCTACATCGTCAATGTATTTCTAAAAAGTTTTCATTTTTTTAGTTCAGCTAGGCTTTTCCAAAGCTGCCGCTCCTACAGCTCTGTTATATATCACAGGACAACTTTATATGCTTTCAAAATTCATAAAAGCGATATTAAACCCAAAAGCCAAAATGTATTATATTGCAGCTTAATAATTCTTAGATGTGATGGCTACATTTGTTTTCTTTTTTAGGCTTTCTTTCTTCTATGGCCTTACCAACCATAGAAGAAAGAAATCCTAACAAAGAAAACAAATGCAGCCATCACATCTAAGAATTATTAAGCTGCAATATAATACATTTTGGCTTGTTTTTCAACTGTATAAGCTCCCCTGGAAATGTAACAGTTAAGGCCCATACGCATCGCCCCCCATGAACTGGAAAGCGGAAAGAAAACACCAACAGCGGAAAGGGCTGTAAAAATTGGGTTCAGACACAAGTATCACACTTAGTAGGCACTCTGAGCGAAGGTTGTGCCAGCTCCAACAATGCAACTTCCAGGCTGGTTGGCACTAAGTCGGGGTCAGCGGTGTACTTCTGCCAGGGTGCCCAGATATTGGTAAACCACTCACATCTATCTTTACACGTCACCACCCGCTCCTCCGCCTTCTTGAGCCACTCAGCTATAGTGGGCACCTGTGGACGTTTCCAGTATAGAGAGGACATTTGGTTGCATTTAGGAGGTGCGGTAGTGCATTTTTCTTGTAGTGTCTCAGCGGAAGGGCAGGGACATGCAAGAGGAAGCATGCTTGGGGAAGCAGGATGTCAACCCCGAGAGCATCTTTTATGTGAGTTTGGATCTCCAATCAGAATGGACAAATCACAGGGCACTCCCACCAAAGGTGAAGGAGTGTGCCTCTTCTGGCCACATCCACGCCAGCAACGGTCAGTGACCGAGGAGTAAATACGGATTAGGGCGCGCTGACTCATTTTACCAGACTTTACTCAGAGCTACTACTTGCTAATTTTTACTAAATATCTAAATACTATATTTCTTTCTATCTTACACTTTTGTAATAATGAATTTTAAGAAGATCCAATAAGGAGGTTTATTTTGTTTGGTTTTGTAAAGGATGTTGTTATTAGACGGAAGTAAAGCCATCCATAAAACAGTTTCATTTCTGGCACGTGTTGGAAATGTAACACTCCCATTGGTTGTGCTCTCTACAAACTGTCAAACTATCCAATGGCTGGTGTCATAACTGATCACATGTGCAGCATCATGGCAGTTGTAGATTAAACAGAGGCAAAGATGGCACCTTCCTTGGCTGAAAAAGAAAGGGGGGTTTACTTACACTTTAAGGTGGCAATTGTCGGTGGACTTGACGCTGTCATGACATATGTGTGTGTGGGGGGGGGGGGGGGCAACCATTTTCAGCCTCCAACTACCATGAGAGTGGAATGGTCACACACTTAAAGGGGTTGTAAAGGTAAATGTTTTTTCACCTTATTGCATCCCCCGAGCCCCCGTTTTACTTACCTGAGCCCTCGAAAGACCCACATTCGCCCCCGTCATACTCCTCGTTTATGTGCAGTGCCCACCTAATGCAGCCCATCTGTTCAGTGCCCACCAAATATAGCCTCTCTGTTCAGTGCCCACCTAATGCAGCCCACCTGTTCAGTACCCACCTAATGCAGCCCACCTGTGCAGTGTCCACCTAATGCAGCCCACCTGTGCAGTGCCCACTAGGGATGAGCCGAACACCCCCGCGTTCGGTTCGCACCAGAACGTTCGAACAGACCGACCGTTCGCATGAACATTTAGAACCCATTGAAGTCTATGGGACTCGAACGTTCGAATTCAAAAGTGCTCATTTTAAAGCCCAATATTGAAGTTATTGTTGGAAAACGTCTTTGAGAACCCAAGTCTTGCCCCAGGGAACATGTATAAATGGAAAAATGTTTTAAAAACTGTCGTTTTTTCAGGAGCAGGACTCCTGAAAAAACGACCGTTTTTAAAACTTTTTTTCCATTGATACATGTTCCCTCGGGCAAGACCCGAATTCTCAAAGACGTTTTCACAGACAAACTATAGACACCCAGCAGGTACAATATTTAAAGCAATTTTTCTTTTTCTTTTAATTCAAGCATCATTAAAATCACTGCTCCAGGAGCAGTGGTTTTAATGATGCTTAAATAAAAAAGATTTTTTTTTTTTTTTTTTAAATATTGTACCTGCTGGGTGTCTATACCTGTGATAACGTCTTTAAATAGCACAATCACCTGCCTACCAGTAAATTAGGAAGAACTGATCTATCTAAGCTAAATATATGTACAACTCCTAGGGATGTATATATATTCTCTACACACTGTAACATTAAGCTAAACTGACTAGCCTGCCTGCTCTATCTAGCTATATAAAAAGACAATCTCTCTGTCTCTCTGACTGATCCCTGTTCAGCGCTGGAACACACTACACAAGGCCGCCAGCAGGTGGCCTTATATAGTGTGGGGCATGTGCTAAAGCCCTGAGCCATAATTGGCCAAAGCCACCCTGGCTTTGGCCAATTATGGCTCTCCGTTTTTTGCGCGCTGTAATTGGCCAAGCATGCAGGGTCATAGTGCATGTTTGGCCAATTATCAGCACGCAATGCCGCAGTGAATTATAGGCCGTTGAGCGTCACTCGAATTTGGCGCGAACGACCCGTTTTGTTCGAATTTCGTCGAACGTACAAACAGACAATGTTCGAGTCGAACATACGTTTGAATCGAACGCGGAGCTCATCCCTAGTGCCCACTTAATGCAGCCCACCTCTTCAGTACCTAGCACATGCAGCCCACCTCTTCAGTGCCCACCAGTACCTGGATCACTTTTTCCTTGTGAAGCGTGGGCTTCAATTTCCCGGCCGGGCGGCCACTTTAAGAAAGTCCTGCCTCCTGTGACACACGTCACACTGATTCAATGCCCCACTGCATCAGTGTTCTGTCAATCACAGAAGCCGGTCTAGGAGGCGGGACTTTCTTACAGCGCCGCCAAACAGGGAGATCGATGCTTTGCGTGTGTGTAACACACACGAGTAGGGGGAGGGAGGGAGGACAGCATGGAAGCCTTGGTGACCAGGCGCAGTGCAGCCGCGCAGGATCGGCCTTGCTTGAGCCACAGCTCAAAGCGGCCCCAGGGCAGGCGGCCTACCGGGAAATTTCCCGGTATCCCAGTGCGGCCCTGCTGAGCACTATGTACACACGATCATTTTTCTGGTTGTAAAAAATTTAGTTTTTTAAAAAAAAATCATTAAAAAACATTGTGTGTGGGCTTCAGAGCATTTTTCGGGGTTCTAAAAAATGGCCTAAAAAAATTCAAACATGCTCTATTTTTTCACAGCGTTTTTAACATTGTCGTTTTTAAGGTCGTAAAAAATGGTCGTGTGTGGGCTTTAACGACGTGAAAAACCTGTGCATGCTCAGAAGCAAGTTATGAGAAGGGAGCGCTCGTTCTGGTAAAACTAGCGTTCGTAATGGAGTAAGCACATTCATCACGCAGGAACAGACTGAAAACCGCGAATCGTCTTTTACTAACACAATATCAGCAAAAGCAGCCCCAAGGGTGGCGCCATTCGCATGGTACTTCCCCTTTATAGTGCCGTCGTACATGTTATACGTCACCACTTTGCCAGAGCATTTTTTTTTTACGATCGTGTGTAGGCAAGGCCGTTTTAATGATCGGGTTGAAAAAAATGTCGTTTAGCATAGTTCTGTTTTCTCTCAAGTTTTATTAGTTTCCAAATAGGTGTATTCCAGTCAATATAGAAGACTGTCTAAGCATAAAACAGCATTCCACGTGACCCAGGAGATGATGAGACTCACACACTGTAAGAAGGCGGGGTCCACCGCTCACTTCCTGGTTTGTCTCTGATCGTGGAATGCACAGCTCACTTCCGGTCGGGCTAAGGTCATGCCATGATGCGTTTCGTCATCATGACTTCCTCAGCTTTAACGGCCTATTCCTACTCCTTGGGTTAATAGTTACATGCTCCAACAGTTTGCACTGACCTATAACACAGCCTAGCTAGTAGTGCCACATTGTTGGAGTCAGTGTAAGAAATAGTGCCCCTCTGTTGGTGTCAGTGAGAGAAGTAGTGCCCCATTGTTGGGGTCAGTGTAGGAAATAGTGCCCCATCGTTGGTGTCAGTGGGAGGAATAGGGCCCCATCTTTGGTGTTAGAGGACGGAATAGTACCCCATTGTTGGTGTCAATGGGAGGAATAGTGTCCCATCATTGGTGTCAGTGGGAAGAATAGTATCCCATCACTGGTATCAATGGGAGGAATAGTGCTCCCTGTGGGTGTCATTAAAGGGAATAGTGCCTTGTATTAGTGGCAGGAATAGTGCCTTAAAGCGGAGTTCCACCCAAAAATGGAACTTCCGCTTATTCCACTCCTCACCCCCTTACATGCCACATTTGGCATGTAATTTTTTTTGGGGGGGGAGTGGGGGCTTCATCTGGAGTGGGACTTCCTGTCCCACTTCCTCCTTCCGCCGAGGGGCTGGTTAGGCGATTAAGCTTAATCGCCTACAGCAGCCCCTCCCTGTAGGCGATCGCATTGGGGCACATGACAGGTCCCATGCGATCGCCTGTCCAATCAGCTGCGGGCCGCGCCGCTCATGCATGCGCAGTGCCGCTCGCGCATGCGCAGTGGGTGCCCGGCCGTAAAGCTGAAGGCTGTCACGGCCGGGTGCCCACAGTTGCGATCAGGACGCCGGCCGGGGAGGGGGGGGAGGAGCGGAGCCCCGGCCGGCGCGTCGCTGGAACGCTGGAGCAGGTAAGTGATTGTTTATTAAAAGCCAGCAGCTACACTATTTGTAGCTGCTGACTTTTAATAAACACAAATATTGGCTGGAACACCCCTTTAAGGGCCAGATAAAGACAAACAAAGGGCTGAATTTGGCTCTGGGGCCACAGTTTGGAGACGACTGGTGTAGTGCAAAGGCTACTCTTAATTTTCACCCATCATGCTGTCGATACAAGAAAAATAATGTTTATAACTAGATGTGAGTGGAATGCAGGGCACAAATTGGTGTAGGTAAAGGGGCTCTTTGGGTCCCTGGCCCCATGTATATCCAGCTGCAATGTTGCATGCAAGGAGCAAGCAGATCACCTCCAACAGGTGGCTCTAAAAATTCAAGAAAGCAAAAATGTTTGAGTTGGTTTGGCTGCTTTGTAAGTTGGAAAAAAAAAAGAAAATGGAAAAAATAGAAGAAGCAGTCGGTGAAAATAAATTGGAAACATGGTCTGTATTTAAATGGAGATGCTCAGCTATTAATCACGTCAAAGCTTTGAGCACTTAGGGTTTGAGCAGAGCAAAGCAGGAACCTCAAACAAAAAAACAAGACTAGTGTTATCTTCAAGTGAGCATTAGAAGGCACAGTTTAAATTAGGATATAATGGTGTTCTGACAGCTTAATGAAAACTAATAGCATGCAGAAATGGCTTTAAACAGCTATTGCATTTATTTCTTCTCCTTTTTTTTTAATTTCTATTTTTTTTTTTTGTTCAGAAAATCTCTTAAATGTGTACTTGTTTATTTGCAAGAATTGCCTCCCACTAAATTCCCCCGCTCATCTCAGTGGGCGTCTGAGAAAAAGAAAAAGTTGAAAAGAACATAGATACTTCTTTGTTCTCCTCTAAGATGGCATTAATTTCTATCGTGCTTTTTTTGGACTCTATTTGTTTTGTTTCATGTAATTATATCTCCTGTGGGGGGAGGGAGGATGTAATTAGCTAAATTGGAGCTTAACTGATTTTGCCAGTTATTTGGAATTTCTGTTTTTATATAGCAGGTACTTTTCACTGGGTTTCTAATGAAGCCATATAAAGCGAGGAGTCTTCTGTACGTACTTTGGGGCTGGCTCCATGCACTAGCTCAAGGTTTTATACACTGTGAAACAGCAGTTTACAGATTTAAATGGGACTTTTTCAGCCAGAAAACAGCCCAAATGGCCACTTTGGTGTGTACAGCTTCCAGAACATAAGCTGTCGTCTTTGGCATAACTACAAAGAGCTCTGTTCAGCTGGAATTCATTGTCATTTTGGTGCACATTAAGTTTAATACTGCATGTGTTTTACTTAAATGATATCTAAGTATTGCCTGTAGCTTTCTAACAAGAAATAGGAAAAATCTATAATAATGCAAAGTGTAGCCCCAGTCACACCTATAGAATCCCTCAGTACATTTTTTATTATTAAAGTTCCTCTAAACCCAATAACAAAAGTATAATATATTGCATATAAACGGTTCTTAGAAGTTGTGTCTGTATTGGTTTACTTTTTTCAGGTCTTTTCTTCCTTAGTTCTCACCTGGTGATCCTGCATGTAGGCAGGTGTAGTCTATTTTCTCCACTGTAGGTGGCGCTCAACCACAGTGGCATTGCATTTGGAGGGGTAGGCGGCAGGATCATGGTTTCTCTATGGTTTCTTGGGTCACTGGAGAAGCGATCCAGTTGGATGCCGCTGCCTCATGTAACTCTGGCAGCCATCTGGGTTAATGCAGAGCCTATTTAAGGCCTTGGCTCACAGGCCTGGCGTGAATTTCGCGTGTAGGTAGTGTCAGGATAGGTCACCCGTCTGACAATGACAGTGATTAGCAGCAGTTCCAGTTCAAGTAGGGTAAGGATAGGGACATGGTAGGGACATGGTCGAGAGTGACTAGGTGTCCTGGGAGCCACACATCAAGTCAAGACCTGCTATATGATTGTGAATGGCAGTCATTCTGGACCATCGCTAGGCTAAACCCCAATGCATTTTACTCCGCCCACTGAAGCCTCCCCATGAGTACTTACTACTACTTGAAAGTATTGTGGAACTCCCGGGTTCCTCTGCATGTTTGGGACACCAACACCAGAGCGATCTTCAGCCGTGGACTGTCGGGTCCATGGGCTATATTCCTGGTTAACATCACAGAGAGTCTCCAGACAGCTGAGTCTACTTGCCAATTGTGATATCCAGTTGCTTACTGGGCACATATACCCCCCTCCTGACCAGGTGAAATTTCAGCTTCCGGCACTGCGTCGCTTTAACTGACAATTGCGCGGTCGTGCGACGTGGTTTCCAAACAAAATTGACGTCCTTTTTTCCCCATAAATAGAGCTTTCTTTTGGTGGTATTTGATCACCTTTGTGGTTTTTATTTTTTGCGCTATAAACAAAAAAAAGCGACAATTTTGAAAAAAAAAACAATATTTTTACTTGTTGCTATAATAAATAGCCCAATTTTTTTTTCTCAGTTTAGGCCGATACGTATTCTTCTACATATTTTTGGTAAAAAAAAATAAAAAATCGCAATAAGCGACTGGTTTGAGCAAAAGTTATAGCGCCTACAAAATAGGGGACAGAATTATTATTATTTTTTTATTATTTTTATTTTTTTACTAGTAATGGCGGCGATCTGCAATTTTTATTGGGACTACGACATTATGGCGGACACATCGGACACTTTTGACACATTTTTTAGCCATTCACATTTATACAGCGACCAGTGCTATAAATATGCACTAATTACTGTATAAATGTGACTGGCATTGAATAGGTTAACACTAGGGGGTGAGGGAGGGGTTAAATGTGTACCCTGCATTGTGTTCAAACTGTGGGGGGAGGGGGGTGACTGATATGTGTCCCTATGTACAAGGGACACAGATCGGTCTCCTCTCTCCCTGACAGGACATGGATCTCTGTGTTTACACACAGAGATCCATGTCCTTGTCTCTGTAACTGCCGAACGCGAGTGCCTGGCAGACATCGCGTCCGCCGGGCACGCGCATCGGCATCTCAGTGGCTTGGAGGAGCCGATTACGTAAAACGACGGCGGCCCAGAGAAGTAGTGCCACCCTGCGGCCGTACAAAGTCGTACGGCCGTCGGGAAGTGGTTAATTGATCCATTGTCGCTGGCAACTGGATCCTACAATTCCGGTAAGCGTATTTAGTCATACCATACTTGAAAGAAATTTCCATGTGATGGTCTACACGGCTACATGACATTATTCCCATGGTACTCTTATTTCCATTGTGATGGACATTTTCGTATTGTTTTTCACGTGGACTTATTTTTTTAATACTTTTCCCACTGTTGCACCTAGTTTGGTATACACCATCTAGTGATATATACATATCTCACTATTTTCACATTTAGCGCTACACATTCACTTTCATCCCCATGAGTAAGCTTGGGTGGGCAGAATGAAACATGTTGGGGGCATGGCCTGGCAAAGGTCCAGGCTAAGGCTGCCATCACTATCATATAGGTATTGACTAGATGTGTGGCTCCCAGGACACCTAGTCACTTTTTACTAGGAATGAGCTTCGCGTTCGATATGAACGTATGTTCGACTCGAACATTGTCTGTTCGTATGTTCGACGAAATTCGAACAAAAGCGGTCGTTCGCGCCAAATTCGAGTGACGCAAAGTGGCCCATAATTTAGTGCGGCATTGCCCACTGATGATTGGCCAAGCATGCTGTATGTCCCGCATGCTTGGCCAATCACAGCGCGCAAAAAAACAAAGAGCCATAATTGGCCAAAGCCTGGGTGGCTTTGGCCAATTATGGCTCAGGGCTTTAGCACACGCCCCACACTATATAAGGCCGCCTGCTGGGCGGCCTCGTGTAGTTTGTTCCGGCTTGTTAATGAGAGCAGTCAGAGAGACAGAGAGATTGTCTTTTTATATAGCTAGATAGAGCAGGCAGGCTAGTCAGTTTAGCTTAATTTACAGTGTGTAGAGAATATATATACATCCCTAGGAGTTGTACATATATTTATACACTGTATAGCTTAGATAGATCAGTTCTTCCTAATTTACTGGCAGGCAGGTGATTGTGCTATTTAAAGACATTATCACACCTATAGACACCCAGCAGGTACAATATTTAAAGGAATTTTATTAAAAAAAAATTAATTTAAGCATCATTAAAATCACGGCTCCTGGAGCAGTGATTTTAATAATGTTTAATAAAAAAAAAATGAAAGATTCCTTTAAATATTTTACCTGCTGGGTGTCTATAGTTTGCCTGTGAAAACGTCTTTGAAAAGCCGGGTCTTGCCCGAGGGAACATGTATCAATGGAAAAAAGTTTTAAAAATGGTCACTTTTTCAGGAGTCCTGCTCCTGAAAAAACAACCGTTTTTTAAACTTTTTTTCATTGATACATGTTACCTGGGGCAAGACCCGGGTTCTCAAAGACGTTTTCCAACAATAACTTGAATATTGGTCTTTAAAATGAGCGTTTTTGAATTCGAACGTTCGAGTCCCATAGACTTCAATGGGGTTCTAAATGTTTGCGCAAACGGTCGGTCTGTTCAACGGTTCTGGTGCGAACCGAACGCGGGTATGTTCGGCTCATCCCTACTCTTTACCATTGCCTAGAGCATAGACAAACTCTCTTTCTGGCCAGCACTCACAGTGGCGGACACAGGACTTCATTCCCATACAGCCTGAGCAGCTCATATACATATCCTTGGTTCGCAAGGATAGGGACATGTCATTCTTCCAGGAAACCTCCCCATTTGTGCACAGACCAGCCACCTCTCAAGAAAGATGCTGTTGGCACTCTTGAGACTTGCTCTGCTACACATTGCTTGCTTCCTGTGAGTACTCCCGGATCGGCTGTCATCCCACTGGGTTTGTTGTGAATTATTAATTTGTAACTTTAAAGTGTTACTAAACCAAAAAACGTTTTTTACCTTAATGCATTATAAAGCAAAAAAGACTGCGCTATAAAACCCCTCCCCCCCAAGAGCAACAGGCTGCAGCAAGCGTGTGATAAACAAATAAACAATGGAATATAAAAAGCCGCGCCACATAAATGATCATCAGAAATAGTTACACCAGTATCAGTGGTAATAAACAAAAGTGCCACTAGAGTCCATTAGAGTCCATAGTGATAGTAAAAAATATTCCCAAAAGGAGATCCTCTGTTTCTTGTCACCAAACGAACAACTCCAAAGGTGCACCCGCCACCAAGTGAATAAGCAGCTTACCAGAGGTCAGACATAGACCAGCATCTGACCATAACCCAGTCACGGCCTTTAAATCCCTGTGGTTCCCAGGATCTTCCAGAGTTGACCAGGACGGGACACCTCTTAGGCCCCATGCACACGAGACGCTGGTAAACTCGAGTTCAGAGGCGTTTGGGCATTTTTTTCAACTGCCCCTGAACCCATTTAATGTTATCCTATGTGTCCATGCACACAATCACGTGTTTTGGCGGTTAAAAGCAGTTGGGTTTAGGGCCGTTTTTTCAAACGCAAAATTTTGGGTTCAGAAGCGTTTGCTTTTGCGTTTTAAACGCTAAATGCCGCTAAACGCGTCTAAACGCGTCTAAACGCGGCACCCGCGTTTAGCCGCGTTTGCGTTTATAAGTGTTTTTAAAGGAACCCTATTTTTAACATAATAAAATAGGGAAATATCACTAAAAAATGTTAAAAAAATTATTTTAATTGTTTTAAATTATGTCTATCATTCAGATAATTCAAGGATGATATATATTCATTCAATAATTCAATACACCACCAGCATTGCACTTTCCAAAATTTTCCTTTTGAATTTAAACCTATATGTTGTACTTTCAACAACATCTGTCCACCTGCATTTCCATTCAGCCCAACTAATCTAATCAGTGTCTAATTTGCATATGAATGCCTGGCATGCTGTCTAGCCAGCAGACAACCCCAAGACATGTGTTTTGTCCACAATTCTGTCCGAAATTTCAAAATTCGAATTTTCGAAAATTCGAAATTTAGAAAAAATCGAAATTTTCGAAAATTCGAAATTTTCAAAATTCGGATTTTCAAAATTTCGAATTTTCAAAATTCGGATTTTCAAAATTTCGAATTTTCAAAATTCGAATTTTTCAAAATTTCGAATTTCGAAAATTCGAAATTTCAAAATTCGAATTTTCGAAAATTCGAAATTTCAAAATTCGAATTTTCGAAAATTCGAAATTTTGAAAAATTCGAATTTTGAAAATTCGAAATTTTGAAAATCCGAATTTTGAAAATTCGAAATTTTGAAAATCCGAATTTTGAAAATTTCGAATTTTTCTAAATTTCGAATATTTAAAAAATAGAATTTTGAAAATTCGAATTTTTTACATTTCGAAATTTCAAAATTTCGAATTTTTTACATTTCGAAATTTCAAAATTTCGAATTTTTCAAAATTTCGAATTTTTCAAAATTTCGAATTTTTCAAAATTTCGAATTTTTATAAATTTCGAATTTTCAAAATTCGAATTTTTCAAAATTTCGAATTTTCAAAATTCAAATTTTTCAAAATTTCGAATTTTCAAAATTCGAATTTTTCAAAATTTCGAATTTTCAAAATTCGAATTTTTCAAAATTTCGAATTTTCAAAATTCGAATTTTTCAAAATTTCGAATTTTCGAAAATCGAATTTTTCAAAATTTCGAATTTTCGAAAATCGAATTTTTCAAAATTCGAAATTTTGAAAAATCGAAATGTTAAAAATTCGAATTT
The DNA here is from genome assembly GCA_029574335.1 of Rana kukunoris. NCBI lineage: Eukaryota > Metazoa > Chordata > Amphibia > Anura > Ranidae > Rana > Rana kukunoris. The sequence goes on from CM056052.1 coordinate 509,098,626, forward strand.
TCAAAAATGACTTCTGATGTTACTTTAGTACAACTTATAGAGGCAGTCCAGGTTTATCCCCAAATATGGGACAAGTCCCATGAACTATATTCAGACAGGACAGCCAAGCAAAGGACTTGGCAAGAAATTGGAAAAGAATTGACATCCAACTGGAACCAGTTGAACCCATATCACCCAGAAAAAAGAGGTAAGATTAATACAGCTTTGGGCTTGGTTGGGATGTAAACTAGTTAAAATGTCTGACATATTCTTATTTTTCCTTGTACAGTGAAAGATTTTCAGAAGAGATGGAAGTCTGTATCAGAGTCAAAAAATACTAATTGGAAAATTCGAATTTTAAAATTTCGAATTTTGAAATTTCGAATTTTCGAAAATTCGAAATTTGAAAATTCGAATTTTCTAAAATTCGAAATATTGAAAAATTCAAATTTTGAAAATTTCGAATTTTTCTAAAATTCGAATTTTGAAAATTCGAATTTTTAAAATTTCGAATTTTCAAAATTCGAATTTTCTAAATTCGAATTTTTCAATATTTCGAATTTTCGAAAATTCGAATTTTTCAAAATTCGAATTTTCCAAAATTTCGAATTTTTCTAAATTTCGAATTTTTAAAAATTCGAATTTTGAAAATTCTAATTTTTAACATTTCGAATTTTCAAAATTCGAATTTTCTAAAATTCGAATTTTGAAAATTCGAATTTTTAACATTTCCAATTTTCAAAATTCGAATTTTCAAAATTCGAATTTTTCAATATTTCGAATTTTCGAAAATTCGAATTTTTCAAAATTCGAATTTTCCAAAATTTCGAATTTTTCAAAATTTCGAATTTTTCAAAATTTCGAATTTTTCAAAATTTCGAATTTTTTAAAATTCGAATTTTGAAAATTCGAATTTTTAACATTTCGAATTTTCAAAATTCGATTTTTCAAAAATTCGAATTTTCGAAAATTCGAATTTTTCTAAATTCGAAATTTTGAAAATTCGAATTTTGAAAATTCGAAATTTTGAAAATTCGAAATGTAAAATACCCAACTGAAAATCTCTGTGCCATCAACGGGATGGGTCCAATAGTGACGACGAGCTCTGCGAACGGGTCGTCCACGTAGTTTGCGACGGCGTTGAAGCCTCATCAAGTGCAAAGTAAGAACAATTTCTTGGCATATATTCATTATGGGATCCATTTCACAAAGGAGAATAATGAATGTATGCAAGTGCTCTCTCTGCTGCTGCTGCTCTCTCTGTTGAAAATTGCAGAAATGGTTAAATATATAAGCTTTGGGAGGGTCTACAATTCAGTGGTTCTGAACGCTGATAGCCGCAATCGCGGTAAAACGCCGCTAAACGCGGCAAAACGCCGCGAAATTCGCGGCAAAAACGGGCGTTTTGAACGCCGGTTTTTGCGTTTGAAAACTTGAGTTTAGAAGTGTTTGCTTTTGCTTCTCGTGTGCATGGGGCCTTACACTCAGGATAAAGAAAAGGCGCACATAGCATAATTGCGTTGGCGAAATTTTATTGGAATAATAAAAAATTTACTTACACAGCACACATGATAAACAAGCATAAAAACAAACGAGTATTGCCGGCCGGCATGCGGGAGCCCTCCTCCTCAACGTGGTGACGTCACTGCATCGCCTCCCATACGCGTTTCGTCACTAGAAGGACGTTCTCAATGGGGGTAGGGCTTCACAGTGATACACCACTTAATAAGGACCAGCCGCCCATTGTGAGAAGCAGCACGCTGAGTCCAGACGCGCCATCTTTAATATGGTAAAATAGCCCTTATTGGAATAACATTCTGCTAGGCATCAAGAGCGCAACATAATATTCCGATACAAAAAGGGGAAAAAAAGGAAAGAAAACTAAACTAAAAAAGTCCCGACCCCACCAGTATTGGGGTAGGCCAAAAGTTCAGTTAATAGTAATGATTTAATGTGGACAGAGTGGCATAGGGATAAGTAAGGGGAAAGACCGCTGACACTAGGCTCTTTCCTCCTCCACCCCTACGAACACCCGAACCACAGTACCATCTAGAGGACAAGTCAGGTAAGTACATCCAGACCTACCAGAACAAAACAGAAAGGAAAAATGCACAACAAAGATTATAATGTGTGCATTCCCTAAGCACTTGTATACTTGTGAATTGTGAGTACTAAACATCGTGTAAACACTAAAGTGATATGTTAATTAATTTACACTCAAATAATACAAAAGTTTTGTATATTTAATAAATTATTACAGGGCCCAATGTTGTGGGCAATAGTGGCGGCAAAAAAATAAATAAATATTCTTTTGAAAATATTAGTGATATGGTATTGGTGGGGGAAATTGCTTCACCAAATATTACTTGTAGTAGGAATACATAATTCCCATGGTGATAAAAAGGTGATAAAAAAGGTGATTAACTCTAAATATTTTTTGATCAACCATTGAGCTATATGATCAGTATCAAAAAATGAATATGAGATCAAAATAAAAATAGAAAAAATAGAAAAAAGGGGGAGGAATTCTAAATAGACCAGGTGAAGACGACTAGAAGGACAGAAAAATCCTAAAAATTAATTAGTCATTATTCCATAAAAATATATATATACCTGCCCCCAGGTGTGCTTCTCACAACGGTCCATAACAAGCAATGCCAATAGACACATTAACAACTATAGACTAAGTGAAGACGATTTGAAGGGCATAGGAAATATCAAGTATCATAAAAGCTTAAAAATGAAAAATTATTCTTCCATTGGAAATATCCGCCCCCAGGTGTGTTAAGCACAGAGGCTGCTTCAAGCATTGCTGATGAACGCATTCACATCAGTCTCAATGTTTAACCCAAATGGGGTATAGGTTTTTAGTCTAAAAACCTATACCCCATGTGTTTTAGGACTACAAATACCTCAATGGTGATTCTGGTATACAGAATAAACTATTCAGTCTCAGGGAGTGTAAGGCCGCGTACACGCGACCGGTTTCCTCGGTAGAATCCAGCAAGAAACTTGTTGGGAGACGTATTCTGCCAAGGAAACCGGTCGTGTGTACCTTTTTCATCGAGGAAACTGTCGAGGAACTCGACAAGCCAAAAAGGCTGCGTACACGTGACCAAGGAACTCGTCGGGCAAAACACATTGTTTTCCTCGTCGAGTTCCTTGTTCGAACATGTTCTCTTTTTGGCTCGTCGAGTTCCTCGACAGTTTCCTCGATGAAAAACGTACACACGACCGGTGTACGGTGTAAGAGAGCATGTATTGTTTTTCCTCAACGGGAATGGAGAAAATTGGCTCGTCGAGTTCCTCGACAGCCGAACAAGGAACTCGATGAGGAAAATGATGTGTTTCGCCCGACGAGTTCCTCGGTCGTGTGTACGCGGCCTAAGAGGACACAGGACCACTCAATGAAATTGCAGGAAAAGCTTTTTAACCTTAAGCTGCGTAGGGGAATTTTCACTGTCAGGGCGATAAGGATGTGTAATTCCCTTCCACAATTGGTGGTGTCAGCAGAAAGTATTGATTATTTTAAATTTTTTGAGACGTGTATGTTTTTGAGCACAGTGTAGAGGGATACAGGAAATTATTATGAACACCTACACAGCTTTAACTGGATGGACTGGTGTCTTTATTCAACTTTACCAACTATGTAACTATGTGACTATAAAACACCTGTCGTTTCCTCTTCTCTGTAACATAACTATGATGTGTTCTGTTTAGAAATTGCTGGGAACATTATAAGGGAATAAGGAACAGTTAAGTCCCCTAAATTTGCGCCGGCGTATCTGTGCGCCAGACCCACAAACCAACATACGCCTAAAAACTGGCCACCCTACGCCGATGTAGCTTACATCCCCCCGGCGTAGCGTGGGCACACTTTTCGTCTGGAACGCATGTTGCCGCTCCCATTGATTAGGCATTCAAACATGCAAATGAGGGAAATACGGTGATTCACGAACGTACGTGCGCCCGATGCATGCTAAGTGTAAAGTTATTCCACATAGATGAGGTGCAACCCGGCAACAGACATGCAAAGGTCTGCACCAGAGAACACAGGCCGGCGTATTGGGCTTACGTTACGTTCACGGCATACGTGGCGATCTGGCGTAGCTTAGGCATTTGTGCCGGTGTGGTTGTGAGCATGCGCATAAGGGTGCTGTTTCATGCGTCCAGGTCACGGTTACGTCACGGCGCATGCGCAGTTAGTTATACGCCGGGCGTAAAACACTGCACCAAGCTCGGACTATCATTTGCATGGGGTCACTCCCACTTCCACCTACGCCGGCCTACACCTTCCAAACCTACGCCACACTGACGCAGCGCTGGGAGCAATAGCTTGCTGAAAGCAGTGCTTGCCTCTACGAGCTGCGTCGGCGTAGCGTACGGCGTTTGCACTACGGCGGCGTAAAGTGTGCCTAACTCTCTGTGAATCTGGGCCTTTGGCTTTAGATGCTTTAGATACTGTACACTTTAATAATCATAATGCCTGTATCAAGCATTTAGTAAGCTTCAGAAACTGTTTGTCTGAGTTATGCAGATACATAGGAAATGTTTTATAAATGGTCACTGAGGTTTATCATATGCCATTTAAATGGGATGCAATTGAGACTAATGCACATTTAAAAATAAATGTTACCATTTGACATTATTTGCTGTTAATAACGGTTCTTGATAACCCATCTTTATTTGTCATTTCTTTCAGAACTGAATCTACTCTTGGAATAGTTCGGCAGTGAGGACATGGTCATCGAGTAAGACATTTAGACAACTTGCTATATTCAAGAAAGGTAGGATAACTGCTGAAAAGTTGACTTATATGTAAAGGACACCCATGAATGAACCGCCTGAAACAGTAAAGTGTAATAAACAATTATAAATCAGTGATCTATGAAAATGGTGACATTAGTTAGAAAACTGAAGATCCACTAGAGACTTTAGAGTTGAACACTAAGCACAATTTTGACGTCGCTTCCCCCCATGCAGTGGTATGGAGACGAGTGGGGGCCATCTTCCCCTCACTCATCTCCATACCCAGCCAGGGACAGGACCAGATTGCCTCCGCCGCTGCCGATGTCTCGGTGAAGGGCACCGGAGAGCGGCAAGAAGGAGGGGCCCCGCCACCGAAAAAAGTGATTTTGCGTAGAATCTGCCGCAGAGGCCACTTTTATCTTGAAGCGCACCACCCGCTGAAGAAGAGGATACCTGGGTTAAGGAAACTAGCTGCTACCATAACTATGGTATTCCTCTTCAAAATAGCGACGTATTCCTGCCGCGGGCAGTCCGTAAGTGGTTAAAAACAAACCCAAAAGGCTTACACCTAATGCTATACCAAACGGTATTAGTAGTTAAAGTGGTTGTAAAGCCTTAAGGGTTTTCACTTTAATGCATTCTATGCATTAAGGTGAAAAACCTTGTGTGCTGCAGCTCCCCCCCCAGACCCCCCCCCTTTTCTTACCTGGGTCCGATCCAACGATGTGCATGAGTGCAGCAGCTCCAGTCGCTCTCTTCATTGGACAGATTGATAGCAGCAGGAGCCAATCCCAATTTCCGCTGTCTGTGTCAATGAGGTGCCTCCATGGAAAGCGTCCTTCTGTGGGGCCACCCAATGGAGAGGAGGGTCTCGAAGCACTGATGGGGGACCCCAGAAGGAGAGAATTTGGGCAGAGCATGTTTATTTTTTTTAATCAAGAGTTTACAGACCCTTTAATGTAGGTTCTCTAATTGTTTTTTCTTTTTAAACTCACTTTGCTGGCCACTCCAAGCATGCTCCCATCTTTAGTGTTGGCATCTGAACCACACTGGTATCTTCTTCCGGGATACGGCGCTGCTGGCTACCCAGCATGCACCTTCGGATCTTGCCCATGTGCATAAACTACAAAGCACAGTGTACTCATTGTGCATTGACTCCTGGGATTGATGCCACTCATATTCCAGGAGCCAATGGGCGTGCGGACATGATGTACCACACCCCGGTGAGGTACAGCAGATGCAGAGGATTTACAACACATAAAAATTATTTTCACTGCAGGAAAAAATAAATTCCAAGTAGATAATAGGAAGTGATCACTAACGCAGGGGGGAGTTGATAAATTGCCTGGAACTCTGTCTTAAAAATATAAAAGAAAATGAATATAAACACAGAACACCTGTGCATCCCCAATGCGGGAAAACGCGGCCCTCGTACAGGTGTATGCTGTAGTCCTTAGGACAGTTTGCTCAAGCAAGGGGTCACTTTAATTATTCTCCATTCTTTAGAAAACTAAAAGAAGTCTTGTCTTTAGATTTGGTCAGAAGGCAATAAACCTATCAGAATGTTTTTCTTTTTAGTAGTGGAAAAAAAAGAGGAGCACAGGCAACAAATTCACACACACAGAGCAGACCAATTGTATGTAGATGGGGTCCTTTCCATGGATCTGGCCTGAGACAAATTCTAGCTAAACAGACTAAAGCTAAATAAAAGTTTTATACTGTAGTTGAAACACATTTTTTTTTTAAAACAGTGTAATTAAACAATGTTTTTTGTTTTTTTTGAGTATTGTGCTTATTAATTCTGGACTAATAATTCTGAATATAAATTCAGTTGTGTTTTCCTAAGAACTGCCCTGGGAATAGAATCCATATTTTTGTGTGCTGCTGTGTTCTTTTTTTTTTTTTCTTACGCACTGATTTTGCTAAATATGCCTGCTAAATGAGATCCTTCTAAAATGCACCCCCGAGGCCTGAGCATTTTATTCAAGTTTTACAAAGGATATTTCTACAGCGCTTTCATGATCTAATTTGCACATTTGTATGTAGAAATCCCCTGATGTGGCACCAATACGGTATCTCGCCGTCAGAATCTTACTGCGCTTTCCCTGTGCCCTGACAGTCCCCTTATCTACTACTTAGCAAGGTGCGGAAAATTATTCTTCCAAAAACTCTTTCGAGGTAGCTATCCTTCCACTGTTGATAAACCAAGGAAGACTTAACCCATTTGGGGATGAACCGCCACTGTATGAAGGTATAAACAATACAAAGAAAAAAAAAAGGAACAAATTGAAGATGGCACATTGAAAATGTATTTCATTGAGCTTAATCCTGAACTGTAGGGAAACAGCTAAATACACACGTGGGGGTTAATGTACTAAAACTGGAGTGCAGAATCTGCTGCAGCTCTGCATAGAAAACAATCAGCTTCCAGTTTTTTTATGTTTTTTTATTTTTTATTATTATTTAGCCCAGGTTCACACTGGGTACGATTTAGTTCGATTTGAGATGCGATTTCACATGTGAAATCGCATCTCAAATCGGCGGCAACTGCTGACAATGACACCGTCCTAATCAGTGCGATGCCGCATCTGCGGCGCTGCACCGATTTCAAAAAGTAGTTCCTGTACTACTTTTTGCGATTTCAGGACGCAATTTACATTGACATCTGTGCAGAAACCTGCACAGATGTCTCCTAAATCGCGCCGAAATCGGGACTGCCAGAGGGAGTGAAATCGTGCGAGTTCAGCTGAACTCCCGCAGCCCAGTGTGAACCAGGGCTAAAGCTTAATTGAACACGTTGAAGTTAGAAGCTAATGATTGGCTACCATGCACAGCTGCACCAGATTTAGCATTCTCCAGATTTAGTAAATTGACCCCGTGGCATACATACACTATGGGGTTGATTTACCAAAGGCAAATACACGGTGCACTTTGTAAAGTGCAGTTGTCTTCTGCAAGTGCAGTTGCTCCAGAGCTTAGTAAATGAGGTAAAGCTTCACTTTGCAAAGAATACCCAATCACATGCAAGGGAAATTAAAAAAAAAAGCATTTTTGCTTGCACATGATTGGATGATGGAAGTCAGCAGAGCCTCTGCTCATTTACCAAGCTTTGGAGCAACTGCTCTTGCAAAGTGCACAGTCTAGTTGTCTTTACTAAATCAACCCCTATATTACCAAAAGTATTGGGGCGCCTGCCTTTACATACACATGAACTTTAATGGCATTCCCGTCTTAGTCCATAGGGTTCAATATTAAAGCAGTTGTAAACCGCAAAAAAAAAAAAAAAATTCCCCCACACCTGCAAGGCAAAAGTCATAATGAGCTAGTATGCACTGCATATTAGCTCATTCTGAAATACTTACCTCGGAACGAGGTGTAGGAAACTTACCTGGTCCACGCCGAGCGAGATCTCTTGACTCGGCGTGTCTTCCAGGTATCGCCGCTCCAGCGCTGTGATTGGCTGGAGCGGCGATGACGTCACTCCCGTGCATGCGCGCGCGAGATTTAAATCCGGCCAGGACGGCAGTGGCCGGTCCTTTGGCCGTAGATTCCCCCCTGTGCATGCGCCGCTGCGCATTGCGAGGGGAATATCTCCTAAACCGTACAGGTTTAGGAGATATTCTTTATACCTAAGACTTATTATAGGCTTACTTGTAGGTAAAAGTCAATAAAGTGGGTTTACAACCACTTTAAGTTGGCCCACCCTTTGCAGCTATAACAATTTCAACTCTTCTGGGAAAGCTGTCCACAAGGTTTAGGAGTGTGTCTATGGGAATGTTTGACCATTCTTTCAGAAGCGCATTTGTGAGGTCAGGCACTGATGTTGGAGAGCTTAGTAAATGAGGTAGACCTCTGCTGACTATGTTACTGCGTTCTTTATTTTCCTTGTATCTGATTGGGTTTCCTTTCTAAAGTGAAACTTTACCTCATTTACTAAGCGCTGGAGCAACTGCACTTTCAAAAGTGCAACCCCTCTGTGTCAAACTCATTTTTACCTACCAGTGGATTTAATGCTTCACCAGCACACCTCTTGACCCTACATAGCAACATGCATATTCAGCCTGAATGAAGACAGACACTTTTTGTTTTATTCAGCTTTATTTACTTGTTTGGTGTTGAGGCCAAATAATTAACATTTAATCTCATCTGACCACCTTAAACACACCTTATAGGACTCTGAGGCCACATGGAAAAAGGTTTTATGGCCAGAGACGAAGATTGAATTATTTGCCCTTAACAATAAATGATATGTCTGGTAGAAATCCAATACAGCTCACCATCCAAATAACACCATTCCTACAGTAAAGCATGGCGGTGGTAATATCCTGCTATGGGGATGTTTCTCTGTAGCAGGGACTGGAGCACTTGTCAGGATAGAAGAAAAATGGATGGGGCAAAATATCATCAAATTCTTGAAGAAAATCTGCTGCCCTCAGCCAGAAAGTTGTCAATGGGAAGAAGATTTACCTTCCAACATGGCAAACAGCAAATACAGTAGGACCACACAGTGGTTGAAAGAGAAAAAAGTGAATGTCCTTGCATGGCTTAGTCAAAGCTCAGACCTTAACCCCATTAAAAATCTGTGAAATGACTTGACGACTGCAGTCCACAAACGGTCACCATCAATTTGAACTAAATGTGCAAAGTTATTAGAGACATATCCCAACAGACTAAAGGTTGTCATTAAAGCAACAAAATACTGACACAAGGGGGGATGATCCTTTTTCCAACTCAGTGATTCTGTTTTTGAATTTTTTGAATATTTCTGACATGTTGAATTTTATACGTTGCACTAGTAAATACAGCTAGATAAAACAAAAACTATGCCAGTCTTAATTTAAGGCTGCAAAGCAACAAAATGTGATTATCTTAAAGGGTGGGGTGTTCTATGACCACTGGTGTGTGTGTGTGTGTGTATATATATATATATATATATATATATATATATATATATATATAGCTGATTGTCAGGAGTTCTGATTTTACTGCTTTTAATAAGTCAAGGACACATACCATTTTCTATCTTATAGCTCACAGAACAGACACTTTTGCAAGTCTGATTTCAACTTTCAGGCGTGCAGTTAGATAAAAGCAGACTTTAGGTGATTACACTGGCTGAAATAAAACCATTGTTACATTTCATGACAATTGGAAAAAAATGTGTAATTGAAATAAAAGATGGTTTTATGTCCTTTTTTGTGTGATTTTTGAAAGTTTGTTGTTGAATAACGCATTCTCTTTTATTGCTTCTCTTACAATATAAGTTTATGTAACCGAGTAATGTGAGTCCAGGCCACGGGGGACAAACATGGGACAAGATCTGAAATGAGAGATTTAGCCAATCATGCGTGATAGCTCCACAGAGATCAGGAATAATACTATCAACATGCTAATTGTCTGTCTGCAGAAAACAGCTCATTCACCGCTGATATTAATTATTTCTTAAATTAGCTAGATCCGGGCACTTTGAGTGCTGAAGCACAAATGTGTACATATTTCTTCAAACATATCAACCATTTAAAAAAGTGTATTTGCCGGTTTGGAGCATGGGACAAGAGACCGAAGAATAGTTTTCAGATGATATCTACAAGAATAAAGTATATCTAAACCCAACAATAAACATTTAATATATTGCAGCTTACCAGTTCTTAGATGTAGTGGCTGCATTTGTTTTTATTCTTCAGGCTAAAAATATTTTCAGCAATAACAGAATTTTTGTTAGTGACCAGAAAAGCAATGTCCTTGTCATTTCCTGCAAGATGAAGTGAAAGGACAAACAATGATACCTTCCTTGTGTAAACTACTTATCCCGACCCCATGTAATGGTCATGGAGCGGAAGATATGTTTGAAGTCCAGCCTGGGTGACAACCATGGTTTGATCCTTAAAAATATAAATGGGGGTGACTTTTAGCTATCTGAAGTTATATTGTGAAGGTTTTGCGTTTACTTGGGGGGCATCAAAAGGTGATAATTTTTGGTTTATAGAAAAAAAAAAGATGTCCTAAGATTGTTTTTGTGTACTTTGCTTTGCATGTTGTGTAAAGTAAACCATAGAGAAGGAACAAAGAGCTGTTAATAAAGCTGAACACCAGCTAAATACACAGATGAAAACATACAGTATTCCTGGCTCTCGAAAATTTCTTTAAAGTTATGTCCCGTTGGTAAGGATAAGCTCCACGTTTGATTCGAACGTATGTTCCACTCGAACAATGTCTGTTTGTACGTTCGACGAAATTCAAACAAAACGGGTCGTTCGCGCCAAATTCGAGTGACGCACAACAGTCCATAATTCACTGCGGCATTGCGCGCTGATGATTGGCCAAACATGCACTATGACCCTGCATGCTTGGCAAATCATAGCGCGCAAAAAACGGAGAACCATAATTGGCCAAAGTCAGGTGGCTTTGGCCAATTATGGATCAGGGCTTTAGCACACACCCCACACTATATAAGGCCGCCTGCTGGGCGGCCTCGTGTAGTGTGTTCCAGCGCTGAACAGAGATCAGTCAGAGAGACAGTCTTTTTATATAGCTAGATAGAGCAGACAGGCTAGTCAGTTTAGCTTAATTTACAGTGTGTAGAGGATATATATACATTCCTAGGAGCTGTACATATATTTATACACTGTATGGCTTAGCTAGATCAGTTCTTCCTAATTTACTGGCAGGCAGGTGATTGTGCTATTTTTCAAGATGTTATCACAGGTATAGACACCCAGCGGGTACAATATTTAAAGGAATTTTTCATTTTTTTTTTTTTTTATTTAAGCATCATTAAAATCACTGCTCCTGGAGCAGTGATTTTAATGATGCTTAAATAAAAAAATAAAAATAAATTCCTTTAAATATTGTACCTGCTGGGTGTCTATAGCTTGCCTGTGAAAACGTCTTTGAGAACCCGGGTCTTGCCCGAGGGAACATGTGTCAATGGAAAAAAGTTTTAAAAACAGTCCTTTTTTTAGGACTCCTGCTCCTGAAAAAAAAAACGTTTTTAAAACTTTTTTCCATTGATACATGTTCCCTGGGGCAATACCCAGGTTCTCAAAAATGTTTTCCAACAATAACTTGAATATTGGGCTTTAAAATGGGCGTTTTTGAATTTGAACGTTCAAGTCCCATAGACTTTAATGGGGTTCCAAATGTTCGTGAGAACTGTCGGACTGTTCGAACGTTCTGGTGCGAACCGAACGCGGAGGTGTTCGGGTCATCCCTACCCGTTGGTACTTTACACCAGCTAGGATCGTAAAATGTATCCATCCAACTGTTTTTGAGGTTGCTCGGATTTGGGCGATATGAAACACAATTGGTGGACCTGTCCCAAGGTTCGGAGGTTATGGATTAGATTGCACACATTGGTCAATACGTTCCTCCATGTAAATTTACGGAAAGATCCATGGGAAGCACTCTTACACAAACCTTTTATGGATGTTACCCGTCGGGAACGCACCCTAATCACTCACATGTTTGCGGTGACGAGGCAAGCCATAACATTATCATGGAAAACACTGCCTCTTAGTTTTGAATAGATTAAAAACTGGGTTCACAGAATACTTATTAATGATTGGTTGACAGTGATCCTTGGGGACAAATTCCAGCAGATTTGGCAACCCTGGCTAGACCACTTCCCTCCTTCTCAAATGACTTCCCATTTCTTAAAACTATGGTTCCATGATACACAGCTTAGAACCCCTGGGGTACCTAATTCCCCCCTCTCCGTTCCTTCTCTGTCTACTTTCTCTCTCTTATTCCTCTTTTCTCTTCTGGTTGTACATCTCTGCATTTCCCATTCCCTATTGCTGGGCTTTTGTATGCTCTGGAAGGGCAACGTAGGCCGTGGCCTGTTTTCCCCTTTCCAATCCCCCTCCCCTCCTTAGTAAACCCTCCTAGTCCTCTTCCCTTTCCTAACCCCATTACACCCCCCCCCCCACCTATTTTTTGCCAGGCCTCTCGTTTAAACCTTTTATTTGGGCTACAGACTCATTGGGATGGTGGTGGATTGGAAAGCATGATATTGACTTGATTGTCTTGGTAATATCCCTCTTGCGGTTCGAGTAAATTTACGATCTCTATATAACAGGCAACTAATTTGCTCTTATAACTGGGTACTACATACATTTTGCTTTACCTATGTAATACTATATTGTAAGGCTATTGCCTTTCATGCCCTTCATTTAGGGAGGAATATTTGTACACTGTGCACTGATACCATTTGTTCCTACTTTGATTGTGTACTGTTTCTACTTCTCATTTTATTGCTAAAAAATATCAGTAGATTTTAGTAAAATAAAACATACAGTATATGGGAGTAGGTTTGGCATGTAGCTAAAGGGTTTGTGTTTCGGGCCATCCATGCCTGAAAAATATACAGCTCTGCCATACACCCAGCCCTGCTTGGCTGGGCTGGAGACCAGAATTGACACTAAGGGCCAGATTCTCATAGAATTTCGCTTGCGTATCGTAAGCCATTTACACTACGCCGCCGCATCGTACTAGAGCAAGTGCCGTATTCTCTAACCATTTGCTCTGTAGTTTGCGTTGGCGTAGTGAAAATGGCCCAGCGTAAGCCCGTGTAATTCAAATGGGGCGGATTGTATTTAAATTAAGTGCGCCCCCGCGTCGAACGAACTGCGCATGCGCCGGCCAGGGAAAAAGCCCAGTGCGCATGCTCCAGCTCACCTCGTAAAGCGTCGTTGAAACCGACGTCAAAATGACGTGGAGTCCTCCCGACGCGTTTCGTGAATAGAGCACTTCGTCTGGGCAGACCCCAGGCGAAGTGCTCTATTCACGAAACGCGTCGGTAGGACTCCACTGTCGCCCTACTTGTATACAAGCCTTTTTTATTCAGCTGAAATGTAAGTTTGACCGCTGCAAATAAATTATTTATTTTCTACATAACGGGATTATGCTATGTGGCCACTTCTTTCTCTTTTCTCTTCCAATATCCATTCTTTGTGAGAACATCCATTTGGGGATCGTACTCCCAGTTGGGCTTCGTCCATCCATCCCACAGAGTATATCTGATGACCAGCCATCATACTGCCCTGCTAAGGAGCCTAATTTTGCAAGCCTACTTTGACTTTCAGTGGTGTAAGCCAGCTGAAGTCAATTAGTTCCGGTAAGCCTGCATTACTCTCGGTGGTGGGAACAAATTAGTGGAGAAGCTATCTAACATTCACCAATCACCAGATTGACTGTTATATTCACACCTAGATTTATAATTTTTATTCATTTTCATATAATTTTTCCTTTCACGGGAGATCATTATACCTGGCATCTATTGACCATCAATTGATTTTTTGTCTATCTAAGAAATGAATTATCACTGTTTGTTGGCATATGTGTTTTATTTATATGTGTGAAATCGCATTTTACTAGTAGTTGAACATATTATGTAACACATTAATAGACTTTTTTGTTTATCATGCACCAGTCACTTAGTGCTTGTCCCTGAATTTTTCAGGGTCTTACATTTGGTCTCACAATTTTATTTTATTTTTTGAGTGTCTCATACTATCATTAACAGATAGTCATTGCAAGCGCTACACATCCTTCTACACTTCCAATATTTTGCTTTTCTCATACGAGCCGTGTTAGCAGCTACTATCCGACCATCATTGGCAGCGCGGGGTATTCTCCTTCCTTATTTCTGCCTTGTTTACATAGACAGAGCTCCAATCCAGCCTCTCTCCTCGACATTCAGTGGGTGTCGGCGGCGGTCATTCATTTGCCGTCATCCGCTGATCAGCTTCTGGTGTGTCTAGTCACAGAACGCCCCCTAGGCAGAAGTGTAGAATCACATATATATATATATATATATATATATATATATATATATATATATATATATATATATGATTCTGCACAGAACCTTCACCCAGTAGCAGTAAATCTGCTACAGGGTGGTCATAACGTGGATATGTTGGACCTCCTACCTTATACTACAGAGGCACTTAAAGTGGTTGTAAACCCTTTACAACCAGTTTTTGCTACAGGTAAGCCTACAATAAGGATTACCTGTAGCTACCCTGAATATCTCCTAAACCTGCATTGTTTAGGAGATATCTCCTGTGTTAGCATGTCCTGACAGGGAGGGCTGGCAGCCTGAGGCCTGGGGGGCAAGTCCAGTCAAGTGGCCCATTGAAAATTGATGGATCGAGGAAAACAGTCTAAGATTTTTCATGATCACAAGAGTCTGCACAGAGGCCCCCCTTACATCAGAGTCCGCACAGATGAGCTCTATCTCTCCTCGTGTCTGCGCAGAAAGATAAGGAGATGTCATCGCTGATGTGCGCTGAGGCTGAGCTATGTGTGAGACGAAACATAGCTCAGCTCTGCAGTCGTCTACCTCGGAGCTGACACAGGTACGGCTGCACAGCGGGAGATGAGCGGCGGCCGTGACCTGTGTTAACAAAGCTCCAGCGGGCATATTCCTGCTCTGCAAAAACAACCTTTAGGTAGTGGCGGCCGGTGGCTGTGCATAATGTCACCAGCCGAGGGGGAGATTTCCACCCTGCCCCCCCTGCCAGCCCTCCCCTGTCCGCGCCGTTGCTTCAGCTAGTATGCCGTACCAGCGGCTCCCGGAGCGCAATAGTTATGTCATTGCGGCTTCGGCCAATCACAGTGTCGGAGCCCGGGATACCCGGAAGTAACTCCGGGAGCGATTTCACTGGCCGGAGCAGGGTACAAGGACCACTGTGGGGGCTTCGATCTAAGGTAAGTTATTCATAATGAGCTAGTATGCTATGCATACTGCCTTTGTCTTGCAGGTTTTTTTTGTTTTGTTTTTTAAGTGGATTTATACCCACTTTAAAGTCCAATTATATGGGACGTGGGTCACTCAGATGTGGAACCCAGACCTGTAAAGTGACTGTTTATTTTAATGCCCAGTAACCCGTTCCTTTTTATAGCCTGCAGAATGTACTCCAAAGTGTGCTGTTATACTGACTTGTGCCAAAACTCTGCCCGCGATCGTGTTCAGAAGTTCAGAGCCTTCGTGCTTTGGGTGTATTTGGCTTATTTGATTGTTGTTCTCTTCTATATGCAGCTGGATGGGCCAAGTGTTGTGACTTGTTGCCATGCTGACAGTGTCATCTTAACCACAGCTGACAAGTGGTTTTTAAATAGAACATGTCACTTCACTATAATATTCTCCATCTGTTTTTTTTTTTCTACTTCCAAAAAATCTGAAAAATGCTTCCACAACAATATACTTTACATGTTTGTCTGCACCGAGAATCGAGCTGGTGAGACAACCAACTCCTGGTATTCATCCTTCAATCACTTGTTCTAAAAGAGTGTCATATAACTTTTTATGTTTGCCTTTGTTATGTATGAGTATTATTTAAAGCCTAACTCCAAGTTTTAGTGAACTTTAAATAGTTCATTTGGACCAAGTTGTCAGCAGTGTATGGGCCAGATTCTCAAAAGAGATCCGACAGTGTATCTCAAGATACACCGTCGTATCTCTGTTTTTTGGCCCGGGTATCTATGCGTGTGATTCCTAGAATCACTTACGCATAGATACAGCGTAGATCCGACAGGTGTAAGACACTTACACCGTCGGATCTTAGATGTAATTCTTCTCTGGCCGCTAGGTGGCGTTTACGTTGTTTTCTCATTTGACTATGCAAATGAGCCTGATACGCCGATTCCGGAACGTTTTTGCGCCGCCTCGTCGTCGTTTACGTCGTTTCCGTAAGCGTAAACCTACCCCTGATATATCAGGGGTAAGTTTACGAAAGTCCGTCGTATGCCATGTTAAGTATGGCGTCGGGACAGCGTCGTCTTTTTCTGTCGTTTACGTTGTTTTACTAAGTCGTTCGCGAATAGGGCTTTACGTCAATGATGCTCACGTTGGCTTCATTAACGTTTTCCGTCGTGAGCTGGAGCATGCGCACTGGGCTATTTGTACGGCCCCGCACCCCCCCTAATAAAGTTTTAACCCCTTGATCACCACCCTAGTTAACCCTTTCACTCCCTATTGCCAGCGTCACTAAGCGATCATTTTTCTGATCGCTTTATTAGTGTCGCTGTTCCCGCTAGGTAGCAAATTTTTTTTTTTTGCGTTTTTTTTTTTAAAGACATGTGGCTAAATACATTTTGGCCTAAATGTTTGACTAAAATTTTGTTTATTTGATTTTTCTTATAACAAAAAGTTAAAAATATTGATTTTTTTTCAAAAACGTCGCTCTATTTTTGTATATAGCGCAAAAAATAAAAATCGCAGAGGCGATCAAATACCACCAAAAGAAAGCTCTATTTGTGGGAAGAAAATGACGCAAATTTTGTTTGAGAGCCACGTCGCACGACCGCGCAACCGTGCAATTGTCAGTTAAAGCGACGCAGTGCCGAATCGCAAAAAGGGGCCTGGTCATTTACCTGCATTTTGGTCCGGGTCCGGGTCTTAAGTGGTTAAAAGGCATAATTTTGGAGACCAGTGACACTGAGGGCTCTTCATGTTGATCCTCTAAAGCGTCATATCAAATTGAAAGAAAAACCTCATATATGGGACTTTAGGGGCAATAAATAATCATCTATGATAAAACATGTCTTTAAAGTATTTTTGGAAAAATATTAAAAAGGTTTTTATTTAGGACATTGGATATAGAAAACACATTATACAAAACACAGCATGGATGGCTATTTAAAACTACATTACTATACGTTTTGTCATAGATATACATCAAACAGAATGCTCCAGATAGTGAATCGCCAATGCATTTCGAAATGTCTCTTGTTATCTTCTTCAGGCATTTGTGCACTGTAGAAGCAAGGAGCTAATATTTACTACAGCTATCACCACAGTGATTTTTATGGACACCAGGGAGCAAGGCACATGTTAGCCATGGTTTGATTGTCAATCCCTGAAATGTCTTATGCACTTTTTTTTTGTTTTTACAGTGAGTACTTTAACCACTTAACCCCCAGACCATATTGCTGCCCAATGACCAGAGCACTTTTTGTGATTCGGCACTGCGTTGTTTTAACTGACAAAATTGGCGTCCTTTTTTTCCCACAAATAGAGCTTTCTTTTGGTGGTCATCTCTGCGTTTTTTTATTTTTTGCGCTATAAACAAAAATAGAGCGACTATTTTGAAAAAAATGCAATATTTTTTACATTTTGCTATAATAAATATCCCCAAAAAATATATAAAAAAACATTTTTTTTCCTCAGTTTAGGCCGATATGTATTCTTCTACATATTTTTAGTTAAAAAAAATCTCAATTAGCGTTTATTGATTGGTTTGCGCAAAATTTATAGTGTTTACAAAAAAGGGGGTAGTTTTATGGCATTTTTTTTTTATATATTTTTTTTACTAGTAATGGCGGCGATCAGCATTTTTTTCAGTACCGAGACATTATGGCGGACACATCGGAAAATGTTGACAAATTTTTGGGACCATTGGCATTTTTATAGCGATCAATGCTATAAAAATGCATTGGATTACTATAAAAATGCCATTGGCAGTGAAGGGGTTAACACTAGGGGGCAGGGAAGGGGTTAAGTGTGTTCCTGGGTGTGTTCTAACTGTATGGGGGAGGTGGACTCACTAGGGGAAATCACTGATCTTCTGTTCATACATTGTATGAACAGGAGATCATTCCCCCGCTGAAGCCACGTACACACGGCAGAGAACCTCGACGGGCAGAACACATCGTTCCGCCCGTCGAGGTTCTCTGCCGGCCGTCAGATTCGGCGACCCGCCCGTCGGGAATGGCAACCAGCCATTCATCCAGGCGGGCCGTTGAGCAAATAGAGAACATGCTCTCTATTTCTGCTCGACGGCATTCCCGACTGGTTTCTAGCGAGAACCTCGGTCGTGTGTACGCCGCCTGACAGGACCGAGAGCTTTGTGTTTACACACAAAGCTCCCGGTCCCCGCTCTGTAACGAACGAGCGGGCGTGGCCGGCGGCGATCGTGCCCGCCGGGCACGCGCGTGGGGCGGGCGGGGGCCGGCCCGGGCCACCGGCGGCGCACGCACGCTCCCTAGCGGCCGAAAAAATGCGGACGTATAGCTATGGGCTTTCGCCCAGGAGAGCCACCGTACCGCCGTATAATGACGGTGGGCGGTCGGCTAGTGGTTAAAGCGATTGTAAAGTCTCATTTTTTTTAACATTAAAAATAACAAACATGTTATACTTACCTGTCTTGTGCAGCGGATTTTCACAGAGCAGCCCCGATCCTCCTTTTCTTGGGTCCCTCTTTGGTGCTCCTGGCCCCTCCCTCTTGTTGGGTGCCCCCACAGCAAGCAGCTTGCTATGGGGGCACCTGAACCAACTCACAGCTCCCTGTGTCCATTCACTCCCGCACATGCACGCAGGAGCTGCTTTTCACGTCATGACCCCGGCTTGAAACGGCACAGCGTGCCCTTTCAAGACGGCGAATGCGCCGTTGAAGTTGTTGCTGGGGGAAATTGCAAATGTCTCAGAGACCGTGTAGGTCTCGGAGATATTGCAAGCACCTACAGTTAAGCCTTAATCTAGGCTTACCTGTAGGTGTAACTTCAACCAGAGGGTTTACAACCACTTTAAGATAAAAAACCTTTGCCACTTTGTTATGAATGCCAGGCCAATGCACCACAGATAAAAAAAATGTACATGACCCTTTTTGAAAATGCAGCCACAATAAATGGTATATGCAGGGATCCATCACTTCCAGGTCCCATGTGACATCATTTCCGGGCTGGTAGTCAGAATGAGGCTTGGACCGCATGCCAGTTCCGGAGGAACGTTTGCTAATCCGCACAAGCTGTATACACCAGTGCCTGCTTATGGGCACTACTACTTGTCAGTGCAATTACTTTTCCTTATGTTTTTAACGCCAATTTATAATACAATACTACAGGCATACCCCGCTTTTAAGTACACAATGGGGTTTATTTACTAATGCTGGAAATCGCAATATCAGGCTAATTTCTGCATAGAAACCAATGAGCTTCTAACTCCAGCTTGTTCAATTAAGCCTGGTAATAAAACCTGGAAGATCATTGGTTTCTGTGCAGAAGTGAGCCTGATTTTGCGCTTTCAAGCTTTAGTAAATAAACACAATTGTGTACTTAAAAGTGGGGTATGCCTGTACACTATGGAACCTTTTAATCTTGTCTCCCGTGGGGTCACTTTTTAAAAGAGTAAGTATCATATTCTAATGGAGGAATGAAGTGAAGCTTTCTATCAGAGAAATCCCAGCCTTTGGTGTTCTAAGCACATTTTGACCTACCTGTAACTAAGGGTCAAACACCTTGGTTCAGTGTACATCCACCATTTGAACACAAGCGGTAAAGAAGATTAAGAGAATCCAGTAATTGAAGCAATCACTGTTGTTGGGAATTGTCACACTTGACTTTATTTTATCTTCTTTGCATTCACCTTTAATTATTTTTAAATCATATTTTTTACATTTATGGTTATTTATGTTGTATAATATGAGCGCCATCCTTTCATTATCACTTGCAATTGTCAATGTGCATTAACGCCCACAGGAAGGGACACAACCTGTAAGTGTTACTTCACTTCAGTATAGAAAAATCAGGTCTCCTGCCCTGCCAGACAGGGTTGTGAAGTGTGGCAAAGCATCGTAATTCTCTGGACTGGATAAATGAAAATACAAATCCTTTGGCAGCTAAAGCAACTCAGTTATACAGGATGTATTTCACCTGTGTCTTTAGCGTTCTGCTTGGAGTCCACCTTTAATCATCCCACCCAAACAAACAAAGACCCTTCCCCTGCCCACTGAGCAGAACCACTCTCACCCTGGGATGGGCGTTCAATGCTCTGCATATGTTTCGAGAGCTCCCTGTTGTATTAAAAGGTATTTAACTGTATAATGAGTTGTACAGATAAAAGAAATTCCAGAGTTTAGCTGTGAGGACTTGTTCCTGGGATTTTGTCCAGAAGATTGCTGTAGCAAAACAACTTATGCTTAAATCATCAAGGATTAAAAAGAAGAAAGTTAATTTATCTGAGAAGAAAATAGTACCCATCCTGCAATCTCCCAAAGAGATGCCAAAATTTGACAAGAAGCCTTCTTCATTCATCCAGTGTTTTCTCTGCCCCTCCTGACCTGGAAAGAAAGAAAGCTGTTGTCTTAAGCTAAATTATCCAGCAGTTTGATAAAAGGAATAAAATACAGGCAGATAAGTTTCTAAAAGCTCTCTGGGCTTCCTTTAATGATTATCATTACCCCGACTCTGAACTCTATTGACAAAATGCCGCCGTGTTGTGGAAAACATAACTTGCCTCCTTTTAAAGAAAGAAGAGGTTAATTAAAAGATCTAATGGAAATGACCTCATTCAACTACTTGTTGAGCAACATGCAGGAAGCAGTCGAAAGAAGTACTTTTGGGTAATTTCGTCTAGATGAAAAGGTGCTCACTTTAGACAAAGACATCAAAGCCTGACTTCAGCTGAAACTTTTCTCTAAGGCTCACCATAGACGGTTCGTTTTGGTCAGCCAGGAGGCAGATTGAAAAAAATGATTGATTTCCCCATCTGGATAATCATGAAAAATGTTCCAACATTTCCATTCAACAGAAGTAGATCCTAAGATTGACTATCTACCAGTCCCTGCTGAACTAGCCAAATGTCATTCCATCTATGGCCAACTTTAGTTTTCAATAGTGTGCTGAAGAGTTAAAACCTCTGTCAACTTTTTATTACTGTATGTGATCTCATTCTGTCTCGTAATAAAACTCCCAATTTATATATACTGTACTGTATAGTAAACTAACTGGTAAGCTTCAATAAAGACACAAGTCCATTCAGTTCAACCTGAATGTGTGTGTGTCACTACCACATTCCTTTCCCCCGTACATTGTGCTTGCTAATAAACACGTCTAAAATGTATCTACACTAACCGCTGACACCACCAACTATTGAAGGGAGTTCCACATCCATACCACTCTAATGCCGTGTACACACGGTCAAAATTTCTGACAACAAATGTTTGATGTGAGCTTGTTCTCGGAAAATCCGACCGTGTGTATGCTCGATTAGACATTTGCTGTCGGAATTTCCGACAACAAAAATTTGAGAGCTGGTTCTCAAATTTTCCAACAACAAAAGTTGTTGTCAGAAATTCCGACCGTGTGTACACAATTCAACGCACAACAATTCTATGCATGCTCTTAATTTTTCTTGGCTCGTCGTAGTGTTGTACGTCACCACGTTCTTGACGTTCGCAATTTCCGATATTTATAGGACCGTGTGTATGCAAGACAAGTTTGAGCGAACATTCGTGGGAAAAAAATCCACGGTTTTGATGTCGGAATGTCCGATTGTATGTACGCAGCATAACAGTAAAGATCCCTTCACGAAGTTAAAGATGGAACCGATTCTCATCCAACTTCATTGTGTGGCCAGCTGTTTTCATTAGAGATCTTAGGTTAAATACTTTGATCCCAGTGCTAGAGCCCCCATTTAAGCATTTATATTGCGATCATATCCCCTCATAAATGTCTCTTGTCCTGGTAGAAGAAGATTAATGTTTGTAATTGTTCCTCATGACTGAGGTTCTCCAGCCCTTTTATTAGTTTTGTTGCCCTTCTCTAGACTCTCTCCAGTTCCAGCACATGCTTCCTGAGGACTGGTAACCAGAACTGAGCATCATACTCAACATGTGGCTGAACCAGAGTTTTGTAAAGTGGTAGAATTCTAGTTTCATTTCTTGAGCAGATACCCTTTTTAATGCATGCTAATAGTTATAAAGTCATTGCTCTTCTTAGATTTGTATCATCAGCAGACACCTACATTGAACTATTTCTTCCAACCTCTATATAATTTATGATCAAGGTAAACAGAATGTGAGCCCAGGACAGAGGTGGGGTATCCTGCTCACAACTCTAGACCCTTAAGAAATCATACTATTAATTGCCATCCTCTGGACTTACTCCTGTAACCGTTTTCTATCCTGGTACATACAATCTCATTGATGCCAAAATACCTTAATTTGGAAATTTGGTGCTGTATCAAATGTTTTTGTGAAATCCCGATAAACTACATCCACAGGCCTTCCTCTATCTAGACTATAGCTTACCTCCTATATAAAGTTAAAAGGTTGGCAGGTAAGAACACTCCTTCATAAATCCATGTTGGTTACTACTAATGGTACTGTTTTCATTAAAAAAAAATCCTGGATATGGGCCCTTATTATTCCTTCCAGTGGTTTACATACTATTAACGTTAGACTGACTGGTCTGTAGTTTCCAGGAATATATCACTGCCCTTTTTTATATTGGCACTGCTTTTTTTCCAATAAGCTGGTACTATTAGTCAGTAAGCTTTCCTTAAAAATTATAAATAAAGGTCTGACTATAGCATGGCTAAGTTCTTTGACAACCCTCTGTGGGTGAGTCACCTGGTCCTGGTGATTTATTCATACATTTTTTTAATATTGGTTTCTGTCAACCACAAGGGTAAATTCAATATTACATTTTTTCCCCATTTCAGGGTTGTGGACAGCCACGGAAATTAGTAATTTTTTAACACTGGGCCAAGTTAAAATAAAGAACAAAACTGTTAGTTTGTTGGGTTTGTTAAACAAATGAGACGTGTACTGTAGTTACTTTATATAGCAAAAAGTTGAGTTGAGGTTTTTCCAGTGAAGAGTACTGTTGATGGTACAACATACAATGACAGTTTTATCACTTTGTGCTTCCAATCTTGAGTCAACAGTTTGGGGAAGACCTCTTTCTGTTCCAGCATGAATCCCCCTGTGTAAAAGACAGCTCCGTAAAGACATGATTTAATAAGCTGGATGTGGGGAAACACATGTGGCTTTTACAGATCCCTGACCTCAACCGTACTGACCACCCTTGGGATTAATTGTAACACCGGGTGAGATTCAGATTTTCTAATGCAACATCAATACCTGATTTTGCAAATACAGAGCAGTTCCATAATAATACCTATAATTTTGAAATGGGATGCCTAATTTGGTTTGCAAATGCTTGGTCAAATAGTGTACCCCCTTGTTTTGAAAAGGATCTACTGTGCTTTGCTTTTAAGAGGGGGACTTTTGGTTCCTTTTAGCTTATCTCAACATAACCTGTCTGGGTATACAAATTGCCTTTAGCCTTGCAGGTTGTTCATGTTATATCATTATTCAAAACATTTAACTATAATCAAGGACAGTCTAATAGGCCAAATAGTACCCAGGGAACTGGAGATGACCCCATGCCCTAAACTGCCACTTAATGCTGTAAGTTGTGCAGAGAACTCTTTATTCCAACTCTGATGCTTCTAGTACTAGTTAGCAGAGCCCTCTGCATGTGGGCTCTCAGTGTTTTGAAAACACAAATTCGCATTCACCCAGTGACGTTACTGGATATGATTGCATCATCACCTTACATCACAGTGATGTCATCTTGGTGCTGGGGAGTCGTATACTTGGTCTACAGTAATTCCCAAAACACTAATAAGGTTTATTTCTATTAGACACCATAAGGACCATGAAATCGTGTGACATATGTAGATAACGTTAAAATTCAGCAGCTGTCACATTTTCTAGGCCCTCTGCCAATCACTCACCTGCTCTATCACTATTTTGTTTGCAATCTGTTTACATAGAAGGTGTAAGAGCTACCAAAGTCTTGATATTTTGACATATCAGTCATTAATATTTTCTATTTGTTTGGAATCACAAGCTAGTTGTCAAGTAAGTGACACTACAGTCATAATCCTTTAACCCTTCAGATATTAAAACAAGCAACCCCCATCCACCTACTTGTAAGCTTAAATAACTGCACAGATGTTATGTTTTGATTTCCCGTTGGGCACGGCACAGTCAGAGTGCAATAAAGTCAGTTTAGAGTGCCAGATTGTAGGTCCTAACTTAGCATGTGTAAATCTTGCTAGCCTGAAAGTTCACAGAGTTCACATGTGCCAAGATTAGATCAGGCAGATTCAGGGACCAGGCTGAAAATAGCACAAGTGACTGCATAAACACATAGGAGTTTATTTCAGATGTGACATATGAGGACATAACAACTGTTTTCTTTTGGCTTGAAGAAATTCTATCCAGGATTGCCAACCCAAATTTTGTATTTCTTTAAAGATGCATACCTAACAAAAGTTTAGGACTGATTACATTGTTTTGTTAGGGGCAAAATGAGGTAGAGGTGTCTACATTGATATCATGGTCTGTTTTTTTTCTGTTGTGTCTGGGAGCAAGGATGGGGTAAATGCCTTAACTACCGTATTTATCGGCGTATAAGACACACAGGCGTATAACACGCACCCTAATTCTAAGAGGGAAGTTTCAGGAAAGAAACTTTCCACAGCCCCCTGCGTATAACACGCAGGTACAGTTTACCCTCTATTTTTAGGGTATACGCCAATAAATACAGTATGTCTTCAAGTTTGAATGTCACCTGGTTCTTAATGCAGGAGAAAATAAATGTTTTAACAGTAATTTAAGATCATGTAATAACCATTTTTTTTTTTTTTTTATTAGTGAGTAAATAGAAATAGCAATTACACATACGGTACTTAATAGGGCATTCTATCTGATTGGAAATCCCCTTTAATCTTTTAAAGATACTGAAAGAATTGAGCAATAATGGTATCATTTACTTTCTAACTCTGTAGATATGGAATGCAAGCTTTCCAATCATGTTAGGTTTATTTGTCCTTTGGTTTGGTGTTTTCCAGTGCTTTTTTGTTGAATCTTTAAAGTTAACCAATAAATGATATGGTTATCACTCACAATTTTCTGTTTTCAGTGATTACTAAGGCCGGTCATAAACAGTTCGCATCACGGCCGGTTCAGCAGGAATGGGCCAACATTCAAACCAATAATGAGCAGGCTGAATGTACCAAGTTGATGGATCGATCAACATGGGTACAACTAGCATTCCAGATTCGCTTACTGCCATCGTGCTAGCGATTATCACTGTCTTCTACCGGTGTGGGTGACTTCCTGCCCCCCCCCCACCTGCCAGGAGAAGGCAATTGCTTGGGCAGGAGGGATTCCGTATCAACACTGTCTGTATTGATGGGGAATCAAACAAACAAAATAAATGTGTTTTGTGTATGGCCAGCCTAACACAGCACAACAATCTGCTGATCGAACATGATTTACAGCTACATGCAACCCACGGTATGTGGGGGCAGGCCATATACATATGTGAAATATCTTTGTTTAAAAAATGATCAACGTCTAAAGCTGGCCATAGATGGTTTGAATCTTATATATCCTATAGAGATGTAATGCACCACACAAACAATGAAGACACTAAACTGACCCTTAATGCAAAACAAATGTCAAGAGACTCCATCTATTGTAAAGTGCCGACTGCAACATTTGCTCCCAGAACTTAGCTAAGGTCACGAAAGTTCATGATGAACTTTCTTCGGCTTTGCTGAGCTTCAAAGAGGAGGCAGCCGAGGACCGCTGCTGATAAGTTCAATAGAGGTCACAACATACATGTAATAGTTGGAATAATTATTTATGAAATATTTATGTACCAATTGAAATAATTTGCCATTTTGACCATTTGGGTCAAAAAAGTACAAGCAGGAGAGTCATCAAAATCTTTCTCTAAATTATAATAATTTTGGAAATGTTATTTTGTGATCTCATATTGACTGCACGGTATGACAGAATAGGCTGGTGCCATAGAAATGATATAAGGGAAAATGTCTCCAATACAGTCATAGAAAAAGATTATTGGCTGGAGTTTGGTTTTTATCTTTTTCAACTCATCTTTGTTGTTTTGTAGGTTTAGTTAACCTTAGCGGTCCTTAAGCCAGCCATAGATGATGCGATTTTCTTTCCTGCAACCAACAATAGCCGTTGAGAATATTTGCATGTTCAAATCCGGCATGCTGTTTGTACCCAAGTTGATTAATGGATCGACTTGTGTACAATCAGATTGTGTGAAACTTGACCGATCCCTGCTGAATTGGCAGAGTTTCGAACCATCTATGGGCAGGTTAATTGTACACGTGTCGATCCATCGACCTACTTGGGTACAACCAGTATGCCCGATTTTAACATGCCATAATTGGGACATCAAACTAGCTCAGAGAGAAGGATTGATATTGATGGGGGAATCTAGTGATTTTCTTTCCTGGAACCCGTGGTTGCAGAAAATAAAATCGCATCATCTATGGCTGGCTTAAGGAACAACTAAACCCCCAAAACAACAAAGACGTGTTGGAAAAGACAGAACCAAACTCCAGCCAATTAATTTTTTTATGACTGTATTGGAGACATTTTCCCTCGTACTATTTCTATTGCACCAGCATATTCTGTCATACCGTGCATTCAATGCGAGATCACAAAATAACCTTTCCAAGAATATTATAATGTAGAGAAAGATTTTGATGACTCTCCTGCTTGTACTTGATTGACCCAAATGGTCAAAAGGGCTAATTATTTCAATTAGTACATAATTATTTCATAAACAATTATTCCAACTATTACATGTATGTTGTGACCTCTGTTAAACTCATCAGCAGTGGACCTCGTTTGCCTCCACTTGGAAGCTCGGCAAAGCCAAGGAAAGTTCATTGTGAACTTTTGTGACCTTAGATATGTTCTGGGAGCAAATGCTGCACTCAGCATTTTACAAGAGAGATGGAGTCTCTTAACATTTTTTCTGTGTTAAGGGTCAAGTTAGTGTCTTCATTGTTAGTGTGGCCCATTGCATCCCTATAGGATTTAAAAAAAGAATTGCTGCCAAAAACAACTGGATAAAACAAATAGTCCATTAAAGATAAAATATCAATTACGGTATTTTACATGTGTCAAACACAAGACCCGTGGGTCGAATCCGGCCCCCAAGGCTATTTCATGTAGCCTTTGCTTCTCTTCCATCCGCAACACCCCCTCATCTCTTCCCCCATGCAGCAATCGGCACCAGAGAGAAGGACAGAACTCCTACAGATCCTGCACCTTTCTTTGTAGCCGCATCTGCCCCTCATCCTCCACCTTCCCTGGTCTCAGTATGGCTGACTTCAGCCCTCCTTCAGACTCTGAACTTCTTGCTCCCCAGCTTCGCCCCAGCTTCTTCCCGGTTGCAGTACAAGGTAAGGGGGTATGTGCCTAACAAATGTTTATGTGTTTACTATGTGCTGCTTTTACTGGGGATCTATATCCTGATTAGCAGGGACTGAAAAACCAATTAGATCCCCTGTCACTGAACACATCTCTGTGCTATTTACCCTCACAGAGCTGTGTTCCGTGAGACTCAGCCAATTGCCTGGTGCCGTCGGTCAGTTACTGTCCTGGTCCCGGTAAAATGCATATGCTGTGATGAATCACAGCACAGCCGGACGGCAGCACGTGTCCCCTATCCAGAAATGCAGCATCATGTGTATATATATATATATATATATATATATATATATATATATATACACGTGATGATTCTGCACAGCCGGCCTGTACTGTCGCAGTATATGTACAGCATGCAGTCAGCAAGTGGTTAAGAATAAAAGATTTTCCTTGGTTAAGAAAACTATTCTTTTTACTGTCGTTGCATAGGATTGGGCTTCCAGTGACCACAGATGGATCGAAATTCAGCTGCTCCCTGCCTTTAGATCCTATGTCATTCAAAGAAGCTGTAAAACAGAATGGCGGATCTGGGAGGAAAGGGACGGCATAGTCAGGTTCTATTGATGAGAGCCTGTGACAGCCTTTAGTTATATACCTCTCCAGAAGAATACGGCGATGAGGGGGCAAGGAAGAAATCTCCTAATAGCAGAGCAATCAGCACAAGGGACACATCCTACTGACTGCAAGTTATGTTCTTTGTGCTGATTTTTCTGTTTTTGATTTTCACATCACTTAAGCCTCGTTCTCATCCGTTAACCAATGAAGCTGACTGATGGTCTGATGTGCCTATACACCATCGGTTAAAAAAACGATCATGTTAGAAAGTGGTGACATAAAACACAACGACGTGATGAAAAAAATGAAGTTCAATGCTTCCAAGCGTGCGTCGACGTGATTCTGAGCATGCATGGATTTTTAACCGATGGTCGTGCCTACTAACGATCGGTTTTGACCTATCGTTAGGTATACATTGGTTAAATTTTAAAGCAAGTTGGCTTTTTTTTAACGGAAGGTTAAATAAGATATGGGGCCCACACATGATCGGTTTTGACCGATGAAAACGGTCCATCAGACCGTTGTCCTCTGGCTATCCTATCGTGTGTACGAGGCCTAAGACTTTATGTATTCTATGCTTGTAACTATGAAGAGCCCTGGGGTCAACACTGTATCCTGCCCTAGGCAGCAAGGCCTAAGGCAGCATTTTGCAGGGGGGCAGCACTGAAATAGTCCCTGCCAGCTTGTGCTAAACTGTTAGTGTAGTGTCAGTCTTATGGGGCGGATTGGCTGGAAAAGCAAATTAGTATAGCGGCCGCACTGCTTCCGCAACTGTTGGGGGGGGGGGCAGTGCTTCTAATTTTGACTGTCCTCTCATCCTGGACCACAAACCTTCCTCACTGTGCTATATGTTTTCTACTGTACCTTCGGCATGGTTATATCTTCTTAGTCATCTCCATAAAATTATAAGAAATTTGTGCTTAAAGTAGAACTATAGGCAACACTTTCATTTTCATTTTGGATAGCGTAAGGGAAGGTTATAGCCCCAGTCAGTTTATTCTTTACCATCCCTGTCCCGTTACAGAGATTTCCCTTTATTTCCTGCCCCATAGCCAAACAGGAAGTAAGAGAGAGGAAATCTATGCAAATTAAGGGACTCCTTTGCCCCCCCCCCAACAGGCCCTCAGAACTAGTGTCCCCCCATTTTCAGGACGGGTCTTAAACAGCAAGGGGTGTGGCCTTGACAGGAAGGGGTGGGTCATATATAAATTGCATGAGTTTAATCGGGCCTAGGACAGCACAAAACCTAAATACACTACTGACTGGGGTGACAACAAATAAATAAGGGTAGGAACCTGCACCAGGGAAGGATAATTGTGAACAGGTTAGTATTCAATATCTCTTTTCTTCCTGCCCTAATATGGCAGCATTCATGGGATTTAACCAGCACAAATGGAAGTAACTGGGCAAATATATTTTATGGATGGAGAAAGAAGTAGGAAAAGAAGGGTAATAGGGAAAAGTTGCAGGATAATGAAAAAGCCACGCCATATTGTCAGGACACTCTGACATCTGAATAGGGTGGCTCCATGATCACCAGAAAAAGGCTTTTGGATTAAATGTATAGAGGGAAAGACCAGGAAAGGCTGCACCTGCACTAAAGACCATAAGAAATCATCCAGGTATGGGAACAGAAAATCTACATTTGTTTTTCGACAGGGAACGTTTTTTTTTTTTTTTTTCTTAAAAAAATTAATTTATAACACCAAAGATGTTTTATTTCAGAAAAGTTCCTTCATTCCCATTTTGAATGTTAAAAGCAAACTTCTGAGCAGTACTTTTAAATCACAATCATCATATCTTCGAGTGTACTGATGAGAATTTTCATATGAAAGATGTACGAATCCTCCTACAAATATTATTTCAAAAATCTACTGTGTATGGCCAGCTTTAGAGTTAAGGAGTGACTGGATGTCAGCAGGACAGGATGTTGAAAGAAATCACTGCTCAATGGATAAATAAAGCAATAAAACCTTACAGGATTCCAAATGTTCTCCTTTCCAGGTAATTTTGAGAAAGCATTTGGTCTCTGACAGTCATTGATTCAGCAGCTAAACCACCGTTTCGGAGCAGACCTTATGTTGTTTTCAAAACGTAAACTTTGAAATTCCCAAACTTTTATGCCCAGGCCACCTTTTCCAGTCCAGAATCATCAAACCCTGAAGTAAAATACATTCAGGTGAATTCCAGTATCTGCATTTCTCTATAGCAGCCTTTCTCTCAACCTCTTTACCTCTTGAAATAATTTTCAGGTTCTCTGGGAACCTCTACTAAAGAAGATACAACTCCGGGTACATTGGCATGATCAATCATTTGAAGAAAAAATAAAAGAATAATTACTGCGCCGTACCCAATATAATCACTGGAAGAGGCAGTAGAGGAGATATTGAGCCATATCTTCGTTTATCACTGGCTATTATCTGTTACTGGCTAACGTCCCTACGGTATACCGTATACCAGTGATGGCGAACCTTGGCACCCCAGATGTTTTGGAACTACATTTCCCATGATTCTCAACTACACTTTAGAGTGCAAGAGGATCATGGGAAATGTAGTTCCAAAACACCTGGGGTGCCAAGGTTCGCCATCACTGCCGTATACTATACTACAGTGGAAACCATCCTCCTGTCTGCCATTCAAGTCATCCTGAAGCCAGGACATCGTTACCATTAAGCCTATATGACCTAATAAGTTTATGCTTATTTTGGTCCATATTATCTGGTAAGCCTCCAATTTACCTTGGTGGTGGATCTACTATCAAATTCTATTTCACTTTTTTTTCAGCATCAAGTCACATTTTTGTTGGAGCAACTGATGTGGAATTTTTTTATTGAACATTATTTTCACTTTTATTCAATTATATTCACTGATTGATTTTCCTATGGACTTTAGAACACTTATATTGTTATTTCATGCATGAGTTTTAGATCTGTTTTACAGTCTTCCTTCACATATAATTAGCGCTACACTTTTTTTGTTTTTCCTTGTCTGTTCTCTGCAGAATTGATCTAATTCTGTGGTGTTGGCTGCCATTTATATGTAAGTGTAGGTAGCGTGGTGATTTATATACATTTTGTATATTGTGTTGTACCCAACACATTTGACACCCAGTGCAAATAATTTTTTTTATTAACCCTCTACAAAATAATTTTCCGTAATATCCTCAAAATAAATTAGTGCAGAACAGAAATTAAGAGGGTAAAAACTATGATGTCCTCTAAAATTAGTGGTCAATGTGAAAGCCTCCTTACATTGGTGGTCAGTGTAGGTGGGAGATCAGCCCGCCTTTGCTCATTGCTCAGGGAACCCCTGGCAAATTTAGGAGGAACCCTAGCGCTCCATGGAAACCTGGTTGAGAAATACTGCTTTCCCCTGGTTGAGAAAAATTGCCTCTTTGCTTAGTGATCAGTGTAAGTGGGAGATCAGCTCACCTATACTCTTTGATCAAAGAACCCCTGGCAACCTCAGGAGGAACCCTAATGTTCCTTGAATCCCTGTTTAAAGACACTGCACTATAGCACCGCTCATTACTGCATAGGACTTCACAATTTGCTGAACATTTCGATAGTTATTCCGACACTTATTCATGTACTCCACTTCTGTTTCTTATCTCCATAGACAATGTAACCATTCATGAAATGGAAATACTTTATGTATCTTTTCCTGAGTTGCTGCAAATATTTGCTTTGTTATCAATCTGTCATTTATGACGGCACTGATAATCTGCTTGAAACTGTTTTATTGCCTTTTAAGTGACAATTAAAACATTACATTATACTACTAGTTAAAAATGAGCGGACTTTCCAGATAAAAAGATTAAGACAATGGAGAGGTTTGCCAGAGCGCTAGCGAGTTTTTGTAAAGTTTATCTTCTCACTTATAATATAGCCTTGTAATGCATTTGTGTAATTCAATTTGCCATTATGTTACATTATATTGTAATATTAAAATATTCTAAAATATATTTTTTTTTAGTATAAATATCAAACATTTTAATAAGCAAGTTTTCATTTGTAGTTAAAGTGTTGCTAAACCTTGTAGAAAGTTTTTTTTTTTTGTGGGATGAGGGTGCATGTGATTAGCACAGGGCCAATCAGCACTGCCCAGACACAGTTAAAACCCTTTCACGCCGAGCGAACACATATATGCGTCCTCTGCTTTCAGGCGTTATAACGGGATGATGCCTGCAGCTGCCGTTGTTTAGAGCCGGCGATTGGCTATCCGGCATAACAACCGATATGGCTCCTCTCCGCCGCCTCTCGCCGCTCTGACCGGGCCTCCCGTCCCACCGGGAGACCTGATCCTCAATGCGGCGCCTCCAGTGTCCAGCCGCAGACTGAATCAAAGCCATAAAAGCCATAGAAATTTCCGCAATTGAAACACCGAAGCGACGTCATGCGCCACTTCCGGGTTTCTCGGCTGCCAATGGCGCCGGATTAAAAAAAGTACACAGTATTCAGAATCGTTTTTTTTTTTTTTTAGACCCCGATCCCTCCATAAAGAGTACCTGCAATAAAAGTGATCAAAATGTAAAAAAAAACAAAAAAAAACACGATTTAATATTATAAAAATAAATAAAATAAATAAGAAAAAATAATAATTTTAAAGTGCCCCCCTCCCCGCGAGCTTGCGCAACAATGAAAATGCATACGGAAGTCGCGCCCGCATATGAAAACGGTGTTCAAATCACACATGTGAGGTATCGCCGCGATTGTCAGAGCGAGAGCAATAATTCTAGCACTTAAAGCGGAGTTCCACCCTTAAAATCACTTTGTTTCATTACATCCAGCATACTGGCGTCAGCGCAAGTATGCTGTTTTTTTTTTTTTAATGCACGTACTTACTTTATATAAAATCATTGAATTTCAGGCGCACCGCGGAATGTCGCCGCTATAAGGCGTCATGCTTTCCGGAAACAGCCGATTAGCATTCGGCTTTTCTCGGCGCCTGCGCACAGACCCAGGAGCTGACTGCGCAGGCGCCGTATATAGCCGCGTCACGCCCTCCGAAAAAACCCATACTAGGACCGGCTATTTTCGGCACCTGCGCAGTCAGCTCCTGGGTCTGTGCGCAGGCGCCGAGAAAAGCCGAATGCTAATCGGCTGTTTCCGGAAGGCGTGACGCCTTATAGAGGCGACATTCCGCGGTGCGCCTGAAATTCAATGATTTTATATAAAGTACATGCATTAAAAAAATAAAAAAAACAGCATACTGGATGTAATGAAACAAAGTGATTTTAAGGGTGGAACTCCGCTTTAAGTTTAAAGTGTCGCCTATGGAGATTTTTAGGTACCGTAGTTTGTCGCCATTCCACGAGTGCGTGCAATTATAAAGCGTGACATGTTGGGTATCTATTTATTCGGCGTAACATCATCTTTCACATTATGCAAAAAAATTGGCCGAACTTTACTTTTTCATTTTTTTAAAATTCATGAAAATATTTTTCGGCAAAAATTTTTTTCCCAAAAAATTGCGTTTAAAACACCGCCACACAAATACTGTGTGACATAAAATATTGCAACAATCACCACTTTATTCTCTAGATTTTCTGCTAAAAAAATATATATATATATAATGTTTGGGGGTTCTAAGTAATTTTCTAGCAAAAAAACACGGATTTTAACTTGTAAACACCAAGGGCCAGATTCTCAAAGGAATTACGCCGGTGTATGTACACATACACTGGCGCAATTTGAAATTCCCGCCGGCGTATCATTGTTTTCTATTCTGAAAACATGATACGCCGGTTTTAAGCTTGCATACGACTGGTGTAAGTCATTTACACCGTCGGATCCTAAATGCAATACTACGCCGGCCGCTAGGTGGCGTTTACGTCGATTTCACGGCCGAATATGCAAATGAGCCGATCAAAAGTTTTTGCGATGCGGCGACGTAGTTTACGTAGGTTGCGTACGCGTAAGGTTACCCCTGCTATATGAGGGGTAACCTTACGTCAGTCCGCCGTATGCCATGTTAAGTATGGCCGTCGGGTTAGCGTCGGCTTTTTCCGTTGTTTATGTAACGCGTCGTGAATAGGGACGTGCGTTAATTACGTTCACGTCGCAAGCAATGTATTTGCGGCGTATTACGGATCATGCGCAGTGGCCTACGTTTAAGGCCTGCGCATGCACAGATCGTTCGGCACAGGGGCGCGCTTAATTTAAATACAGCATGCCCCCTCCTTCACTATTTGAATTACGCGGCCTTACGACGCCGCATTTACGATACGCCACCGAAAATTACGGAGCAAGTGCTTTGAGAATACGGCACTTGCTCCAGTAATTTGCGTAGGCGTAGCGTAAATGCGATACGCTACGCCGCCAGATACGCTATTTTTTAAGAATCTGGCCCCAAATGTCAGAAATAGGCTTAGGCATGAAAGGGTTAAGGGTCATGCAGATTCATAGGACAGTCATGCCGCGTACACACGGTCGTTTTTTGCGATGAAAAAAAAAACGACGTTTTCTGTGAAGTAAAAAACGACGTTTTTGAAACGTCACTTTTCAAAGACAAAAAGCGAGGTTACGTTCACCACTCTTTTCCATTGAAGCTCGCTTCATAACTAGCTTCTGGGCATGCGAGGGTTGAAAAACGTCGTTTTGAAAGACGTTTTTGCTACACACGGTGAAAAACGAATTTTTTTTTGGTCGTTTTTTTGAAGACGAAAAACAACGTTTTGCCCACACACGATCAATTTAAATGACGTTTTAAAAAACGTCGTTTTTTTTCATCGTAAAAAACGTCTGTGTGTACGCAGCATTAGAGGAGAATAAAAACTCTTCCTACAAGCGTTACCAGTGCCTGGCCAGACACTGATAGAAGTCACTGCTATCTACTGCTGGTGAGAAAAGATATTTAGCAGTTTATATTTACTAAAATAATTGCATTTCCATGGTCTGTGTACTGTGGGAGAACAGATATAGTGAATGCAGGATCCTGGGTCTAGTAACACTTTAGAGTTTTTAAAAAGGCCAAAAAAATTTTTTGGTGTTTTTTTTTTTTAATGAAGAAGAAATGTTCTAACATATTTCCTGTTCTAAGCTGACAGAGCTGCTTTTCCATAGATACAGTACAGTGAGTGAACATAGCCTTCCTTAGTAAAGCAGGAACACATATCCATGTCTTTAAAGGGGAGTTTCACCCACAATTTCACTTTTTAAATATAAATACCCCTGTAATACACAAGCTTAATGTATTCTAGTAAAGTTAGTCTGTAAACTAAGGTGCGTTTTGTTAGGTTGTTACTGCATTTAGATGTGGGCATGATGAAGCCAGACTGTATGACTTCCTGGATTTCAGCTTTGCATATCTCGCACATGCTCAGTGCTGCACAAGCAATGTAATAGGTTTCAGTCAGGTTTGCAAGGACTACTGGGAAACATGATGCCTATCCCAGAAACCCTTGCAAATAGCCTTGTGACTTAATAGCCTAGGCTAATAAGGAGGAGGAAGTAATGAAGGACTACAAAATAAAGGTATTTACAAGCAACAAAATAAATAAAAAATTTCCATTCTGAACACTATGAGATTAGGGCATGCAGAACAGACAGACATAAAAAAATGGGTGGAACTCCACTTTAAGTAGTAAAAGCACCTCCCCCATAGTTAGCAAACACTCCACTCCATAGACACACATTTAACCCTTCGATCGCCCCTGAAGTTTAATCCTTTCCCAGCCAGTGTTATTAGTACAGTGACAGTGCATATTTTTAGCACTGATAGCGCTGATCACTGCAATAATGTTACTGGTCCCCAAAAATGTGTCAAACGTGTCAGTTAGGTGTCCGATTTTTCCACCACAATATCGCAGCCCCGCTATAAGTCGCTGATCACCACCATTACTAGTAAAAAAAAAAATATCCCATAGTTTGTAGACACTATGGCTCGGATTCACAGACATCGGCTCATATTTTTGCCGCCATAGCATATCTCTTTTACGCTACGCCGACGCAGAGCAGAGAGGCAAGCATGGAATTCACAAAGCAAATGCTCCCAACGTTGCACCAGCATGGCGTATATTTCGTAGGCGTAAGCCGGCGTAAGTGGAAGTAGGTGGAAGTGGGCTGGAAGTGGGCGTGATCCATGCTAATGAAGCGTGACCCCATGCAAATGATGGGCTGGGTCGCCAGACAAGTACTTAAAACTAACTGCGCATGCGTCGAGACGTGGACGTATCCCCGTGCGCATGCGCACAACCATCTCGGAACAACTGCCTAAGATATGCCGGATCACTGTGTACACTGTGAACGTAACCTACGCCCAGCCAGACACACGCCGGCCCATATTCACAGACGTCCAACGTACAATATGTAGGCTTGTGCTCCCTGGTCCATACCTTTGCATGGGTTTCACCTCATCTATGGGGAATAACTTTACGCCGGACGTAAAACTTACGCAAACCGCGTATATCATGCGCCGGGCGCAAGTACATTTGTGAATCACCTAATTTCCCTCATTTGCATATGTGAATGCCTAATCAATGGGAGAAGCAACATACGTCTAGACCATATTTGCACCCACGCCACGCTGGCATAAGTAAGATACGTCGGGGTAGAATGCCCTATTTTTAGGCGTATCTTGATTTTTTACTCTGGCGCATACATACGCTGGGCGCATGTGTACGCTACTCCGGAAAAAGGTGAGTTACGTCGGCGTAAGTGCTTTGTAAATGCGAAAACCAATCAATATACGCTTATTGGGATTTTTTTCCAAAAAATATGTAGCAGAATACATATTGGCCTACGATTATGAAGAAATTAGATGTTTTACATTTTTTTTATTGGATGTGTTTTAGAGCAGAAAGTAAAAAAAAATTTTTTTTTTTTTTTTCTAAATTGTTGGTCGTTCTATGCTTCTAGCGCAAAAAAAATAAAAATAAATACCACCAAAAGAAAGCTCTATTTGTGGGTACAGCTTTGTATGACCACGCAAGTCAGTTAAAACAACGCAGTGCTGTATCACAAAAAAATGGCCTGGTCAGGAAGGGGGGTAAACCTTCTGTAGCTGAAATGGTTAAACACTGAAACTCTGAAACTGAATGTAGGAAAGGCTACAAAGCAGATCGTTCTTTGTAGGTAAAATCTACACTGATTTACATAGCAAAATCTAGACACAAAAAAACATAAACTCAAGACTGGCAAGATGTTTCATACCCCCATCCATCCATCTTACTAATGTGATGGATTTGTCTGCCTTAAGGCTCCTGATTTAATTCACGTAGATACTAATTTAATAGTCACTTTTCCTACAAGTCCTCTTTTATAGTATGGAAGGTAAGTGTGCATTTTCATGCTGAATAATAAATGAAGTCGGGGTATTCTGTCTTTATCAGCCAGGTACTGCTTGACACATTTGGTTCTCGATTCAATGGCTGACTCTGCAGGGTCTCCTTAATTAATGAGGTTTCTCTGTAGCGCCGCTGAATACTCCACCTGCAAAACAAAGTTACATTTTGTTGTTTAGAGTCGTGTATGAATGTTGTTTTGTTGTATATAAAGATAAATACAAAAACATAACAAATTTCCTCAGGAAAAAATAAAAAATAAATCATATATCAATACCTGAATATCCTTCAACAGGATGGCATGTAAAATATATTAATATATAATTAATATCATATATATTAAAATATATCTACCCAATCACTCCAATTTTATATAAGTTTTACCATTTCAATGTCATTTTAAAACAAAATTTCAATACTTATCAATCCACCATCATTAAAATAATTCATGATGATTCCTCCATGAAAGTCCTCGTTTAACCACTTCAATACCGGGCACTTTCACCCCCTTCCTCCCCAGGATCATTTTTAGCATTCATTTATTTTTTAAAACAGATAGAAATTTCTTTTGGTGGTATTTAATCACCACTTTGCTAAACAAACTAAAAAAAAGCCAACAAAAAAATAAGTTTTTCTTATTTTCTGTTATAAAATGTTGTAAATAAGTAATTTTTCTCCTTCACTGATGGGCACTGATGAGACTGCACTGACGGGCACTGGTGAGGCGGCACTGGTGAGAAGGCACTAATATGCAGCACTGATGGGCACTGATAGGTGGCACTGGTAGGCACTGATATGTGGCACTGATATGTAGCACTAATAGGCACTGATAGGCAGGACTGATAGATGGCGCTGATAGGTGGCACTGATGAGGAGGCACTAATGGGCACTAGCAGGCATCACTGATGGGCACTGACAGGCATCACTGATAGGCACTGAAAGGCAGCACCAATGGGCACTGATTGGCATCACTGATGGGAACTTATTGGCATCATTGGAGGGCACTGGTAAGCATCCCTGATAGACACTGGTGGGCACTGATGCGTATCACTGGTGGGCACTGACAGGCATTACTGATGTGAGGAAAGCCACTTATCGGCTCTCCTCTCCCCACGCGCTGTGAGTGTGAGGAGAGGAATACAGATAACCAGCATTTCCTATGTACACTGTAATCAGCTGTGATTGGTCACAGCTGATCACACGGTAAAGAGCCTATGTCATAGGCTCTTTACCGAGATCAGTGATGCGGTGTGTCTGGGGAACACACAGCACCATGGATTGCTGTGCTGCGAACAGCCCATTCTGAAGGACATTATATGGCAATGGTAAGGCTGCATTCATGGCAATGGTAAGGCTGCATTTATGGCAATGGTGAGGCTGCATTCATGGCAATGGTGAGGCTGCAGATGGGCACTGATTAAGTTGCATTGATGGGCAGTGACCCTTATTTTGCTTTATTTAAAATTTAAGTTTTTCCCTAAAACTTCCCTCTTAAAGTGTAGGTGCGTGTTATACGCCTGTGTGTGTTATACGCCGATAAATGCGGTATACCCAAATAACACGCCCAAGCTCATCCTTAGTCCTGAGCGGCTCTTGGGGATTGTTGGGACCACAAAAGATATATATATACAAACAAAAAACACGCTTAAGCTCATCTCTTCACCACACACAGCCACAAAGGAAAGAGAATCCTTGTTGGGCAGTGTATTAGTACTCGGACGAACACACTTAGACCGGATTTTAAAGGTTCAAAGAATGTCAGGTAAAATGGTCGGCCCTCACGCATGTTCACTTCATCGAATCTGGCCCTCTTTGAAAAAAGTTTGGACACCCCTGATCTAAACCATTCCATTGTAGCTCTGGCTGTATGTTTAATGTCGTTGTCCTAATGGAAGGTAGACCTTCGCCCTATCTTAAGTCTTTTGCAATCTCTAACTTTTTTCTTCTAAGATTTCCCTATATTTGACTCCATCCATCTTCCCATCAACTCTGACCAGTTTCCCTGTCCCTGCTGAAGAAAAGCATCCCCACAACTTCACTCTTCCATAAAGTCCAGATTTGTGAAATTGTCCTGTGGACAGATTCTCCCACCTGAGCTGTGGATCTCTGCAGCTCCTCCAGAGTTACTATGGGCCTCTTGGCTGCTTCTCTGATTAATGCTCTTCTTGCCTGACCTGTCAGTTTAGGTGGACGGCCATGTCTTGGTAGGTTTGCAGTTGTGCCATACTCTTTCCATTTTCAAATGATGAATTGAACAGTGCTCTGTGAGATGTTCAAAGCTTGGGATATTTTTTAATAACTTAAAGGATCACTAAAGGATTTTTTTTTTAGCTAAATAGCTTCCTCTACCTTACTGCAGTACTGGTTTCATGTCCTTATTGTTCGTTTTTGCTTTGAAGTTGCTGTAATCCTGCTCTGTTCTCCACACTTCCTGCTTGTCTGTTTCCTTATAACCCCAGTGCTGGGAGCTTTCTCACGATGGTCTGAGCTGTCATTACTGTGTGTCTAAAACTTCCCAGAACCAATCAGATTCATTTTAAAAACAAAACACTGCCCTGGATTTGTTTGTTTTTGTTCTGTTTGTCTATTTCTACTTCCCAGAAACATGAAGCCAGTTCAAAAGTGAAATTAACCTGCAGGCACATTATATGATTGATTTGAACTATTTTTAATCATTTTGAAAAGGAATCAGTTAACTTTTATGTCTCTTTACCCTGTAAACAGTCATTTCAGCAAAACATTTTTTTTCCTTTAGTGACCCTTTAACCCTGCTTTAAACTTCTCCACAACTTAATCCCAGACCTGTCTGGTGTGTTCATGATGATGTTTGTTCACTAAGGTTCTCTAATAAACCTCTGAGGGCTTCGCAGAACAGCTGTATTTATACTGAGATTAAATTACACACAGGGGGGGTAGATTCATATAGAGATAAGACGGCGTATCTACTGAGATCCGACGGTCGGATCTATGCGGCTGATTCATCGAATCAGGTTCCGCATAGATCTCCCTTAGATCCGACAGGTGTAAGTGACTTACACCGTCGGATCTTAGGCTGCAATCTCCCGCTGGCCGCTAGGTGGCGCTTCCGTTTGTATACGCGACAAATATGCAAATGAGGAGATCCACCGATTCAGAAACGAACGCACGGCCTTCGCTTTTTTTTTACGTCGTTTGCGTTCGACTTTTTCCGGCGGATAGTTACTCCTGCAATATGAGGGGTAAGTGCGGCGTATCCTATGTTAAGTATGGCCGTCGTTCCCACGCGGAGTTTTGAATTTTTATTGTCGTTTGCATAAGTCATTCGCGAATACGGCCATACGTAATTTGCGTTAACGTCGAAACCAATGACGTCCTTGCGACGTCATTTGGAGCAATGCACGCTGGGAAATTTAGCCCGCGATGCATGCGCAGTTAAATAATTTTTAAATAATACACTCCCCCTAGCTGCAGAATTTGAATTTCGCCGGGGGATTTACGAGCCGCCGGCGCCACTTTAGAGGCAAGTGCTTTGTGAATACAGCACTTGCCTCAAAAACTGGCGCTGGCGGATCATAAATAAGATAGATTACGCAGATCTAAAGATCTGCTGATCTATGTGAATCTACCCCAGGTGAACTTTATTTACTAATTAGGTGACTTCTGATGACAATTGGTTCCACTAGATTTTAGTGAGACCCCTTTCACACTGGGGCACTTTGCAGGCACTATAACGCTAAAAATAGCATCCAGAAAGAGCACCAATTGTCTCTCCAGTGTGAAAGCCCTAAGGGCTTTCACACTGCAGTGGTGCGCTAACAGGACGGTAAAAAAAAGTCTTGCTAGGAGCATCTTTGGAGCAGTGAAGGAGTAGTGTGTATACTGCTCCTCCACCACACCCATTGAAATGAATTGGCACCGCGGCTATACCACCGGCAAGGTGCTGCTGCAGCAGCGCTTTGCGGGTGGTTCTAACCCCTTTATAGCTAGGTTAAAAGCGCCCGCTAGAGCCCCGAATAAACCCACAAATACGAAGGTAAATCGCTACAAAAAATAGCCGTGCTTTACTGCCGAGACCACGGATGCCCCCGTGTGAAAAGGGCCTTAGGGGTAACAGAGTAAATGGGGCTAAATATAAATGCGCGCCACACTTTTCAGATATTTATTTGTAAGAAATTTGAAAAAACATTTATCATTTTCCTTTCACTTAACAATCATGTGCCACTTTGTGTTGGGCTATCACATAAAATCCCATATAAAATAAATTTACGTTTTTGGTTGTAACATGACAAAATATGAAATATTTCAAGGGGTATGAATACTTTTTCGAGGCACTGTAGTTAGTTTAAGGATATAAGGGGGCAGTTTTGGTATCCCAGAATTCTACTTTCAACGTAAACCCTTTTGATGTTTCTGGTCTATTGCTGTGGCCAGGCATATAGTAAGTGAAGCAAGGCAAAAGCACACAGGTTGCCCCTATCCTGGTGTCCTTGTGGACTGACCCCTCTGTTCGAAGACAACAAGATTACTACTTCGTCTTCAGTAACAGCAGTTTTGTGCGAACTGGCAATTAATATTGTGTCCATGTCTTCATAGATCAACCTAATGAAATCAATGGTGTAATAAAATACTGTTCATCCAAAGAGGGCCTTCCCCAGGGTCTCTGTCCTATAATTAGCCTAAACTTAGTTATTGGTGCGGCTCCAGCACTCAGCTGTTAGGTAAGAACTATGTGTGTGCCAGTCGTAGAATAACCGAGAGACAGGCTGTGCTTAGATGGGGCCAAACAGAAGGCAACGTGTTTAGTCTGGATACTACCAATAA
Organism: Rana kukunoris; assembly: GCA_029574335.1. Taxonomy (NCBI): domain Eukaryota; kingdom Metazoa; phylum Chordata; class Amphibia; order Anura; family Ranidae; genus Rana; species Rana kukunoris. Next base: position 509,141,049 of record CM056052.1, read on the forward strand.
CATCATTTACTCAGTTCCATACATTGATGCCACTATATAACTAACCTTCAGCTAAGAAAAGTGAATTGTTTAAAAGCATAACTGCTTGGGACAGAGCCGAGAGGGAGTAGAACACCAGTCATGTTTTTATTGGTGCCTGTGCCCCCATTAGGACCATTCATCCTCTCTATTTGTCTTGTTTGCTGTTATCACTGAGAGTGAAAGTGAAAGAAAACCCCAAATTTTAGATTGTCACCAGACAAGGAATAGAGGAGAAATCTTCCAATGGGGACACTGATTCTGGTGATGATCATGGATTCCCTCACTTGGTGGGGGGGATTCCTCTAACTTCCTGTTGTGGCTATGGGACAGGAAGTGAGGGGAGATCTCCCCAATGGGACACAGATGGCAAAAGAAAAACTACAAGGGTTATAATCCCCCCTTATGCTGTCCAAAATGAAAGAAAAACATTTGTTTTGCCTTTAGTTCTACTAAGGTTTTATATTTACTATGCTCTTGTAGGGATTAAATTGGTTTTAAAAGCGCAATTTTAATTTTTTTTTTTTACTTTCATACATTCTATGCATGAAGGTAAAAACCTTCTTTGTGCAGCAGTTCCCTCATAATATTTATAATCAAGTATTCTTTATTATTTTTTTTTTTTTATATAGTATTTGAATACAACGTTTGTTTAAAAATCTGCAGCTAGAAGCACACACTGCTTTCCTATGACACCCTTCACACACTGCGGTTAGCTGTTTGGTGCGAATAGAAAAAATAGAATTGAATGCGTCCAGGTGTGATTTGGCGCAGCTATCTGCACGTAACCGCAGGTAAACGCAGTGCACTGTGTCAGCTGCATTTATTATGAATCTTGAGGGGGAACTCCACACCAAATTTTAAATATAAAAACGGCATGGGTTCCCCCTCCAAGAGCATACCAGGCCCTTATGGATTTTAAGGGGAACCGCGTATGGTGAAAAAATGGCGTGGGGTTCCCCCCAAAATTTATACCAGACCCTTATCCGACTACGCAGCCCAGTCGGTCAGGAACGGGGGTGGGGACAAGCGAGTGCCCCCCTTTTGAACCGCAACCGGCTGCTTGCCCTCAACATGGGGGGTAGGTAGTCTGGGACAGGGGGGCACCCTGCGGCCCCCACCCAAAAGCACTGTGTCCCTATGTTGATGGGGACAAGGGCCTCTTCTCTACCACCCTGCCCATTTGTTATCAGGTTTTGCAGGCGGGGATCTTATCGGAATCCGGAAAAACCCTTTGTTCATTGGCTTTCATGAATTATGCTCCATGTGTTTGTGACACCCCACCCCATCAATTAAATGGTGCTTACACAAAACCAAAAGGGAAAAAACTCACCTTGCTATAAGATATTGATTACAATAGGGAATAAAAGGTAGTGAAAGTTCTGCACATGCTTTGGCAGTTATAGGAACGAAGACATTGGGGTTGATTTACTAAAACTGGAGAGTGTAAAATCTGGTACAGCTCTGCATAGAAACCAATCAGCTTCTAACTTCAGCTTGTCCAATTAAAAGATACAAGATACAAGAAACAAGATAAAAACTAGAAGCTGATTGGTTTCTATGCAGAGCTGCACCAGATTTTGCACTCTCCAATTTTAGTAAATCCCCCTATATTCTGTGGCTGAAAGAGTAGTCGTTCTCTAAGAACATAACTGAATCACAGCATGCATAACGGCATTCTCCTTTACAGTTTATGTTTTTTGTTAGTCGGAGAGACAGAAAGCTGTTTCATTGGATTAATGATCATCTTATTTTCTTCCTTCTGAGCCTGTTGTATAATGCAGAATTCCTGCTGTCATGCAGATACTTTCTTTCCTTTTATAATATCAAACAATAATTCAATTGGAATGACAGTGACTCTGTGATGGATGCACTTTGTTAAATCACTTTAGCCATGGGATCCAGGATGGCTAAAGAGAAATGTTTTAATATGTGGCTTTTGTACCGTTTTAACAAATTACACTTTTTATTCCCTGGGCTTGTTTCGCAAGGCAGCAAGCAAAGTGTAGTAACCCGTAGCAACTGGTCAGCTGCTGCAACTGCAGCAGTTGGTGCAGTGACAGTGGGATCTGCCCTTTTACTATATGTATGCAGAATAAAATGTTGCAATGGCTCTAGGGGCTCAATCTGCTAGCTGAAAGATTTATAGTGTAACTAAACTCAAAAAGTGAGGAGTGGCTTTTTCTTTTCCAAGGAGAGGAGTTGCTTTTTTATAAAGATAAGTTGCGCTCATATAACATGAGTGATCACAAATAGAAACAAAAGTACAATACTAATGAAGTGCAAAAATTCTAAGTGAAGAGACAATAAGTGAAAAGAAAGTCTACATGAAAAAGTCTATATGAAAAAACTCTTCATCAATAAAAGTGGAAAAAATTGGAAAAAAACAATTAAGTCCACATAACAGAAAGAAGACAATAGTGTGGAAAGTGATAATTCCAATGAGGTGATATTTCTTCCACCTTCACCAAGAAAGAGAAGAAGAGGGGGAATTTCTTGAGTCGAAAGAACCCCACTCGTTACGTGGGGACCCTTACCCGAACTGGTAAACCCCCTAAGGAGCAAGGTGATATACGCAAAGCAGATTTAGCCCTCTGCAGGGTCTAACGGTCCTCCGTATCCCTGGAACCCATACAGAAAGAAATCCTCCACGGTATGCCGATTGGAAATAGAAAGTCCGGTCTGGGGGGGGGGGGGGGTGTGCACTATCACAAAAAGTCACCAGTGCCAAAGGACAAAAACACTCCAATGTCGTAGTATCATTAAACTTCCTGGCGGTATGATTATGTTTTAGGTGCTGAAATTATGGAAATTTGGCGTTTTGTATTGTAGGCCTGTAATTCTTAGGAATAACTCACTTAAATCTGTCCAAACAAGAGTCTCGTAGACATCTCGGGTATGATTAAAGTTTGAAAAACAAAATCATAAATTATAATATAATAAATAACTATAAAAAATGATAACAAATAACAATATAATTATAATAAAAATTATTCAATAATGTAATCAAATCAAAAACAGTGAAATTTGCTCAGTTGCAGAATTGTCGCTGTCATTACTTTTATTTTTTTATGACTAATTTCCCCACAAATCGCTATCGCTCAATTCTGCAAGTGATTCTAATTTATTATCGCTGTTTTCTAGCTGGTCTAAAACCACTTTTGAACTAAAGAGACACTTTTTGGTTGCTATGGACAATCTACAGTTTCCAGGCAGAAAGAACAATTTTTATTATATAAAAGTGCATGCATAACACTATGCAGACCACTAGGGACAAAGGGGGTGTGTATTTTTTTCATACAGTACTGTAATCTATAAAATTACAGTATACTGTATGTACTGTGTTTATTTACTTTTTTGAATTTGGTGCCGATCTCTGCCCCGTGCATCATAACGTCACAGGGAACGGAGCTCGGCGGCACACAGGCACTGTGTGAATCGAGCGAGGACACCGCTTGATCACAAAGCGGAGAGGCATTGCAGGATCCAGGGACATGGTAAGTAATTGCCTGCCTGTGGACTCTGCAGGGCGATCCCGAGTCAGGCTCGGGGTTACCGCTTTTGGTTCTAAAATTCCACCCCGAACCAGACCCGGGAATACCGCCAGGGGGGTTAGAAAGTGTGTAGCCTTTAGTGATAAAAACGAGCAGCTACAACCGCATAACACATAGAAAAACACAGCAGGCAAGCTCTAATAAAAAACACCTGTACTTCCGGGGTCACGTGGGGCGTAATGACGTTTATTATAGTATATCATAGCTAGGGGGCGATCAAGGGGTTAACTGTGTGTTCCCTCACTGTGTTATAACTGTGTGGGGATGGGACTAACTAGGAGAGATGACAGATCGCTGTTCCTACTTTGTAGAAACACACAATCTGTCTCCTCTCCTCTGACAGCACAGGGATTTGTGTGTTTACACACACAAATCCCCGTGCTGGCTCTCGTGTACACAATCGTGCATGGCCGGCGGTGATCGCGCCTGCTGGCCACGAGCATCGGGTCCCCCACTGTTCAGCGCGTGCACGTGTGTGCCCTCTAGTGGTTCTCCTGGGCAAAGCCGTATACAGTATGTACGGGATTTCGCCCAGGAGAGCGATTCTGCCACAGTATATCTGAGTGAGCCAGTCAGGAACCGTTTTTTCTAAGTAATTTTCTAGCAACAAAAATGATTTTAACTTGTAAACAACAAGTTTGAAAAATAGGCCTGGTCCTTAAGTAGTAAAATAACAAACATGCCTTTACTTACCTGCTCTGTGTAATGGTTTTGCACAGAGCAGCCCCAATCCTCTTCCTCTGGGGTCCCCCCACCTGTGCTCCAGGCCCATCCTTTTCATTGGGGGCCCCCATGGAAAGCTGCTTTCCATAGGGGGGGGGGACTCCTGTACGGGCTCGCTTCTGTGTTTCACTGCTGTGTCCATTGATACAGATAGTGGGACTCGTGCATAAAATGCATCAAGGTGAAAAACCTCAAGGCTTTACAACCACTTTAACAATGTCTCCTCATCCCTCCTGCTACCAAAGCTGACAACCTGTGTAAAAATAATTCATACACTTACCTATGTTCAGACTGCTCTGTGCATTGAAAGCCACCTGCTGTGGTTTTCAAAGCACAGAGTGGGAAGCTCACAGTGTGCAGTGAAATCTGAATATATTACAAGAGAGGAGTCTGTACATATACAAGACTAAAGGTAAGTCTGGAGTTCAGATTAAGGAGGGTGTAATTAAGAATTGTTAAAACAAAATTCAGAGTAATGCATATAGAAGCATAAAGCTTTTTCCAAATGATATATATTTTTTAAATTGTAATTTATACTTTAGATTTATTTTTGCCCTGCCTAGATATTGGGTGTTCCAATCTTCGTTGTGTGTGCTCTGATGATAACACCATTTCAAAGCCGTTATTCGGTAGTTCATTCCACTTTGTTCTTTGTTTGCCAACTAATTATGACACATTAATGCAAAAGATAAACATAAATAGAGGATGATAAACTCGGTTTCAAGGAGGAATATATAGCACATTCGTATTCAACATCACACGGAGAAAGTTTAACAGATGCCAAATGATTACAGTGCCCTTTTCTCAGCAACTGATAGATTCGCATTTCAGGCATTTCCAAGAAACAGTAGTAAATGTATTTCCACTATTGCAGTCAAGTTTGAGAATCCCCCATAGTATGTTTGTTATGTGCTCACATTCACACATCATACCTAAAATCTATTTTAAAATCCTTACTTTTTTTTTTTAGTAGGTTTATACATTGGACTCTATAGACAGCTTGTATTGGTCATAAAAGCTTCCAATGTGCAATTAAATTGGATGTAAACTCTCACATATACCAAAGGATGAGACTGGCCTCAGGTGATAAACAGAGATTAAACAAATTTTCCTACATAAGTTGTACCAATTTATCTACAGCCCTTTTAACTGTTACATCCATTAAAAGTCCAATAATTACACAGCATTTCTGAGCTTCAGAAGGCAGGGTCAAAGATCTGATGGCACAGCAGAGAGCTGAGTGTAATCTGAGATCTGAGTGGCAGGAATGTTCAACCCTCCCCCTATTCCCCCACACAATCTTATAGGGAAACATGCACAGCTGAGGATGCCAATCACTTGCTGTGTGCTGGGGGAGCATCCAGGATTGCCTGGTGTTAGTTTTTGTCAACCTAATAAACATGGAGGAATGCTTGAAATAAGTTTCCAATCTCAGGGAACCCCTTCTAAAAATGACTATATCTACAACTATTAACTTTTTTCAGGGGCGGCATCAGTTTAAGGCATGGGTCTTCAAACTACGGCCCTCCAGTTGTTCAGGAACTACAATTCCCATCATGCTTAGTCATTTCTTTGAATGTCAGTGTGTTACAATGCCTCATGGGATGTGTAGTTTGGCAACAGCTGGAGGGCCATAGTTTGAGGATCCCTGGTTTAAGGTCACCCATGCTCCACCCCTTTTTAACATTGTCATGAAGGGGAGGGGCTTAGTCATTATCACATAAAGCACAGGCCAGGCCAGGTCCCCCATACAGATCCCCCTTTACAGCAGGCTAGGCCAGGGTCCCCCATATAGATCCCCCTTTAGAGCAGGCCAGGGCAGGTCCCCCAACAGAAAAGATCCCCTTTACTTAGTCTATATATATATATATATTTTCCACTCCACGAGTCCTCCTCTGCAGCTCAGGCTGCTTGCCTGTTCTTCGGTCCTCTCTCCTGCTCTGTGCAGCCTTTGTACAGCAGTCCCTCCCCCAGACAGTCCCACAAATCACTCCGCACGCAGGCAGGACTCCACCTCCATTCCTCTTGAGTGGGCAGCGCCGGCCAAATCTACATCTCTCTCTACACAGGACACAGGAGGGACTGGAGCCGAGTGGCCGATCTGGGGCCTAAGCCATCGCATCAGGGGTGAGGGACGGTCTCAGTGAGTCAGAGAGCAGCAGACTCAGAAAAAAGTCTGCAAGGTCACCGGGCCAGACTGGGAATAGAAATCAGACCTGGAAGAAATTCACACCAGCCCCATAGCCTTATTATACCAGCCCAACAGCATAACATTATTATTTTCATGTCCATAAAAAAGGATAAGAAAAAAAGGAAAAAAGGTTTTTGAGGCCAAATACATGTGCCTCCATCCCCCCATTTACATAGGCAGACCATCATTCTCCCTCAGTACAGAAGGATCAGCGGGAGTGGGCCAGCGGCAGGGCGTGCATGTGTGCCCCCTACCCAGAAGTGAAAGGTCACGTGCTAGGTACATGATCCTGTGCAGCAGTGCCACTTTGCTGCTGTATATGTAAGTAGATTGACCACAATTCGGGGAAAGAAAATGGGATTTTTGGGGTGCTTATTGAAGATTAAACCATATTTAAAGAAACAGGAATTCATATAAAATCTATGTTTTTTTATTCACAAAATTCATTGTAATTTCAACGTGAAAAGAAAAGAAATACAGTGCAGTGCATTCTCTTCTGCAAAGTCACAGGTTTACAGTCCTACATGTTTCGCCTGGGTTAGGCTTCTTCAGGGACGCTCAGAGACTTTGATTTATCTAAAATAGACATAAACAATTTTATAGATACAGCTTCATTTCAACAAATATATACATTCAAAAAGTGGATAAGTTAATAAAGACATAAATTGATACCTCCAGACTCCTAGAGATCCTCATAAGCAATGGAAGTGTGCCCCCTGACAGAGGGCAGGGAACACCTAAAATTGTGAAAACAAAGCGTCGACGCTTTCGAAAAATCTGATCGAAATCGAAAATATTTTGACCGTTTTTGGAATTTGTTTTTTAGTTTTCGACTGGATTAGAAAACAAATAGTCTCTTTTCGAATAGAATTTTTTTCGAATTCAATTCGAATAGAATTTTTATTTCGAATTCCGATCAAATTTCGTCTGCGGGTTTTCGATTCGGAATCTAAAACGTTAGTTCGGATTCGGTAAATTCGTTAATATTGCAATTCGGGAATTCGTATGCATCCGAATGTCCGAATAATAAAAAATTTGTCCGAATTTCGAATTTCAAGCATAGATATATGGAATGTCAAAAAGGGTCCCAATGAAAGGTATATGTAAGTTATACAGTCGGCAAGTGGTTAACTCTTTCCTGTGAAGGTTGGAAGTTCAGGGAAGCAGCACTGCGCGATCAGGAGCCAAACAAATAGTGTACTGAGGAATGTTTATTTTATTTTGCTCAATACAGTAAGATAAAATACGCCAAGGGGTTTAATATTACCTTAACCTCCTCCTTCCTTGCATGCCATTAAACTAATATTAATGATTGAATTATAGACTGTACCTTCCTTTAAAAACAAAGCTGGTAAATACAATTATTCTTTATTACTTCTCTCTATTCTAGCCTTTCATACTTGTGTATGTTAATAACACTATATTGCGGTTATTATTAAAGTAGAATGTTACAGATATTTTTTGATGGCGTGTTGATCTCTCAGGGGGAAAATGTTATCGCTATATCGATGATAAACTATTTCAGCTTCTTGCTGGTGTCTCTTCTGTTTGCTTTGGAAATGGATGAAATTTCCATAACCGCTGAACATTGCCTATGATTAGGTTGAGACATGTAATATCAGGAATCAGTAATAGTGTTTAGAATTGCAGTCTATCTAGTCAAAAAGATTCATCGCTATATTACAAAACCTGCTCATTCAATGTTTCTGATGATAGGGGAGATTACTACATTTTATCCGGTGTCATCAGTTAGAGGTAACAAACAGAGATTTCTGGAAACAAATACAATAACAGGAGGCCGTATTTTGGAAACTGATGAGCCAAATGAAACCTGGTTTTGTGGTCATTTCAAGTATTTTATGCATTGGGACGGCTGTAAAGTATATTTTATTGGAAAATTCAAGAAAGCAAATTTGCCTTAAGAGGAAGCATGTTCTGCAATGAGAGAGAGTGGAAAATTTGAGTGAACAACCACACTTGTACCACTGAAGGCCAAATGTAGCACAGTGTTGCCAACCGTCAGTATTTTTACTGGCAGCCACATGTTGAGGGCATGTGGCCTGGTATGTTTTTGAATTTTAAGAGGAACCCCCGTGCCAATTTTTGTTTTTCAAAAATGGTTGCTCTGGGATCCTCCCGAAAATCCATACCAGACCCTTATCTGAGTATGCAGCTCGGCAGGTCAGGAAAGGGAGGGGATGACCTGCCAAGCTGCATACTCAGATAAGGGTTTGATATGGATTTTCGGGAGGACCCCACACCAACCATTTTTGAAAAACAAAAATTGGCACGGGGGTTCCTCTTAAAATTCATACCAGACCAGTATAAATTGGGGGGTCCCCACACGTTTTTTTTTTTTTTAATTTTCAATTGCCGGCATATTTTCTTTACATTCAGCTGTGAGTTGCTGTAAGCAACCAGCTTTTGGGGGGGACCCCACACTGTTTTTGACAAGTACTGCATGCTATACTACCAGCAAAACCTTGGTAATAAATATTGCATTTTTTTATACTCTCCGTTTCTGTTTACTGTGAATTGGACTTAAGAGCTTACTGCGTGGTATTTTGGCAATATTTTCCAGCACATTTTTAATTTTGCAGTAAATGCCACATAATCATTATTTTTTTCTTACTTACTTTTTTTTTTAACTACATGCAATACTTTATGCAAATGAGTCATATGACCGTGTTATCGCGGTAAACCTTAGTGAATTGATCCCATAGTCCAGTGATGGCACACCTTGGCACCCCAGATGTTTTGGAACTACATTTCCCATGATGCTCATGCACTCTGCAGTGAAGTTGAGCATCATGGGAAATGTCGTTCCAAATCATCTGGGGTGCCAAGGTTCGCCATCACTGCTGTAGTCCCTTATCATCCCCTCAATAGTTTACATACTATCGATGTTAGACTGACTGGCCTGTAGTTTCCAGCAATATATCTCTACCCTTTTTTGAATATTGGTACTATGTGGGCTTTTTGACAATCAGCTAGTATCAGGATTTGAGGGTTTAAGCCATCCGGTCCTGATGATTTATTTGTGTTAAGATTTTTTAGTCTTTTTTGGACACGAGCTTGTTAGCTACAAAGGTACATCCTGTGACGTTTTACTGACAATACAGTCATGGTTGTTATACCCCTCCTTTTCCTGTGTAAAAAATGAGGCGAATAATGCATTTAGTACAGTTGCTTTCTCCTTGTCATTTGTAACCAACTTCCCTTCATCATCCTTTATGTGGCCAATATGCTCTAACCACACTTTTTTTTACTGTTAATATATTTAAACCATATATACCATTTACTAAGGAACTCAAAGGAGTATCACATACATTTTTAAAAACAGTGTGTACAAAAAAAGAGTTTAGTTATTAAACTATTTATATGTTGTTTACAACAGCTTGTGAACATTTAGCTCAGCATTAAATGATTTTATGGTTATATAGCTAACCAGGCATATAAATAATAATGTGTGCTGGTGCCTTACTACCTTAAACCAGGTGGTATAAGGTTCAGAAAGTTTAGCTTTGTTAAGAATTATGAATTGTAAAACCAGAACATAGAGTGAACCTGTGACCAGGCTATAAAGAGTAATGTGTTTACATATTGTATTCTTAAAGGGGTTGTAAAGGTTCGTTTTTTTTTCACCTTAATGCATCCTGTACATTAAGGTGAAAAAAAAACCTGGCAATGATGGCCCCTCCAGCCCCCCTGTTTTACTCACCTGAGCCTTGAATCTGCTGTGCGCGTCCCCTGGCATCCTCTTCTCCTCGGAGTCTGGCCATCGATTAGCTAGATTTGCTAGATTGATAGCAGCGCTGCTGTCAATAACATGCAATGACGCAACATGCCGGGGGGCTGGGCCGTGTGATACAGTCAGCGGCTGTATTACGGTAGCACGCCCACAAGTTAACACCCTTGGGAGAGCGCTTCCCTTGAAGGGGGTTAGCTGATGCGGGGAGGAGCCAAGACAGCCACAGAGGGACCCCAGAAGACCAGGATTGGGGACACTGTGTAGAAAACAAGCTGCACAGTAGAGGTAAGTATAAAATGTTTGTTATTATTTTTTTTTTAAATGGGAACCTTTAGTGTTCCTTTAACAAGCAGTACATAAGCTTTAAAAGAAAAAAAAAAACAAGTCTTTGCTGACCTTTGTAGCTGTAATCACTGTGGAGCAGTTTATCCTCAAAAATGTTGTTGTCAGCTAACCCTGCTCTCCTTCCAGCTGCAACTCAGCAGCTCACCTCCCTCTGCTTCCCCTCCCAGCAGGGACCCAGCAGCTCAGCTCCCTTTGCTCTCCACTTTTAGCAGTGACATAAAAGTTTATCTCTCCCTGTTTTCTTCTCCTATTAATAACTGACATCTCAGCTCACTCTGCTGCTCCACCCAGCAGTGATTCAACATCTCAATTCCTCATTTTCCCTAGCAATGATTTGGCAGCCTTTCATCCCTCTCTAAAAGGAGAACTGGGGACAAAGCTCTTTTGGCCCTACTTCTCATGTGGGTCACAGTAGTGTACTTAGTTCTGCACTCTTGTGACCCATATTAGCAGGTCCAGGTTATAAAGAAACCTTGATTTTATTGTCAGGATCCACCCAGATGCCTAGAGCAGCACCTTGCGTGGCCTCTCAGCGAGCCTCTGAGGCCGCGTACACACGGATGGACATGTCCGCTGAAACATGTCCGACGGACCGTTTCCAGTGGACATGTCTCCTCCGGATTTTCGTTCGACGGTGTGTACACACTATCGGATGAAAATCCCCTCAGCCAGGGAAGGCAGTGACGTGGCGGTGACGTTGACACCGCCACGTCACCAAACGAGGAAGTGAAATACTTCCACGCATGCGTCAAATCCATTCGACGCATGCGCAGAGATTTCTATCCGCTGGTTAGTGTACAAAGCAGCGGACATATCCGACGGACATGTCTCCGGCGGACAAATTTCAAAGCATGCTTTGAAATTTGTCCGCTGGGAAAACATGTCCGCTAGCCCGTACACATGATCGAAGATGTCTGCTGAAACGGTCCGTCGGACCAGTTTAAGCAGATAAATTTGATTGTGTGTACGTGGCCTAAGAGCATGAGCCAGTCGATCCTGCCCCTGACAGTCACTGGCTCTCTGCTCACTTGTGGCAGAGAACTGAGTCATCAACTGTCTTTAATATCGCTCAGTTCTCGATGTAGAAGGGGCAGGGGACAGATGCAGCTACCAGGAGATTTTGGAGCACTTCCTGCTTCCTTCCACAGACGAGCTCTATGGGGATGCTGACTTCATTTTCCGGCAGGACTTGGTACCTACCCACACTGCCAAAGGCATCAAAACCTGGTTCAATGACCGTGCGATTACTGTACTTGATTGCCCAGCAAACTCGCCTGACCTGAACTCCATAGAGAATCTATGGGGCATTGCCAAGAGAAAGATAAGAGACATGAGACCGAACATTGCAGAAGAGCTGAAGGCCACTATTGAAGCATCCTGGTCTTCCATAACAGCAGTGCCACAGGCTGATGGCTTCCATGCCACTCCGCATTGAGGCAGAAATTGCTGCAAAAGGGACCCAAACCAAGTACTGAGTACATGTATGCATGTTTCTACTTTTCTACTCTTCTAAACTTAGAACATATGCACATGTTTCTACTTTTTAATAAACGTCCACAAACCATATTATAGAAGTTACATTTCTCTTGACACCAGGCACTCCTTTCTTTTTTATCTAAGTCTACTAGCTACAAGACCTATCTTAAGGTTGCCACCATCCATCACTGGGCACTATCCGCCGGAAGACATTCCTTTCTTTTTGCCCACACATATACTCACTCAGGACCAGTGACCAATCTGCTCAGTCCTGCACAGTCTCCAACGCTAGGGATGAGCTCCGCGTTCGATACGAATGTATGTTCGACTCGAACATTGTCTGTTCGTATGTTTGACGAATTTCGAACAAAACGGGTCGTTCGCACCAAATTCGAGTGACGTGCAAAGGCCCATAATTCACTGCGGCATTGCGCGCTGATGATTGGCCAAACATGCACTATGACCCTGCATGCTTGGCCAATCACAGCGCGCAAAAAATGGAGAGCCATAATTGGCCAAAGCCATGGTGGCTTTGGCCAATTATGGCTCAGGGCTTTAGCACACGCCACACACTATATAAGGCCGCCTGCTGGGGGGCCTCGTGTAGTGTGTTTCGGTTGTTAATGAGAGCAGTCAGAGAGAAAGAGAGATTGTCTTTTTATATAGCTAGATAGAGCAGGCAGGCAGGCTAGTCAGTTTAGCTTAACCACTTGCTTACTGGGCACATATACCCCCTCCTGCCCAGGTGAAATTTCAGCTACCGGCACTGCGTCGCTTTAACTGACAATTGCGCGGTCGTACGACGTGGCTTCCAAACAAAATTGACGTCCTTTTTTCCCCACAAGCAGAGCTTTCTTTTGGTGGTATTTGATCGCCTGTGTGGTTTTTATTTTTTGAGCTACAAACAAAAAAGAGCGACAATTTTGAAAAAAATACAATATTTTTTACTTGTTGCTATAATAAATATCCCAATTTAAAAAAGTCAGTCTATAACATGATCCTGGGTGGTGACTTTAATGTAACCTTGGTTCCTCGCCTAGACACGTCAACCGGTAAGTCCTCACACTCCTTAGCTAGCCTGACCAAGCTATGCTCCATCCTCACAGACCTCTCCCTAGTAGATGTATGGAGAGTCTTAAACCCCACGGATAGGAACTATACATACTACTCCCCCGCACACTCCTCCTACAGCAGACTGGACTACATACTCATTTCTCAATCCCTATTGGACCTCTCCCCTACTGCGTCTATAGGTCTCACATTGTGGTCGGATCACGCTCCCATACATATCACTTTGGGTAGGATTCCTTCACACAAGCCTAGGTCCTCCTGGAGACTTAATGATAACTTGCTCTCGGACCCTGCGGTCACTGCAGACGTCATCCAATCCATCTCTCATTTTGTCTCCGACCATGCCCGAGACGACACAAACCCGCTCACTAAATGGGAGGCCCTTAAATGCGTCCTCAGGGGCAAGCTTATCCAACATGGGTCCAGGCTCAAAAAAGCTAGATCGGCCGACGTTACACGTCTTCTTGCCACTATCGCATCCCTTGAGGACTCCCATAAGCGCTCGCCGGACTCGGCCATACTGATTGATCTGGCCAATGCCAGGAGGGACCTCTTACAGATCTTTGCTGAACGCTCCTTGGTGGCTAGGGATAAGGGGCGCTTTACACACTATGCCCAGGCAAACAAATGCAGTCGGCTGCTGGTGAACAACCTTCAACCCCGTGTGACAAGGAAACACATCCCCTTGATTATTTCCCCTAGCAAGGGCAAGTTGCAGACTAACTCCGCTATTGCGGAAGAGTTCCGCCAATACTACGCGACCCTCTATGATCTCCCTGCTCAAGTGCCCATGTCTCACATGCACTCTTTAGACTCCCCTGGGGCCTTGTCCTCCTATATCAGGGACACAGCCCTCCCGACTATCCCCGTCTCCTCGGTTGAGGAGTTAGAAGCCCCCCTCGCGACGGAGGACTTCCTCTTTGCAATTAAAAAACTCAAAAATGGCAAGTGTCTCGGTCCTGATGGGTTTACCCCACGTTTTTATAAAACATTTGCTCCTCAACTGGCCCCTCTCCTGGCGAAGGCTTTCAATGCCTTGGATGACGGCGCCTCCCCATCCTCCGCTCTCCTCTTGGCTCAGATAGCAGTCCTCCCTAAACCCGGTAAAGACCCCTCTCATTGCTCCAATTATAGGCCCATATCACTTTTGAACACTGACCTGAAACTTTTTGCGAAAATACTGGCAGACCGTCTCTCTCCCCTGCTGCCGGATGTTATTCATGGAGACCAGGTAGGTTTTGTCCCTGGCCGGGAAGCCAGGGACAACACCACCAAAACCATACATCTCATAGTATACGCCCAATGCCAACGGGTTCCCGCCTGCCTTCTTTCCTGCGATGCAGAGAAGGCATTTGATAGGGTCAGCTGGCCGTTCCTACAATCCACCCTCACCCAAATAGGCCTAGGCCCTAGGATGCTTGCCCGCGTTATGTCACTGTACTCTGTCCCTACTGCCACCGTCCTGGTCAACGGAATTCAATCTGGTACATTACCCATTAAGAATGGCACCAGACAGGGGTGCCCCCTTTCCCCCCTCCTTTTTGCCCTTGTAATCGAGCATTTGGCTCAGGCTATCAGGGCAAACCCGAATATACATGGGATCCAAACTCCCTCCTCGCACTGTAAACTCTCCCTGTATGCGGACGACCTACTGCTATATGTCACTCAACCCCACACTAGTATTCCCTCCATTTTAGCCGAGATTGAGAGGTTTGGTGGGCTGAGCAACTATAAACTGAACCTATCCAAAACCGAAGCGCTCAACATATCCGTTCCGCTCCCTACCCTGGCCTCCCTCAAATCTCAGTTCTCTTTCCAATGGAAGGAGAAATCCATCTCCTACCTTGGGACTGCTGTCCCTCATAGTCTGTCGGACATTTTCACCCTGAACTACAGCCCGCTCCTGGCCAAGCTCAGGCACCTCACGGAGGCCCGTATGGACCTGCCGGTGTCGTGGTTCGGTCGCATGAACACGCTTAAAATGGATATACTGCCCAAGCTTTTATATCTCTTCCAGGCACTCCCGATTTCTCTCCCCTCATCCTTTTTTCGCACGGTGCGCTCCATGGCCATTCAATTTGTGTGGAGACGTAGCCGACCTAGACTGAAACACATGCTCCTTTGCTGCCCTGCTTTGAGTGGGGGAGCGGGCCTTCCCGATTTCGAACAATATCACGCGTCAGCGGTACTCTCCCGGATCCTGGAATGGTTCCCCCACCCGCTGAGCAAAGTGGCATTATGTGTGGAGCAGGACATGTCCTCGGTGGACCTAAGGGCCCTACTTTGGGGCCATGCTTTGTCCCACAGAACCTTGGTGGGGTTATCCCCCCTCACTAGAGATGCCCTGGCGATATGGTACCGTAGAAGAGAGGCGTATGCCCTCTCTACGGACCCGAGCCCCCTGACCCCTCTCTTTGACAACCCAGATCTACCGGAGGGAGTGGGGCTGCACTCCTTGGCCGGTTTCCTTAGACAGGGCTGGCCCACGGCTCAAAACTTTGTTCACGCCCCTACGGGTTCTCTCGTGTTGACACCGACCTCGGTTTCCTCGAAAGTGACTTGGCTCACGCACCGCCACCTGGCGGCCCACTGCAAGACATTACATGGGTCTAGATAGGTCCACAGACCACTGACTGGGTTCGAACAACTCTGCTCCTTCTGCTCCCCCCAAAAGCACACGCCCTCCTTGATCTACAAAATGGTTCTGGGTCATACACATAGAACCCCCCCTAAATACACGCTGGCTTGGTCAGAGGAGCTAGGGAGGGATATCAGTGAGGCAGAGTGACGTAAGGCCTTCTTTTTTACGCATAAATCCTCCATATCGAGCTATGCGCAGGAAAAGAATTACAAAGTTTTATCGCGGTGGTACCGTGTCCCGACCACCCTCAGGGTCATGTTCCCCTCAGCCTCGGACTCCTGCTGGAGGTGTGACGCAGCTAAAGGTACATACAGTCACATTTGGTGGGACTGCGACCTGTTACGCCCGTTCTGGTCCCAAATCTTCTTAATTTATTCGGAACTTTATGGCGAATCGCTCACCCCCTCCCCATTCGTAGCCCTTCTCTCTATCCTCCCCGGTGCCACTAAATTTCAGAAGAATTCCCTTTCTAAAATTCTGTTTGAGTGCGGGTCGGCAGTTGGTTTCTAGACATTGGAAGTCGTCCTCCCCCCCTTGATTACCGAGTGGATAAGCGAAATGAGTAGCATTATGCTTATGTAGGAAATGCAGGCCAAGTCCCTGGACAGGTATGCTAAATTTTCCTTTACCTGGAGTGTTTGGAGGCATTACTCCACTTCGGACAAACTTAAAGACAGGGTCGCTCCGGCGACGCCCATCTGAGGGCCTAAAAAGAGCTTTCACTGCAACCTCAGGAGCTCCTTTCTGGATGATTTACTGTCTCCCTCTTCTCTGGAGGTACCCGGCTGAATCCATATGACGCGCTTCCGCCAGTGGGGGACTGCACCCCACCTCCAACCCTCCACCACCTCCTTCCTCCCCCTCCCCCTCCCCCTCCCCCTTCCCCACCCCCCCATTCTTACCTTCTTCTCTCTGCCCTTGACCCCTCTCTCTCTTTTCTTCCTTCCTCTCATTTGATTTCCCGGCCGCATCTTCGGCCTCATCATGGTTCTAATAATGTACGATCCAATGGCTACACGGGACCTCTTGCTTGTACACTTCATTTTTGGTACTCTACACCTGATTGCATATTGTGATATTTTACATAGGTACCCCGGTTAGCTGCCTTCACCGAATCACATGATTCTCCAAACTCCCCTAGGCCCTGGACACAGAAGGTTCCCATTGGGGCGCCCAGGCTAGGGGAGTCCATAGAGGGCCACGTTTGTGCCCCGTGTGAAGTGCAGCCCCCTGTGTCCTCACCTCACCGCAATGTCCCCCTTATTGTTTTGTTTCCTTTTGCTATCTCCCTTGACAAGGATTGTTTTTGTTTTAACTGTTAAGTGATCGTGCCCGAGTCGCCCTCTGTCGGGCCCTCGGCCACGCCATGGTATGTTTCTGTTTACACTATCTGAAAAACTCAATAAACCTTTATTGAACCTAAAAAAGTCAGTCTAGGCCGATACGTATTCTTCTACATATTTTTGGTAAAAAAAAAATCGCAATAAGCGACTGGCTTGCGCAAAAGTTATAGCGCTTACAAAATAGGGGACTGAATTATTATTTTTTATTTTTTTTTTTTTACTAGAAATGGCGGCGATCTGCGATTTTTATTGGTACTGCGACGTTATGGCGGACACATCGGACACTTTTGACACATTTTTTGAGCCATTAACATTTATACTGCGATCAGTGCTATAAATTTGCACTAATTACTGTATACATGTGACTGGCATTGAAGGGGTTAACACTAGGGGGTGAGGAAGGGGTTAAATGTATCCTAGGTGTGTTCTAACTGTGGGGGAGGGGGGGTGACTGAGGGGTTACCGATCTGTGTCCCTATGTACAAGGAACACAGATCGGTCTCCTCCTCTCCAGAGACAGGACGCTGTCTCTGTGTAAAAACGGCAATGAGAGATGATCTATGAGATCATCTCTCATTCGCCGCACAGATCGCATCGCAAACGGCCACTCTGATTGGCCGTTCGCCTCGATCTGTGATTGGCTGTGTTCAAGGGACACGGCCAACACAGGGCTTCCCTGCAGCAGGCTCTAGAGCGCGCGCTGGGAAAACCCAAAGGGACGGCCGTCTTTTGATGGCATGTTGGATATTCAGACCCGCGCTGTAGCCGTCATTCGGCTATACCGCGGGTCTGAAGTGGTTAATTTACAGTGTATAGAGAATATATACACATCCCTAGGAGTTGTACATTTATTTATACACTGTATAGCTTAGCTAGATCAGTTCTTCCTAATTTACTGGCAGGCAGGTGATTGTGCTATTTAAAGACGTTATCACAGGTATAGACACCTAGCAGGTACAATATTTAAAGGATTTTTTTTATTTTTATTTAAGCATCAATAAAATCGCTGCTCCTGCAGCAGTGAATTTATTAATGCTTAAATAAAAATAAAAAAATTAAAAATTCCTTTAACCTCCCTGGCGGTATGATTCTGTCTGGAATTACGTACCAAAAGCGGTACAATTATTTTGCATGGAAATTCTGCGTTTTATACTGTAGGCCTGCAATTTTTAGGAATAACTCGCTTAAATATGTCCAAACCAGAGTCTAGTAGACATCCCGGGTATGATAGAGTTTGAAACACAAAATCATAAAATTATAATATAATAAATAACTATAAATAATTATAACAAATAATAATGTAATTATAATAAAAATTATTCACTAATGTAATCAAATCAAAATCACTGAAATTTGCTCATTTGCAGAATTGTCGCTGTCATTACTTTTATTTTTTTATGACGAATTTTCCCACAAATCGCTAACGCTCAATTCTGCAAGTGATTATAATTTATTATCGCTGTTTTCTAGCTGCTCTAAAATCACTTTTGACATAAAGGGACACTTTTGGTTGCTATGGACAATCTACAGTTTGCAGGGAGAAAAAAAATGTTTTTATTATGTAAAAGAACATGCAGGGCACTGGGCAGACCACTAGGGACAGGGGGGGTGTGTACTTTTTACATACAGTACTGTAATCTATAAGATTACAGTATTCTGTATGTAATGTGTTTGTTTACATTTTTGAATTTGCCGCCGGTCTCCGCCCCCGTGCGCCGTTACGTCGCAGGAAACGGAGATCGGTGGCGCGCGGGCACTGTGTGAGTCGAATGGAGGACGCCACTCGCTCACACAGCGGGGATGCATCGCTGGATCCAGGGACAAGGTAAGTACAGTACCCCGCCTGGATCCAAGGTAAGCCAGCGCGCGCTGCAGGCTCTGCATATTGACCCCGAGCGCGACTCGTGGATATCGCTATTTACATGAAAAATCCAACCCGAGTCGCGCTCGGGTTTACCGGCAGGGGGGTTAAATATTGTACCTGCTAGGTGTCTATAGTTTGCCTGTGAAAACGTCTTTGAGAACCCGGGTCGTGCCTGAGGGAACATGTATCAATGGAAAAAAAAAGTTTTAAAAACAGTAGTTTTTTCAGGAGTCCTGCTCCTGAAAAAACAACCGTTTTTTAAACTTTTTTCCATTGATACATGTTCCCTGGGGCAAAACCTGGGTTCTCAAAGACGTTTTCCAACAATAACTTGAATATTGGTCTTTAAAATTATCGTTTTTTAATTTGAACGTTCGAGTCCCATAGACTTCAGTGGGGTTCTAAATGTTTGCACGAACGGGCGGTCTGTTCGACGGTTCTGGTGCGAACCGAACGCGGGGGTGTTCGGCTCATCCCTATCCAACACCATGGAAAAGTGCTGCTGCTAATTACCAAAAGGGATGCAGCCCCCCTTGTTTATTAGGAGCAATCGGTTCTCTGTTCTGCCATGGCTAGGATAGGCAGCATGGAGAACAGAAAAGCTGGAGCTGCATGCTCCGATCTTTTTGCCCATCCTCACACCCTGCTCAGTTCGAAGCAGAGGGAGGAGGATGGTTGTTAACCCTCCATGCTCTCTTTGTGTAGTGTAATCACTGTAGGGCAGAGAGAGGGATGTGAGCTGGCTATTGATAGCTCAAATCCAGTAACGACAAAGTCACACCTGGTGGAAAGCTGCAGCAGTTTCCTATATAGAAAGCTGGTGCATTCCCTCTGTAGTGCACCCCTTAGGGAGCGGCAAATAACTGGGATCCCCCACCCTGCACAGCCAGGAACAGCGAATCTTCACAGGCACTCCAGATTCCGAGAACAGTCCGTGACTTTGTTTTTTGTTATTTATTGAGGGTAATAATTATGATGGGATGGGAGGCTATGGGATGCCCATTTGATTTCATCTTCCTATATACAGTCTCTATATACAGCTCCTCTTCTTCCTCCAGCACACACTTGCTTGCAGAACCTAGCTGGAACACTGAGAATACCTGACAGGCACTCAGTCAGATGAAGCAATGGCCCATTATAGGCAGGAACCCGAGGTCCCTTAGATGTGTAGTAGAATTTCAGTGTGCAGCTTTCATCACTCCTGTGGCTACTGATCCCAGCGCCACCTCTTCGGCCACCTGGCTGCAGCTGTCCCTATCACTAGCCCTCCAGGCTAACTTTTCCCCATAGTCCTCCAGACTGACACTCACCAATCCACCCGGCTGACTCTCAGGTGATCTCTCAGACATGCTGACCTGCTCCTGCTGTCCTCTCTCATTGCTCTCATGCCTCCAGGAAGTGCTTTGTGCACTCATACTAATCATTTGGTGGAGGGGGATTATGGTGTGGGGTTGTTTTTCAGGGGTTTGGCTTGGCACAAAGCAAAGTCCATAAAGATATGGATGAGCGAGTCTGGGATGGAGGAACTTGACTGGCCTGCACAGTCCGGAACTCAACCCAATAGAACACCTTTGGGATCCATTAGAGCAGAGACTTTTAAGCCAGGTCTTCTTATCCAACATCAGTGCCTGACTTCACAGTTTTGCTTCTGGAAGAATGGTCAAACATTCCCATAGACACCAGTGGCGGCTGGTGCTCAAAATTTTTGGGGGGGGCGCAAACGAAAAAATAAATAAAAACAATTGCAGCCTCACTGTGCCCATCAAATGCAACCACTGTGCCCATCAAATGCAGCCACTGGGCCCATCAAATGCAGCCAGTGTGCCATCAATTGTCACCACTGTGCGATGCCATCAAACGCAGCCACTGTGCCATCAATTGTCATCACTATGCCATGCCATCAATTGCAGTCACTGTGCCATCAATTGTCACCACTGTGCCATGCCATCAAACGCAGTCACTGTGCCATCAATTGTCACCACTGTGCCATGCTATCAAACGCAGCCACTGTGCCATGCCTCTGTGCCAATTGTCACCACTGTGCCCTTTAACCACTTCCATACCAGGCACTTACGCACCTTCCCGCCCAAGCCAATTTTCAGCTTTCAGCACTGTCGCACTTTGAATAACAATTGCGCGGTCATGCTACACTGTACCCAAACAAAATTGACGTCCTTTTTTTCCCACAAATAGAGCTTTCTTTTGGTGGTATTTGATCACCTCTGTGGTTTTTATTTTTTGCGCAACAACTAATAAAAGACTGAAAATGTAGAAAAAAAAATTTATTTATTTTTTTCTGTTAACTTTTTTGTAAATAAGTATGTTTTCTCTTTCAATTACGGGCACTTATATGGCGGCACTGATGGGTACTGATGAGGTAGTACTGATGGGCACGATAAGGTGGCACTGATGGGCACCGATGAGGTGGCACTGATGGGCACTGATAGGCAGCGCTGGTATGCGGCACTGATGGGCACTCATAGGTGGCACTGATGGGCACTCATAGGTGGCACTGATGGACACTCATAGGCGGCACTGATGGGCACTCATGGGCAGCACTGGGAACTCATAGGCGGCACAGAATGGCAGTCATGGGTGGCACTTATGGGTGGCACTGATGGGTACTTATGTGTGGCACAGATGGGCACTGATAGGTGGGCACTGGGCATGGATTGGCACGGAGGGGTGGCACTGAAGGACACTGTGGGGTGGCACTGATGGACTTTGAGGGGTGGCACTGATGTATATGTTGCCAGTCAGTGCCCATGTGTGGGCACTGACTGGCATCTTTCTTTTTTTTTTTACCTGTATTTTTTTTTAATCCTGTTTTTTTTTTACGTTTTTTTTTTTTGCCCTGCCATTGTGGGCATCCCTGGTGGTCTAGTGTGGGCATACGAGGGGGGGCTGCGCTGATAAACAATCAGCGTGAACCCCCCTGTCATGAGACCCGCCGATCGGCTCTCCTGTACTCGCCTCTGTCAGACGCGAGTGAGGAAGAGCCATCTACGGCTCTTCCTGTTTACATCGTGATCAGCCGTGATTGGACACGGCTGATCACGTGGTAGCGAGCCTCCGCCAGAGACTCGTTACCGAGATCGGTGATGCAGGGTGTCAGACTGACACCCCGCATCAGCGATCGCCGCGCTGTGTGCCCCCACGGGCGCGCGCGGCATTAAATCGTGCAGGACGTTTGAGAACGACCAGTCACGATTTCATAACCACTTCCCGGCCGTAAATCTGCTATTGGCCGGGCGGGAAGTGGTTAATTGTCGCTACTGTGCCCATTGTCGCCACTGCGCCCATTGTTGTCACTGTGCCCATTGATGCCACTGTGCCCATTGTCGCCACTGTGCCCTGTAAAATGCCCCTCCCCCCGCCCGGCACTTTCTGGGGGTCAACCATCCTCCTTCCACATCCCTCAATGTCTTCTCCTGCCCTCGATGACGCTTCAGCCAATCAAGTTACAGGTAACCAGAACCGGTGAACCTGATTGGCTGAGACGCCTGTCAGTCTTATCTAAGGAACGCATCACCCACATGTCCCTTAGACTCTGATAGGCAATTCCGCACAGCCAACCAGCTGCCGTTATTCAGGTGGCCGGCGCTCATCGTCTGGCCATCTGAATAGTCGGCAGCAGCGGCCGGCAACAATAACATAGATTCATGCAATGCATGAATCTATGTTATTGTAATCAGTGGCGGCGAGAAAGCCAGAGGGGGCGGCGCTCCAGCGCCCTCTTTAGACGCACCGCCACTGATAGACACACTCCTAAACAATATGGACAGCTTTCCCAGAATAGTTGAAGCTGTTAGATCTGCAAATAGTGGGCCGACTCAGGCCGCGTACACACGGCAGAGAACCTCGACGGGCCAAACACATCGTTCCGCCCGTCGAGGTTCTCGGCCGGCCGTCAGAATCGGCGACCATTTCCCAGAAAATAGAGAACCTGCTCTCTATTTTCTCTCGGCGGCTTTCCCGATGGGATGCTCGCCGAGAGTGTACACACGGCCGAGGTTCTCGGCAGAATGAGGATCCCAGCGAGCTTCTCGCTGGTTTCTGCCGAGAACCTCGGCCGTGTGTACGGGGCCTCAATATTGAACCCTACAGACTAAGAGTGGGATGCAGTTAAAGTTTATGTGAATCTAAAGGCCCTTTTGGTAATATAGTGTATCTTACCACAAGTAGAAAATGAAAGAATACCTTTTCTCACCTTTTAAAAAATACTAATCAACTGATGTATACTGCGCTCAGTCACCTTGACGTAGAGGACGGGGTGGGCACATACACAACTTCTTTAGCATATCAGGTCCTGGACTTTGTATTACATTTTCTCCCATTGCAGGAAAAAGAGGCAAATCATGAAAACAGCTCGTATTTGCTAACAGCTCACGATTTAATATAACGTCCTGCTTTTATTTAATCACACTGGAGTTTTTCTTTAAATGTAGATAACAGTTCCTACATGCATGCATTTAAATGTATAGCACGCTGTCGCAGTGTAAACTTGCCTGTACACGCCGTGCGCAGGACGGAGAGTCACAGCCGCTTTCTTTGTCACTTGGCACTCAGACAAAAGTGACAGGCTTGGCATCCTTTATCGAATGAACTGGTGTATCTATTTTTGTGAGCCGTGTCATTGGTAGAAAAATGCAAGTCCCTCTACAATTATAGGGCATGACCAGGAGGAGGGCAGAGCAGTCAGTTTGGCTTGGTCTGTCCCCAGTTAATTGAAATTCTAGTCCATCCGATTCAGATAGGAAGTGATGTGAAGATGTTGGAAAAATCTGAGCTAAATTGATTTTCTTTTTTGCCGTAGTCTAGGAAGGACAAATGCTCTTTTATTTATCAGGAGACAAGGATGTACGGCCTGAAACCTAAGCGTCATTTTTCATTATTTACAGTTTCGTAGGGGATTTAAGCAATAGAAGAAAAGTTTAAACTGTTATAGAAATGTTTTATTTTATTGAAGGGCATGCATATATATATATACAGTATGTACTATAAGCCTTGTTCACTTGCCTTGCCCTCTGGAAGACATTACCACCTTCCTGACCAGGCCATTTTTTGCGTTACTTTTAGCCCAGGTTCACACTGATGCAGGTTTAAAATTGGTCAGTTTTCAGTGGAATTTAAACCAGCAATGCAGCAGACTTTGGGGGGTGATTTGACAGACATCTGTGCGGGTTCCTGCACAGATATCTATTCAAATCATCACTGAAGTTACCAAAAGTAGTACAGAAACTACTTTTGGGAATCATTGCGGCGTCGCGCCCATTCGGATGGTGCCATTGCTGACAATACCTGCAAATTTGGCATGAGATTTGACATGTCAAATCGCATGCCAAATCATCTCAATGTGGACGTGGGCTAAATGACAATTGCGTGGTCATGCAACACTGTATCCAAACAAAATTTATATTCGGCGTTCCCATTAAAAATATGCAAATGAGCTAGATACACCGATTTACGAACGTAGTTGCACCCGGCGTATTGATAAACGTCGTTTACGTTAGGCGTTCGACCGGCGTAAATTTACCCCTGCTATATGAGGCGCAGGCAATGTTAAGTATGGATGTCGGAACAGCGTTGAATTGTACGTCGTTTGCGTAAGTCGTACACGAATAGGGCTGTGCGTAAGTTACATTTAAGTCGAATGCATTGAGTATTTGCGACGTAATTCTGAGCATGTGCACTGGGATACGTCCACGGACGGTGCATGCGCCGTTCGTTCTGCACCTCATTTACATGGGGTGACGGTTCATTAACATGTATCACGCCCACCTTCCACCTACTTTGAATTAGGCGGGCTTACGCCGGCCCATCTACGCTATGCCGCCGTATCTTAGGGAGCAAGTGCTTTGTGAATACAGCACTTGCCTCTCTAAGTTGCGGCGGCATTACGTAAAGAAGATACGTTACGCCACTCTAAAGATACGCAAATGTATCTGAATCTGGCCCATATATTTTAAATAGATGCATTACACACAGAGTGATATATTTCAAGCATTTCTTTATTTTAATTTTGATGATCATGACTGTGACAGCTAGAGAAAATCCAAAATTCCGTTTCTCAGAGATTAGACTTTTAGACCCATAAAAAAATTAAAAAAAGGATTTTTTGTTGGCTTGAAAAGCATGCTTATGTACAGTATAGTAGGCACTCAGTACTTGGTCGGGCTCCTTTTGCATGAATGACTGCATCAATGTGGCATGGAGGCGATCAGCCTGTGGCACTGCTGAGGTGTTATGGAAACCCAGGTTGCTTTGATATCGGCCCTCAGCTCGTCTGCGTTGGGTCTGGTGTCTCATCTCATCTCTCCTCTTGACATTACCCCACAGATTCTCTATGGGGTTTAGGTCAAGCGAGTTTGCTTGCCAATTAAGCACAGTGATACCATGATCTTAAAACCAGGTGTTGGTACTTTTGGCAGTTGGGCAGATGCCAAGTCCTCTTGGAAAATGAAATCAGCATCTCCATAAAGCTGGACAGCAGAGGGAAGCATGGAGTGCTCTAGAATTTCCTGGTAGAGGGCTGTGTTGACTTTGGACTTGATAAAACAAAGTGGACCAACATCAGAATATGACATGGCTCCGGAAATCATCTGCACATATGCGTTCACGTCAGCCTGAGGTTTTATGCTGAAAGTGTTTTACTCCAAAATTAAAAAAATTAAAAATAATGACTAAACCAAATCCACGATGTTTATGATTTATATTAACTACAGGAGAAATAAAACATGACAAAGTTTTATAATGTTGCCCCATGGGTATTTTTAACCAGACCGGGTACTTTTGTTTTATCCTAAATCCAAAGATTTCTACAGGTGGAAATCAGTAAGATATAAAAGATTATGAGATTTTCCTACTCATCTATTTGCTTGTGATGTTTAATATCTGTCCAGCTTGTCAGTCTCTCCTTTGGTCATATATGATTTCATACAAACAACTGTTACTTAAAGTGGTTATAAAGGCTGAAGGTTTTTTAAACCTTCTGTATGCAGCGCCCCCAGCCCCCCCAATCCCTACCTGAACCCCCTCCAATCCAGCGATGTTCACCAAAGCCTCGGCTGTCCTGGGACTCTCCCTCCTCATGGCTCCCACTGCTGTCAATCACACCCCCTGAGCCAATGAGGAGAGAGTGGGGTGGGGGAGCGGGGCTGAGCCATGGCTCTATGTGTCTAAAGCCGTGTACACACAATTAGTTTGTCCGATAAAAACATTAAGGCCGCGTACACACGATCGAATTTGTCTGCTGGAAATGGTCCGACGGACCATTTCAGCAGACAAATCCGATCGTGTGTATGGGCTAGCGGACATATTTGTCCGGCGGACAAATTTTAAAGCATGCTTTAAAATTTGTCCGCCGGAGACATGTTTGTCGGATATGTCCGCTGGTCAGTACACTCACCAGCGGACATATCTTCCCGCACAAGCGTCGTATGGATGCGTGGAAGTTGTTTACTTCCTGGTGCGGTGACGTGGCGGCGTCAACGTCACCGCCACGTCACCGCACTGTCTGCCAGCGGGGATTTTGATCCGATAGTGTGTACACGCCATCAGACCAAAATAGCCCGGCGGACATATCCGCTGAAAACGGTCCGAGGACCGTTTCCATCGGATATGTCCCTCCGTGTGTACGCGGCCTCACAGTGTTAAAATATAGAACATGTTTTATATTTTTCTAATGGATAAAAAAAGATAGAAAAATCCGATCGACTGTGTGGAACTCCATCGAATAAAAATCCACGCAATCCAGTTGAGGCATGCTCGGAAGCATTGAACTTTATTTTTTTCAGGTCGTCGTAGTGTTTTGGCATGGTCGGATTTTTGACTGATGGTGTGTAGACAAGACTGATGAAAGTCAGCTTCATCGGATATACGACGAAAAAATCCATCGGATTAGATTCCATCAGATATCCGATCGTGTGTAAGAGGCTTTATGGATGTATAGGACAGTGGCTCAGGAGCTAGCATGCAACGGTGCCCCCAGGGCAGTTGTCTTTCTCTGGGGACACTGCTCGAGGGGGAGGAGCCAGGAGCACCAGTGGGGCACTACGAAAAAAAAAGGTGCACAGAGCAGGTAAGTATAACATGTTTGTTAATAAAAAAGAAAAAAAAAGAATAAAGCTTTAAAACCACTTTAGAGTGGTAAAAAACCCAAAAGCAAACATTTACGGGTTGATGCTCCTCCGTTTTTGCTAACTACCAGGGCTGACAGCTAGGGGACCAATATGTGCCTGCCTTTTTCTATTGCATGCCAATCCGATGCTGGATGTTTTTGTTCCAGGCGTAAATCTTCAAAGGCCAATCGGATTTGAGACCATGGAACAGTTTCATGTTTATTATCCTAATTGTCCATGATGTCTCATAATTGTACATTACCATCTCATCCTACATTTCTAATTCTGTGAACTATTTGTTTTATGATTTCATCATCTGTTATATGAGTTAGACTGTATAAATTAATGTTTTTTTATATTCTTTATATCTGCATGGCTTCTGGCATAATAAAGGCTCTACAGTGGCAGGAATAATTATCTTTATTCATGGAAATGGTGGTAGTTACCCTATTAAACATCGCTAATCATTTCAGATTATGGACCCAAATGCACTTGACCTTCCTAATTCCCAGTGGACTTATCAAGGTCCTCGTTTTACTTTACTTTTGGACGTCTGTGGCTTCATTATAGACCAAACATGAGCGAGAGAGAGAGAAAGAAGCTGAAAAAGGTAGCGGATATCGCCCTATATTTTACTATTAGTCAATCAACCTTTGATTTATATTACACCAGTCTGGCAAGCCACTCACGGCGCATAACAAAATATAAAACAGTGTAATATATAACACTGTGAAAGACACAAGAGCGAAGAGTAACAATAAAACCCGCCCTGGGAATCAGACACATAACTCAAAGTCTTTGCAACAGCATATTAATTAAAAACAATCAAAATCTCTCTTAACTGGAAAAGACTTTAATGCTTGCCGCATAGCGCTGACTTAGAAGATTCACTGCGGGCTCCGCAGCGTAATCTGGGATAAATTTAGGGAACCGTAAAAGGCATGCGTGCGCCAAAAACACATCATTTCGCTGGATACACCGCCATAAATAACGTTGGGGATTTTTCTGTTATCAAATAGTATGTAGAATTTGGACAGCTTTAGAAGGCAAATAAAAATGTGCGCTTGAAGGATCAGCTTAGCTCAGATAAAAATCAACAGTAAGTTAGCAATTTAGAAAACATCTAACCAGAGTGTTAAGCTGACTGTAGACATCACAGAAATGTTGGACATGTGCCCAATACAACCATATGAAGATGGCCTTTGGTCCAGCTTAAAGCATAAACAAGTTTAATATTTCCTGAATATTTCCACAAAATTTAAGAGAAAATTGTGAGATTTTGATAAAATTTGGATATTCTGGACAAATTTATTTAAGTCAATCGAGTAGGTGAGATTAATAGACTAAACTCCCTGGGCCAGATCCACAGAGAGAGTATGCCGGTGTATTTACTGATACACCGGCGTACTTTCAAAGTTCCTGCGTCGTATCTTTAGTTTGAATCCTCAAACCAAGATACGGCGGCTTCTGGGTTAGATCCGACAGGTGTACTCCTTCGTACGCCTTCGGATCTAAGATGCAATACTTTGGCGTCAGCTGGGTGGCGTTCTCGTCGTTTTCCGCATCGGGTATGCAAATTAGCTTTTTCCGCCGATCCACGAACGTACGTGCGGCCGTCGCAATCTCTTGCGGCGTCTCTAGGCTTTTTCCGGCGTATAGTTAAAGCTGATTTTATCCGGCCTATAGTTAGACTTGCCATGTTAAGTATGGCCGTCGTTCCCGCGTCGAAATTTGATTTTTTTTTTATTTTTGCGTAAGTCCTCCGTGAATAGAAATGTACATGATTTACGCTAGTCAAAAAAATAACGTTGTTGCGACGTAATTTAGCGCAATGCACGGCGGGAAATTTCTGAACGGAGCATGCGCAGTTCGATCACCGCAGGGACGCGCTTCATTTAAATGAATCACGCCCCCTACTCGCAGATTTGAATTGCGCCGCCAGAAATACAATACGCCGCCGTAACTTACGGCGCAAATTCTTCCAGGATTCAAAGTTAAGCCAGGTAAGATACGGCGGCGTAGTGTATCTCTGATACACTGCACCTATCTATTTGTATGTGGATCTGGCCCCCTATTTTTTTTTTTATGGCCCCCAGTATATTAATGCAGTAACGTGCTAGCATGCACCACATATTATTAGTACATTATGGCAGACTTACCTGTCAAATGAAGCTCTCCAGTGCTGTGGTGTCAGAGCTCCAGCTGGTCATAGAAAGATGACGGCAGAAAAGGACCAAGTAGTCCATTGAGTCTACTCATTTTTAATTTTTTTTTATCTATTTTAATTTTTTTTATAGTTTTTTTTGTTTTTGGGAGTGTAAATTGATGTTTGTCCCAAGCATGTTTAAAGCCATTTACTGTTGATTGTGTGGTCCTTCCGCTTCCGTCTTCTCCCGGTCTTTTATTAACTGTAGGACCAAAAGGAGGGCATGTGTTTTCCTCTAATTTGGCATTCAATTGCCCAATCATAAAACATACCCTCTCCTGTTTGATAACATTCTGTACTTAAATGATAGGCCCTATGTCACAGGGTAGTTGGTGGAGTACTGTATTGGAATAATGATACTGATACTTATACACATATGTAGTTGCAAATGCTGAAAGAAAGCACATGGTGGGGTAAAATTAAGATAGCATGGGGTCCTAGTAAGAGCTGTTACATTTTCCCTAACCCAGTTTGAGACGGGAATTTTAGATGTGATGGCAGGTGGAGAAGACCAACCCTCAAGGTAGGAGTTATAGAAAGCGGAAATACTGCCTACGTCAAAAGAAGGGATTCTTGGCTTGACATCAAATAGAGGACAATTAGAGGAAAAGGGGCACAAAGGAGTAACACAAGGACACTGAGGAGGATAGGCCACCGCCAAAGGGAACCGATATAGGAGCAGAGAAAGTAGTCGAACACTTAAGAATTAAGTACTAATACAATTGAAATGTATATCTAAAAACCTTAAAATCTTTCAGACACATATCATAATGACATGTCTTTGAATGGAAATTAGTGTTTTTGTCAAATACCAGTTTTTATTCTTACGTTTGCCGTAAATATGTATGTGACATATTTACATATTATGCTGTCCATATTTAATATGCACATTGGTAAATTTTCTTTGGAGTGGTCATCTGGGAATTCTTTTAGTATTTCCTGCTAAAAAATTGAGTTTACAAGTTTACCTGAATAAATTCCACCTTTTTATCATTAAATGCCATCTTGATCTCCAGCCAAGTGACCTAAGACAGTATTGTCAGTGTGTCGTCAGTGTGTTGCAGGCAGGAGCAAGCTCTCCTACTCAGTTGCTTCTTCTCCAGTGATCAGACTACAACATTATAATTCTTTAGCAAGTCACTAGATGAGGGCTTGAAGCAGCGGCTGAAGTGTTGTGTCCTACCATTGCTCCATTCATCTGTCAAAGGGGTCAGAGGATGGAGCCACAGCATGCAGTTCAGACATCCCACACTTCCAGAAGTAATAAATACTGAATAGTCTGATGACTGGTTCACAGTGCGGGAAAGGCGCAATCCATGCAGGATTCCTGCAATTCAATACAATGAGTTTTTTTTAACAGTGAAATGCCAATACATTGTTAACAACACCAGAAAGGCAGATCGCAAATGCAGTGGGTTTGCAGACACCATATGGCATAGTACTATAGTAACATGCGATTTAGTGTGACATGTTTTTCAGAAGTAGTGCATGCACTACTTTTTTGTGCATTCCACATTCCGCATTCCTGTGCAATTCTAGTTTGAACCGGCCCTTGAGGCTGCGACACTGGTACAGGAGGGAGGTAGAAGCCACAGGCCGCCATAAAGGTGAGTACCATAGCTCTTCCTTTGCAGGGGACTAGCCTTTTGATTAGTGCAAAGATCCAACAGGGTCACAAGCCTCCTCCTTATTTGTATACATGCAATTTCTGGGCAGAGAATGCCACAGCACAGCTGATTGGGCCAGTACTGACCGCTTTCTTCTGCGTTTTGTCCAAACCCAAGCTCATTCCTAGTGTTACATGTACACATTACTTACCATTCTACATTTAACAATAAAAAATATCTTGACAGGTTCACTTCAATAACTCTGAAAGAGGAATCGTTGACGAGTTTGTTAATTCAACCACAATGCCATGACAAAGGAATACCTTCATGACTATTATACAAAATAATAAAAGTATTTTCAAAAATGTCCACACCGGCCACCTATAGCATACATTAGAACTATTCCACTCCAAGTCCCGTGCTCATTGATTAAGAACTTACTTAGATGTCTAGCTATTATTATTACTAAGTCTTATGATTAGGTCCTGGGAGGCCAATTATCAAGAATAGAACACAACATTTCTCGAAAGATCTCAACACATGAATGGTCTGCCGCGCTTCTTTGATGGGAAACATCTCAGCTATAACAATGAACTGCCATCCAGCACACACCCTCCAGGCAATGCTAACAAGAGTGCTTCAAAAACACAACTAAACGCTTCTACAGGAAAGAAAAAAAAGTCCTGGAGTCGATCGAGTGCAAACATATTAGACACAGAAATCATTTAGATATGAAAGGCCTTTGTGAATGGGTAGAGGCTTCTGGAATGAGGGCATTGTCCTTCAATTTTTTAATTGTAAGAAGCAACTAAATGATTTTTACCTTTTTTTTCCAAATAATGTTACGCTTAGAAAAGCAAAATTTAAAACGAAATGGTACCTTTGTTAGGTACTATATTTCCAGTGTGTGCTATTATTGGTATTATAATTATTATTACAAACATAATTACGCTGAGCACATCATAAGCAGGCAGCTGCCACATTTACATGTAAAGAGGTCTCCTTGAAAGATAGTCAAAATTAATAATGCATTTAAAGGGGTTGTGGCCTTGCATCCAGGCCTTTGCTATAGTGATCCAGTCCACCCTTGTCCCTTCAGTTGGTGATCTGAGAAGCCCTTTTATTACTTCTTGTGAAGCAAGAGTAGGATTCCATCAACCAGGTTGAGTTCCTTACTGGTACTAAACGTAAGCCTGGTGTGTGAAAATGACAGTAATAGGAAGCTTATGGGAGCCACCAATGATTTTCAAATCTGCTTTGCAAGTAAAAATCCCATTGGGACATAAAGCTGACTTTGGGAAGCAGATCCACACTGCCTACATATAAAGAGCTGCCTGGAATCTGTAGTGGATTACATAGAACCAGGGCATAACTAGGAATCATAGGTTCCTATACAGCTATTTTGATGGGGTCAACACCAGTGACCGTTGGCCAGTATTGAAATGTAAGGCAGAACGACACTGCATTTGACCACCACAAACCAAAAACATTATTTAATTATTTTTTTTAATATTCAAAGCAAACTTACCAATCCATCCATGTTTCTGTGCTTTATTTTGTGGGGAAATCACCTTAACACCCTAGAGTTTCTGGCCAAGACCATCTTGATTAAGGGTAGATGATTCATGTAGCATTTACATCCTAGAATTCATTGAAGAGAAAGCTGCTCCAGGTGAGCACCGGAGCCATCCATCCACAGCATAGCCAGAGTTTAGGTGAAGGTGCTAGCACAGCTCGTCTGCAGATGCACAACCAAAATAAATCCGTAATTTACTGCAACACTTCATCTTTATTGATCCTTTATCTAGAAGACGTCACAGACACCTCTGTGATGTATTTTGCATGAAGAATCAATAAAGGTGAAGTGTTGCAGCGAATTACGGATTCACTTTGATTGTATTACTAGAATCAATCTGCCCTTACCTCAAACAGAAAAGCAGGAGGATGTGCTTATCTGAGAAAACTCCGCCCCTCCGGTATACTTTCCTATCTTATTACTAATGCTACAGTAGCAGCATAAGGATTACAAATAGTCAAAGTTGATTGAGAGAGTGAAGTTCCACTTCCAACCACTAAATGCATGAAATACATGCCGGTTTGTATTCCTGTCCACCCAGTTCTGAGACTAATGCCCTGTACACAAGATCGAAATTTCTGATAGGATAAAATCCAATAAAATTTTCCGTCAAAATTCCGTTTAAGCTGTCTTGCATACACAGTCAGACCAAATTTGCATACACAGTCAGACCAAATTTACATCTGTCCAACGTAAAATACTACGACGAGCTGAGAAAAATGAAGTTCAATGCTTCAGAGCATGCGTCCAATTGATTCTGAGCATACATGTTTTTTTCCACACATACGATCGGAATTTCCTATGTTCTATTTCTAAACTCTGATGGAAAAAAGTCAGATGCTGCCCACAAATGGTCGGAATATCTGATGAAAAAATTCTGTCTGACTTTTGTCATCAGAAACTCAGATCTTGTGTAGAAGGCATTGCACTCCTTTGCCAAACAGCAAACTACTATCTTGCAGAGGAGGTGACCTGATTTTACCTTGCTGCAAGTAACACATAAAGTGGTAGTAAACTCATGAAAAAAATGTCTCCCCTGCAGGCTTAAGTCATGATGCATTAGTATGCACATGATAAGACTGATTTACCTGTCATAATGTGCTTTCCAGCACTGCGGCATGACCAATCCCATGGGTCCCAGGCAATGCCACCTTTTCACGATCTTCCTTCCAGGTTCCATCTCTTTGACCTCTTGAATGGTCGGGCTTAGATGCTGTCACTCCCGCACATGCTCACAGGAGTCACATCATGGCGGCACAGATTGTGCATGTGTGGCTCACTGACAGTCAGGGAAAGCATTTGTAAAAGAAGAGACCAATAGTGTTTTCTTCTGTCATACAATACCCCTATGTGTAATTTTTTTATTTTATTTTTAAAAGGGTTTATTACCACTTTAAATTGATTGTAAAGGTAAAAAAAAAAAACATGTCTATACTTACCTGCTGTGTGCAATGAAATTTTTTTTGGGTCCCCCTCCAGCATTCCTGGCACCTCCTCTTGTCCAGTCCAGCCATTTCCCATTGGGGCACTCGTGCCTACTTGCTCCTGAGCCCCACTGCTGCATCCATTGACATAGCCCCCTGCCCCCTTATGACTGGTTTTGATTGACAACACTAGGAGCCAATGGTTTCCAGTGCCCCAGCAAAGCCAGTGAGAACCGGAAGTGAGGGGAGAGGAGAGTCGCAGACGTGCAAATCGCTGGATCGAATGAGGGCACAGGTAAGTAAAATTGGAGAGGGGTGGGGATGCTGATACCTAAACATTTTTTACCTTAAATGGATCTCCACCCTAAAGTGTAGATCCGCTGATCGGAACCCTCCCCACCCTCCGGTGTCACAATTGACACCTTTCAGGGGGGAGGGGGGTGCAGATACCTGTCTAAAGACAGGTATTTGCACCCACTTCCGGCCCGCAGTCTCGGGCAAAAGTCAGGTTTTTTTGCGACATCCCGTCGCCCTCCCGTTGTGTGCTGGGAACTCTCGGCTCCCAGCACACAGCGGGAGCCAATCGGCGGGCGCATCGCGACTCGCACATGCGCCGTAGGGAACCGGGCAGTGAAGCCGGAGCGCTTCACTTCCTGGTTCCCTCACCGTGGATGGAGGGGGGAATAGCAGAGAGACGAGCGAATGCTCGTCCTCTGCTGCGGACGCCGCTGGACTCCAGGACAGGTAAGTGTCCTAATATTAAAAGTCAGCAGCTACAGTATCTGTAGCTGCTGGCTTTTAATATACTTTTTTAATGGGACATCCGCTTTAATGCAATTAATGCATTAAGGTAAAAACTGTTTAGGCTTTAGAACCATTTTAAGCTGGTAATGCTCTTGTAGAATTGCATTCTACATTTTTCATTTTAGGAACGTCTGTTTGATTTTCTGTTTATTGGTGGGTGTCAAATCAATCTTTCTTTTCGACTCCAGTGACAAGAAAATTCAAACTAGCGGCATTAATTTTTTTTTTCTCAAACAAACAAATTTCTAACAGTGTACATGGTTTTCGCTTAGGAAATTATATTTTATTCAAAATGGATTGTTAAAAGAAAATGAAATGTGGAAATACTTTCCTTGAGTCATTGAATGTACTGAGAATTTTTTCTGTCTTACTGGCACTAATCATCATCCTGATGTATTAAAATGACAGTTAATGAGAAGCTTCTAGCAACCCCCAATGAAGCATCCAGAGGACTTCAAGAAGCAGGGGTGTCAATCTCAATTTCATTGTGGGCCGCATCAGCATTATAATTGCCCTCAAAAGGGCCGGTTGTATCTGTAAGATTAGATTCTCCAGCACATCCCCTTCCCTTTACATTAGATGTTAAGAGCCAACCCACCATCAGAAGTTGAGTCCCCCACTCTTCCTTACATCACAATGAACCTCCCTTTCCTTATGTTGCTGCTGGGAAGAAGCTGGATACATTGCTTAAGAGCAGAAAGTAAGGGTCTGAAGGAGGACCAGAGGAGTGCTGGAGCTCTCCTGCAGCCGCAGGAGAGGTGCGAGGGCCACATGAAATGGCCTGGAGGGCCGCATTTGGCCCGCAAGCCTTGTGTTTGACACCTGTGGTCTAGAATCTGTAGTGGATTACAGAGAGCCGCGGTGAAACTTGACCCAATAGAGTTCAGTGACAGATGACCTATATTGAAACTGAACTCCAGGCAATCCTCGGAATCAATAGTCTTCAAATTACAGCCCAGGGGCTGGATGTGGCCCTTTGTTTGCCTTTATCCGATCCTTAGGAAACTATTTCTCCCATTGATATGGGGCACTATTCCTCCCACTGACACCAATGACAGGAAACGATTCCTCCACTGACATTAATGATGAGGCACTATTCCTCCACTGACATCAATGATGAGGCACTATTCTTCTCACTGACACCATTGATGGGGCATTATTTTCACTGATACCATTTTCTTCTCCCACAGGCCACAGTCCATCCCCAAAGGTCTAAAGGGCAGTAAACTGGCCCTTAGTTTAGAAAGTCTGGCGACCCCTACTCTAAATGTATTTTGAATGACATTTGTCGAGTCATTGAATATCTTGAGAATTTTTATACGAATGTTTGTACAAATTTGGTTTAAAAAACTACTAGTATTTGGCCAGCTTTACAGATCTCTTCCCTTCCCCACCTTGTAGCTGAAGAGTAAGGTCTCGTTTACACTTGTGGTTGGGGAGATGGCACATTTGCTGCCCCTAAAGCTAGGTACACTTTTTTTCGTTCAACCTAGCGGGTCAAGAGGAGCCACTGTACTAACAATCTGATGTTTTTACAGCAATCTCCCTCCTGAGCTATTGTGTTCTGAAAGGGGAATGCCACCTCCTGCCACAACACACCGGTCACTGCTAGCACTGATCGAATGCCGATCAACAGAGTTTTTTCGGTCATGCGCCTATGACAGAACAGACTGCCATACACACACACAAGCCGAATGCCGGGCATACATTTTACTATTTGTAAATATGTTTAAAGCTGAGTCTTGCCTCAAAAAAGTTTGCCAGACAGTTAAATACAGCCATAATAGTTTAGTCGGTTCTTTTATTTTTATGCGCTTACGTCTGAGAGACTAACGTTTGCTCTAAGCACTAATGGCAATAAAAAAGAACGTTATCTGCTAGTTCAATTAGACATCAGACATTTGCTTTGTAAAGTATTTGAAGACCGATTTGATATAGGTTTGGATGAGCCACAGTACAGATCTGTGCGCTGTGAAGTCTTAATTGCAATTTCTGATAAGGATTAGATGGGCCCTGTATCTCTGCAGACCAAAGGTAGTTGGTAATACCTGAGATAAATTATACGACTAGATACAATATTTACTCATTCTGCATCGTATTTGCAGATCTTCATCAGCTTTGGAATTATTATTGGTGCCGTTACTGATGTTTTAATTCAATTCCACTCGATTCCAGAGGACAGTTATTATTTATATATTCATATACATTTGCAGACATAGCATAAAGCTTGTTGCAGGATGACAATTAACAACCTCCCCAATAAGGAATGCTCTGGAGCTGATCCAACCATCACTCAACTTGA
Organism: Rana kukunoris; assembly: GCA_029574335.1. NCBI lineage: Eukaryota > Metazoa > Chordata > Amphibia > Anura > Ranidae > Rana > Rana kukunoris. The sequence continues at coordinate 509,178,065 of CM056052.1, forward strand.
TATTAAGTGCTTCTGTTGATATATTTTAAATTGTTTCTCTTGTTTATGCTTATGTGCCTCTTTAGATATTTAAAGTGTTAGTTTGCCTTTTCAGAAAAAAATTAAATAAAAAGCAAACTAATGCCCTACCCACTAACCCCACCCCACCCTGGTTCCTAATGCACTTACCTCCATGGGTAATTCAGGTTCACGATGCACGCAGCCTGGTGTAGTGGTCCTGGAGTTTGAAAACTGTGCGGTTTTTCCTTTTCTATCACTAGAGACGCTGGGACAAATCACAGTGTTTCTGATTGGTCAGCACTGGCATGTGTTGGATGGGGAGGGTGTAGGAAAGCCTTTCTCAACCATTTTACACCAGAGGAACCCCTTGAAAAAAATGTTTAGATCTCCAGGAACACTTTTTTAAACCAGTTCATTGGGGGTCAGTGGGAAGAATGCCTGTTACAGTGATACTAAGTAAAAATAATGCCCCCCCACCCCCCTTACAGTGGTGGCCAGATTGCCACCATTACAGAAATCTAAAAAGATCACTGATGTCAAGCTGCAAGTTCTTCAAAGTGATTTATGTCCCAGAAAAATGCAGGCATCATCAAGTGGGATGTCAGTTAACCACAGGTCAAGGAACCTCTTGCAACCTCTTGAGGAGCCCTTGGCACTGCACCCCCTCCCCTGTTCTCACCGGAGTGGGGGCGGGAGCGGCCCAGCTCAGGCTCTTAGCAGTTTACTGAGAAGTTGATCCCTGGGTTTTGCAATCTTTCTTGAGCCTGGGCCAGCTCAAACTTTGGCGTCTTATCTTTTGGTCTGGCGCCCCTTCCATATATGCATGTCTTTTCCTGGTATCAATAAAGACCTGACTGGGATTTCAACACTTAAGGCCCATACACATGATCGGATTTTGAGACAACAATGGTCCGTCGGACGTGTTTTATTGGACAATCCAACCATCTGCATGCTCCATTGGACAATTGTTGTCGGAATTTCTGACAACAAATGTTGGGCTTTAAAATTTTCTGACAACAATGGTCCGACGGATGTGTTTTATTGGACAATCCGACCATCTGCATGCTCCATCGGACAATTTTTGTTGGGATTTCCGACAACAAATGTTGGGCTCTCAAATTTTCCAACAAAATTTCCGACGGAACATTCCGTCGGATCATCTGATCATCTGATCGTGTGTACACAAATCCATCGGACTAAAATACAAAGTAGTTGCCCAAAGGGTGGCGGTAAAGCTGAAAGAGCACATGGTTTGGTGAATGTTGGCTGGAAATGTTCTGCCGTGTGTATGCATACCAAGTCCACGGCCAACGACCCTTCGGACAAAAGTCCACAGAAAAGTCAGATGGAAGTCCGATCGTGTGTCTGAGGCTTCAGATTTACTTTTTTCTGTGGAAGATAATGGTGCTCTACCACATTCTAGGGGGTTTAACAATAGCTGGTGTTAAGTGGTTCTAATGGCAATGGAACCAAAATTGGCAAAGAACCTTAAAAAACAAAAAATGCAGGGTACCCTATGGACCTACAGAATTTTATTTATCATAAAAAGAACAGGGAACGTTACCGTGCAGCGAACCTTAAATAAAAACCAGGGATATTGTCAGTGACAAATCTTTGAAAGCCTTGACTGTTTCTGCTAATCCCAAGCGCTTGTCAATATGTGTTCTCGGAGCAAAAATAAAATCACTTCATTTCCTCCCGCTGTTTGTGATAAGCTATAAGACGAGGCACACAGTATAAATATTGCCGCGTTTTAAAAAGGGAACTGTCAGCCGCCACTGGCTGACATTAGAAATTGTTTTACTAGGAAGAAATATATTAATGAAAACTGGTTTAAGTGCTTATTACCTAGATGGTTTGTTTTGACGCCTAGGCTCTTTTCACAGCAGTTTTACACTTCATTGTGTACCATGAAAGATGCTCTAAGTAGAGGCTGTCAACAGCGATCATGAAGTAGACTATTGCTGCAGAATGGAGACATTTATGATGTCACTCAAGTACAGCTGATCTAGAGTAGATCTTCTAAATAACCACAAAAACAAACACACAGGCAAAGTCATTCCTGTTAACACCTTTGGTCGGAAGCTTCACGCTGCCGAGCAATTTTGCTGTGACAGGCGAAACGTTAAATAGGAATGTATTTTATAAATAGAGATTACTTTACCTTAATCCCACCATAGTTTTTTTTTTTTAAAGTACAGTATTCTTGCTTGATATACTTGAACAAATCAGGGCAATGGGGCAGTCATAATTGAGAGCAATTGGGAATTATGGAAGAACACAGAAGAATGTAGTCATGTTCTTTCAGCGGCTTTAATGGGGCTCCTGAAGAATCTTTCAATTCCAGCACTTCTGGGAGTATCAGGTGCCTGTCCCCTACTGCAATCTGTGGTTCATTCTGCCAGCACCTACATCACTACAGGACAGGAGCTAATGGAAGGAACCACTGAGTGTAGCAGGGGACCTGGTAACTGATTTTCACTGCTTGAAATTTTTCAGAGTGTCAGCTCCATGTTCTATTGCAGTAACTTGGCCGATCCTAGGATCACAAGGGCCTGGATGCAGAAATATTAATATAACGAAGTCTTCATTAACTTGGGATCCTTCCATGATCTCTTAACAATAAACAAAATACAGAAGAGAAGCAGAGTACTTTATTGGGACCTGAAGGAGGGCCTCTGTGATGGACACAGAGAGGGCTTCTGTTAGAGAGTCTGTTAGATGTTCAGCGCCCCCACCTCTGCAGGCGCCTGGGTGCAATGCACCCTGTGCACCCTGCCTAGGATCGGCCCTGGGCAGCATAGGCAGTTGGAAAGGTAAGTATTAAATATCTTCTATCCGCCGTTAGAGGGGATGGGCGCAGCAATTTATGTGGGTGGATGGGCGATCTTTCTAAACTTGAGTTGCAATTACCATGCATGGGAAGGTGGGAAGGGGATGATTGGCTGTGATGTTTGGGCACTATAATTTGGTGGAACTGGAAGCCATGACATGTATGTAAAACATTTGTTCTTTAATAAACTTGTTTCTGATTAAAAAAAAAAAATCTTATATCCAAGAGACACATTGGGCCAGATTCAGAGAGCCGTAACTCCTGTCTAACTGGTGTTAGACTGGAGTCATTTCAAATTACGCACGTTTTTTAGCTAGTCGGAAACCTCAAACCATGAATAGATGGCTGCGGGCTTCAATTCGACTGGATTACGTGTCCGTACACCTTCGGATCTACGCTGCAATAAAATTGCGGCCACTGGGTGGACTTCCCGTCGTTTTCCGCATCGGGGTATGCTAATGAGCTTTTGCCGGCGATCCCCGAAATTACGATGTTCAATCGCAATCTCTTACGGCATCTTTAGTCATCTTTTTTTTGCGTAACACTATACCAGCTTTTTGCTGCTCTAATATTAGACAGCCCATGTTAAGTATGGCCGTCGTTCCCGCGTCAAATTTCTACGTTTTCTTTTATTATTTTTTACGTAAGTCGTCCGGGAATAGGAATGTTCATAAACGACGCTATTCAAACAACGAATGACGTAACGATGTGATTTCACGCAATGCACGGCGGGAAATTTCAGAACGGAGCATGCGCAGTTCGATCGCCGTGGGGACGCGCTTAATTTAAATGCTTCACGCCCCCTAATCGCGTATTTCGATTACGCGGCGAGAAATAGACTACGCCGCCGTAGCGTACGGGCAAAAATCTAACAGAATTCGATGTAGAGCCTGGTAAAATACGGCAGCGCAAAATTAAGTGTATCTGAATCTGGCCCCTTATTTTTATTTTAGGCCTCGTACACACGTACACACGATCGAACATATCCGATGAAAACGGTCCGCGGACCATTTCCATCGGATATGTCCGATCTGGAGTTTGATCAAATTCCCCGCCGGCGGACGGCGCGGTGACGTGTCGGTGACGCGGCGGTGACGTCACCGCTACGTCACGCACCAGGAAGTAAACACTTCCGCGCGCATGCGTCGGATCCATTCACAGGATACGACGCATGTGTGGGAGGATATGTCCGCTGGTTTACCGTACTAACCAGCGGACATATCCGACGGACAGATTTGTAGCGGACAAATTTCAAAGCATGCTTTTAAATTTGTCCGATGGACAAATCTGTCCGCTAGCCCATACACACGATCGAAGATGTCTGCTGAAACGGTCCATCGGACCGTTTTCAGCAGGCATATCCCCTCGTGTGTACGAGGCCTTAGAGTTCCTTTCAAGAAAACCATACACCACTAAGCTTATATGTGTGTCTAAATATTAATTCTTAAATTATTGCAATTGTTCAGTCTTATTTAAAAAGGTTTATTCAAAGCCAGTAAGAACCATATAATAGTTTACATTCAGTCTGCTGTATGTTCCTTGACAGACACCATTCTGAGTAAATCTCTCTGAGATCAGAAATAACTGCTCAGAAAATGTATAATAAAGTCTACAGGTACCTACATCCCAAAATTATATTGGAATAAAAGAGACAAGAGGGGTGGGGCAAGTAGTATTTTTATGTTACTGTCACAAGACATTACAACAGCTTTGTTTACAACAGTTTGTAATCCAGCCTTGGATTACGAGTATAATCCGTTCCAGGAGAATGTTTGTAATTCAAAGCACTCGCATATCAAAGCGAGTTTCCCCATAAAAGTCAATGGAAACTAAAATAATGACTTTTCTGGAATGCAATACCACATGTGGCCAGAGGTGGGGGGCACCGGAGAGCCTCGGAAACACTTGGAAAGGCCCGTGGAGAGTTCGGCTGAACTCATAAAACCTTGGAAAGGCTCGGGAACGGAGAATTTCTGGGTTTTTCCGATGATTTACGAACGGCTCCGGCGCCCCCCCCACCTCAGGCCAAACGTAGTACTGCACACCACTGTGGCTTGAATCCTGCTCGTTTGAAGCATTACTCGCAATCCGAGGTTTCACTGTACATTAAAATTTCATTATGAGTCCTCTAGAATGGTCAATACACTTCTAATAGGAGGTTATTCAAACCTAAGGATACCTCCAAGAGTCATATGAACATTAGAATAGTCACACTCTCAACATGTTTCGGGGTTGCCCGCTTCTTCAGGAGAAGAAATCAAAACACATGGAAGAAAGGACGATACACTAGAAATAATAATAAAAAAACATAAGTACACACATAAGAAAAAATGTATAATGTCTTCAAGAATTTATGTAACAATATGTGTCCTGCCGCTGCTCATAGCACAAATCTCCCCAATCCCCTCTCCTAGCACAAATCTCCCCTCTCCTAGCACAAATCTCCCCAATCCCCTCTCCTAGCACAAATCTCCCCTCTCCTAGCACAAATCTCCCCAATCCCCTCTCCTAGCACAAATCTCCCCTCTCCTAGCACAAATCTCCCCAATCCCCTCTCCTAGCACAAATCTCCCCTCTCCTAGCACAAATCTCCCCAATCCCCTCTCCTAGCACAAATCTCCCCTCTCCTAGCACAAATCTCCCCAATCTCCTCTCCTAGCACAAATCTCCCCTCTCCTAGCACAAATCTCCCCAATCCCCTCTCCTAGCACAAATCTCCCCTCTCCTAGAACAAATCTCCCTAATCCCCTCTCCTAGCACAAATCTCCCCTGCTTGCGCAAATCTCCCCAATCCCCTCTCCTAGCACAAATCTCCCATCCTTGCACAAATCCCGCCAATCCCCTCTCCTAGCACACATCTCCCCAATCCCCTTTTCTAGTGTAAATCCCCCCCATCTTGCACAAATCCCCCCAATCCCCTCTCCTAGCACAGTTTGATTTCCCCGTCCCCTATCTCCTCCAATGACTGCTCATCTCCCGGTAGCAGGGAATGAATCAAACACTGTAAGATATAAGAGCGATCCTGTGTCATATGCTTTATGGAGGATTGCTCTACTGACAGGAGGGGGAGTGCACAAGCCTGCACTCCCGGCTCTCTCCTCTCCATAAGTGTGGGGGTGGGGGGCACTCAGCGGCCAGGCACAGCATCCATGAAAAGACCGGCCTGGGGGGCACAACTAAAATCAGCACCAGCCATGGTGTCACCCCTCTGGTGGTTGTCACCCAGGTGTGGTTCACACCGCCATAGTGATGCCACATACTACACTGGGAAAGATAGCCCCTTTGCAGTTCCACTCCACCTGGTGTGAATGTTGCATAACACTAGAAGTGAAGGTTGATCTCCCTGTTGAGTCAAAAATGGAAAAAAAAACTCACAAAATTCCCAGTAAATAATGACAGGGAACGTGCTTTAAAAATATGCAACACTAAAAATGGGGAATAGTGGTAAATGAGCAGTGAACCGATCATCCACTGCTTTATATATCTGCCTCTGTGTTTCATTTTTTTGTGGGTTTTCAACTCAGACTGTCATTGACAATGGCCCACAACTGTTTGTTTTCCAGTAAAAGATAAAATCATTTTAATTGAAGGGAGGGAAAAAAAAAAAGATGTCTTGGCATATTCCTATCACCTTGTTTTAATACTCCGTTAATCAAGCTCCTCTCATTAAAAAATCATGACTTCTGGAGAAACGGCGCTAAGGCATAGCTTTCTAGAAAGGCCTCTTGGGACAATAAAAACCTTTGAGGATTACAGCCCCAGGTGACTGGAGTAATATGTCTCCCGCAGTTTGTTAGAGCAAAAAAGCTTTCTCATAAATCCCTGCTCCTAATTGGCAGAATTAGCTCTTTTTAACTAATTAAATAGTTTAATTGTTTTTCCATTACATATCAAATTTTCCAGACTCTTCAGACTAGCAACAAACCAGCGCTGAAATCTTCAAATAGATGCGTGCAGCAGACAAGGAATTGAATGGGTACTGAGCTCATCAGTTTAAGGTGTAGGAACAGGGCAGATATAAAATACTGCCATATATCTCAGATGAATAGCCATTAAGAACATCCTTAAAGTGTAGGTCTAATAAAAAACAAAACATAAAAATACTAAAATATATGTACACTATATTACCAAAAGTATTGGAATGTCTGCTTTAACACGCACATGAACTTTAATGGCATCCCAGTCTTAGTCCATAGGGTTCAATACTGAATTGGGACAAATGAGGAGGTCAGAGGGACATTACTTCAAATAAGGGACAGTCCCTCAAAATCAGGGACAGTTGGGAGCTATGCCTATAGTACACTATATTACCAAATATATTGGGACGTCTGCATTGATAGACACATTAAATTTAATGACATACCAGTCTTAGTCCGTAGTATTCAATATTGCGTTACCCCACCCTTTGTAACAGCTTCAACTCTTCTGGGAAGGCCATCCACAAGATTTAGGAGTGTGTCTATGGGAATGTTTGACCATTTTTCCAGAAGCGCATTTGTGAGGTCAGGCACTGATGTGGAGAAGTCCCTGGCTCGCAGTCTCTGCTCTAATTCATCCCAAAGGTGTTCTATTGGGTTGAGGCAGGCCACTCAAGTTCCTCCTCCCCAAACTCACTCATTCATGTCTTTTTGGACCTTGCTTTGTGCACTGGTGTGCACTGCACTTTATGCATTTGGTGGAGGGGGGGTTATGGTGTGGGGTTGTTATTCAGGGGTTGGGGTTGGCCTCTTAGTTCCAGTGAAGGCACTCTTAAGACGTCAGCATATCAAAACATTTTGGACAATTTCATGCTTTCAACTTTGTGGGAACAGTTTGGGGATGGCCCCTTCCTGTTCCAACATGACTGTGCACAAAGCAAGGTCCATAAAGACATGGATGAGCGAGTTTGGGGGGGGGACTTGACTGGGTCCTGACCTTAACTCTATAGAACACCTTTGGGCGGTGACTGTGAGCCAGGCCTTCTCTTCAACATCAGTGCCTGACTTCACAAATGTGCTTCTGGAAGAATGGTCAAACATTCCCATAGACACATTCCTAAACCTTATGGACAGCTTTCCCAGAAATGTTGAAGTTTTTATGAGTGAGTGAGTGAGTGAAAAAAACACATATAGCGCAGCACATGTGAACTAAATCGCCTCTGGGCGCTCGTTGTCCATTTCTCCTATGTCATCAAAAGAGATGGGTTTTGATCTTTCTTCTAAAGGCCAAGTGGTTCTCCTCCAACCGAATGGAGGTTGGTAAAGCGTTCTAAAGTCTAGGGCCTTGGACCGCAAATCTTCTTTCTCCTTTGGACTTGAATCTAGCTTTGGGTATCTGGAGTAGATTTTGGTTGGTGGATCGCAGAAAGCAATTGGGGTTGTGGGCTTTTCGTTTTTCGCATTGATATTGGGGGGCATTTCCCAGAATACACTTATGCGTCAGACAGAGGGCTTTAAAAGCAATTCTGTCTTTTACTGGCAACCCTTGAAGGCTTCTCAGTGAAGGTGAGATTGATTCCCATGTTTTTTTCCCAGTCACAAGTCTGGCGGCCGTATTTTGAACGACTTGCAGGCGGGTGATTTGGTACTTTGGGAGTCCATTTGCATAGTCCATTCTGGAGTTGATAATTGTTCCCACCATGACTGCTATGTCTTCTTTGGGAATAAAAGGAATAATTCTGCGTAGTAGACGCAGACTACTAGACTAGACTAGACTAGACTAGATGGTGCGATCCGCTGACTACTGACCCTATTTGTGTATCCATTGTCATGTAGGTGTCGAAGATGACTCCGAGACTTTTGACTTTGGTGCTAGGGGTGATGATTTCGCCCATAATGGGCGGGGGTGTCCAAGTTGTTGCAAGTTGATTCTTTAGACTGGCGTGAAACAGGAGAAGTTCTGTTTTGGAACTGTTTAGTTTAAGATAACTCTTTGTCATCCGGTCTTCTATCAAAGAGAGGCATGTCTCTAGAACGAGATGATGATCCTTTTTGTTGCAGATGCGAAAATACAGTTGTGTGTCGTCTGCATATGAGTGATAAAGTAACTTTTGGCTACTGATGATTTCAAAGAGAGGGCGGAGGTAGATGTTGAACAACACCGGCGACAGAGGGGATCCTTGAGGGACTCCGCAGGACACCGTGCATTTTTCAGAAGTGAAAAGTCCCAATTTCACTATTTGTGAGCGGTTTTCCAAAAAAGAGGAGAACCATGATAGATCACCTTCCACAACTCTGGCTACTTCAGCTAGCCGAGTCAGTAGTAGTTTGTGGTCTACCATGTCGAAAGCTGCGCTTAGGTCCAACAGTACCAGAAGACAAGATTCTCCTTCGTCTGCGGCCTTGAGAGCGTCATCCCATATTTTGAGTAGTGCTGTTTCTGTCCCGTGTCCGGGACAGAAAACCGATTGAAATGGGTCGAGCAAATTGTGGGTGTCTAAGTGATGTTGCAGCTGTTGTACCACTACTTTCTCCATTACCGTGGAGAGGACATTTAGGCCTGTTATAGGACAACGGTGTTTTGGGTCTTTGGGTCGAGGGTGGGTTTCTTCAAAATAGGTTTGATTATGCCTTGTTTTAAGCAGGTGGGCACAATACCTTCCTTGAATGACTGGTTTATAAGCTGCGTGATGGGCGGTGCCAGGATATCGGCACATTCCTTCAGCAGTTTGGTGGGGATGATATCATTCGGTGCTGTGCTATTTCGTAGGGTATCCATGATGGTTTTTGTGGCCTCGATGGAAATAGGTTTTAAAGTGAACTTTGTTGATTGCGGCAACTTTATGCGGGTATTGGGCGTATGATTGAGGGGGGGGGGGGTAATGGGAGTTCTATTTTGCTGAATGCTTTCACGGATTCTTTCAATTTTGTTAACAAAATAATCTGATAATTCATTGCAAAATTCTTGGGTATCAGAATTGGGGGCTTCAAGACAGACTGGATTTATAGCTGCAAAGGGTGGGCCAATTGAATATTGAACCCTACGGACTTAGACTGGGGTGCCATTAAAGTTCATGTGCGTGTAACGGCGTGTGTCCCAATACTTTTGACAATATAGTATATTTGATTGTTCAGCTTTAACTTGCGTCTCTGTACTTGGTGTTCACTGTCAGCAACAATAAGTTTAATTACAGCTGAGCTACCTCTGCACTAGCCAACTACTGCACAAGACTTACAGAACTTGACATAATCAGTGTTCCTGTTTACCAAACACATTGCTAGAGATGTTTTCATAAAAGAAATTAAATCATACTGGCATCTTTGCCATACTAAGAAATTTGTAATCAAACACGGTAGCAGCAATCATCGTCGTGTCATGTATAGCAGTGAATTGATTGCACGGCTAATGTCTGGAGCTCACTCTTCACAACACTTGCCAAGGAAGCTGGCTCATTTGTCTAATGGCCAGGAGTAAATAGATTTTAATACAGACGTTATTGGCTCAGCCATTTAAAAAAAAAAAAAAAAAAAGAGACCCAAAAATGCCTAGTAATGACAGAGGAATTTAACGATTTTACAAACAAATCAGTAATACATTAATGTGTATAGTATTAAACTTGGCACAAGCCCGGGTGGTCAGTACTGAGCATATGATAGAATAATACATAAGTAGGGGCCACCCACTACACCAGTGTTCGCCAACCCCCGGGCCGCAGACCGGTACCGGTCCGTGGATCAAACGGTACCGGGCCGCCCGAGCGGGGGTTTACCCTATAAAAAGTGTCTAACATTACATCCAGCCCAGTTCTGCTAATACAATTACACTGACCTTTTGATTGACATGCTAAACGATGGTGCATACAGAGCCTCACAACTTCCTGAAAGAAGCCGAACGCCGGTGCGCAGGCGCCGAATAGAGCCGAGCCGACCCAAGCTTCTTTCGACAAGTCGTGACGCGCTGTATGCGCCGTCGTTTAGCATGTCAATCAATTGGCATGTCAATAGGAAGGCCCACTCCTGCGGGAATCCCTACCCGGAAGCCGCGGTGAATCCTTCGGATAAACGCTATCTACGGCAGTAAAAAAAAAAGGTCAGTATAATTGTATTAATTAGCAGAACTGGGCTGGATGTAATGTTAGAAATTTTTTATAGGGTGAACCCCCGCTTTAAAGTTCCTGTATGGCCTCGTACACACGATCAAATCTGTCTGCTGGAAACGGTCTGCTAGACCGTTTCAGCAGACAGATTTGATCGTGTGTACGGGCAAACAGACGGATTTGGCCACCCGACAGATTTCAAAGCATGTTTTGAAATCTGTCGGCTGGGAACCCGTCCGCCCGACATGTCTGCTGGTTAGTACGCTAACCAGCAGACATGTCTTCTCGCACACGCGCCGAATGGTTTCGACGCATGCGCAGAAGTGTTTTACTTCCTGGTGCGGTGACGTGGCGGCGTCAACGTCACCGCCACGTCACCGACACGTCAGCGCTCTGTCTGCTGGCGGGGATTTTGGTTTGCTCGTGTGTACACGCGAGCAAACCAAAATGCCAGCAGACAGATTTGTTCAAATCGGTCGGACAGACCGTTTTGAACAAATCTATTTACTCGTGTGTACGAGGCCTAAATGTAGAGATGTTCCTGTAAATGTAAAATAAATGCACAACTAATAATCATTATAAATAAGTAAAATAAATGAATAATATTATGTAATAATACATAAATAATAATTAACCTTAAAAAAAATACATGTATTATTAATACTAATAATAAAAGTACAATAAACACCCAAACTCAAACAAAAAAACATTATTAGTATTTATTTTGAAGGCATGTTTAAATACAATTAAATTAAAATTATTAAATTAAAACAAGCGGGCCATGAAAAAATTATCAAACGTTTACCGGTCCGCGGCGATAAAAAGATTGGGGAGCACTGCCAACATACACCATATGGCCAAAGTATTCTGGACACCTGATCATTGCACTCACATTGGTGAAGACAACTCCAAATGATTGGGTTCAGGTGTTTCCTGCAAATAGTACTGTTAAAGCTACAGCATGCAAAGAAATTTCAGAAATTTTTAGCAATTAATTAGGAAAAAAAAACTTTTAGGTCCAGCACACAGCCAGCTCCAAAACAAAAAAAGTTGGTGAGTTTGGTGTGGAGGAATTCAAGTGGCCTGCACAGAGCCCTGACCTCAACCCTACTGAGAACTTTTGGGATGAATTGGAATGAGCCAGGTCTTCTCATCCAACATCAGCACCTGACCTTACAAATAGCTGCATTCACAGCTTAGTATTTTTCGTCCTGGTGTTTTTATGTGCTATTTTTGCATGTTTTTATACAGCGGTTTTTTTTTTAGCCAATAGAGAAAACTATCATCTGTTGCATCATTTGTTGCTAGATTTTTCAACTTTTTTAGCTTTTCCATGAGCTTTTCTTTCTTTCTTTCTTTCTTTCTTTCTTTCTTTCTTTCTTTCTTTCTTTCTTTCTTTCTTTCTTTCTTTCTTTCTTTCGTTAGGTTAAAGGTTAAGGTTAGATTAGGTTAGAGTTAAGGTTAGATTAGGGTTAGGATTAGGGGTTAGGGTTTGGGTTAGAGGTTAATATTTTATTTATTGTCTTCTTCTTATTTATTTTATATATTTTTTTAGGGTTAGTGCCCATTCACACTACCGCGACTTGGGATCCGACTTGTGTCACCCCAAGTCGTGCGACATGAGAAATTACATTAAAGTGAATCAGGGCCGTCTTAATGCACACTACTGAAGCCGCTCCGACTTCAGAAAAGGTTCCTGTACTACTTCAAGGCGACTTCTAGGCGACTTGTACCCATAGATTTCAATGGAAGTCGCCTCCAAAGTCGGATCACTGTCTTAACGGAAGCAACTTTACAGGAAGAGAAATGCGTTTTCTCAGGCAAACCCCTCCCTCCCACAGAGCTGATTATTGTTTGATTGGCCACTGGCAAAGTTGCTTATCCTGGAGGCAACTTGAAGTTGCTTCGAAGTTGCCTTGAAGTTGCCAAGAAGTTGCCTTAAGTTGCCTTGCAAAGTCGTGACGACTTTCATGACACTGGAGTGTGAACTGGCACTAAGTCCGCTTTCACACTGGGGTGGTTTGCAGGCGCTATTGCGCTAAAAATAGCGCCTGCAAACTGACCCTAGACAGCGGCTGCTGTGTCTCCAGTGTGAAAGCCCCAAGGTCTTTCACACTGCAGCGGTGCGCTAGCAGGACCGCTCCAAAAGTCCTGCTAGCAGCATCTTTGGAGCGGTGAGAGGAGCGGTGTGTTTACCGCTCCTCCACTGCTCCTTCCCATTGAAAGCAATGGGAAACCGCAGCTATACCACCGGCAATGCACCTTTGCAGGCGGTATTAACCCTTTTTCAGCCTCTAGCGGGGGTTAAAACCGCACTGCTAGCGGCCGAATACCGCTGCAATTCCGACGGTATAGCGCCGCTAAAAATGGTGGCGCTATACCACCACTGCACCTCCCGCCCCAGTGTGAAAGGGGCCTTAGGGTGTTAATACTACTACTACGAATACTACTACTAATGACAAATGAATAAATAAATGTAAAATAAATACACAAATCAATAAACCCCTAACCGTAACCCCTAACTGGTAAACCACTTCAATGCTGGGCACTTTTACCCCCTTCCTGCCCAGGCCAATTTTCAGCTTTCAGCGCTATCACCCTTTGAATGACAATTGCGCGATCATGCAATGCTGTACCCAAACACATTTTTTTATCATGTTTTTGTGACAGATAGAGCTTTCTTTTAGTGGCCTTACCAGCGCCCATTAAATGCAGCCTCACCAGTGTCCATCAATGCAGCCTTCCAGGTGCCCATCAAATGCAGCCTCACCAGCGTTGTAAGGGTTACGTCTGGCGTAAAGTTATTCCTCATATAGGAGGCGCAACCCATGCAAAAGTATGGACCAGGGAACCAACGCTGTCGATTTTTACGCCGTTTACGTAGTACGTGAGTAGGGCTGTGCGTAGGTTATGTTCACGTCGTAGGCAGTGTTTTGACGTATCTTAGGCAATTATTTTGATGTGACTGTGAGCATGCGCACCGGGATGCGTCCAAGGTACAACGCATGCGCCGTTTGTTTTTAGCACTTGTTTGAAGATCAGCCCATCATTTGCATGGGGTCACACTTCATTTAAATGTTACACGCCCACTTCCAGCCCACTTCCACCTACTTTGACTTACATCAGCTTACGCCGACGACTATACGCTACGCCAACGCAACGTTGAGAGCATGTGAATACCATGCTTGCCTCTCAACGTAGCGTAAAGAAGATACGCTACACCCACATAAAGATGCGCCAAGGTACGTGAATCTACCCCTATGTGCTAACGAAGCGGCAACTGCCTGCTGATGCTGTGATATAGTTACTTGCTGCAGAGAGCAGAGAGTAGGGACAGCAGTGTCTGGGTACCCTAGGCAGCAGTGCACCCTAGGCGGCTGCCTAGTGTGCCTAGTGGTAGCAAAAACAGGTATCCACCCCCCACCCTGAAAGGTGCCAAATGTGGCACAAGAGGAACCAGATAGGAAGAAGTTCCACTTTTGGGTGGAACTCCACTTTAAGACTAAATGGGAACAAACATCTTTTAGAAACACTTCCCAAATGGTGAAGGCTGCTAAAGCCACAAAGGGAAGATGGGGGATACAAACCTACATAAATGTCATAGGCATGCGCCGGCTGTGCCCGTGCGGTGCTGATTACCCCTGCTTCCTGTCTCCCCCCTGAAGTGCTGCCAACTTCCCTCCTCTCAGGAACAGGTAAAGAGATGGTAAATATTTCATTATCTGGCCTTCCTTTTCTGAATGAAAACAGTGAGTGATCTGTACCGATCGCTTCTGTCTTCATTCTTAACTGAAGCATAGTAAACTACGTTTACTGCAGTCTGCAGAGAAAAGAACTGGGGAATCTCTATCCTTATTGTTTTTTTTGTCTCAAAAGTGAGACATCAGCGGTCTTAATATTTCAGCAAAGCACCATAATGGTGCTCCTAATAAAATAAAATAAAAAGTAGTAAAAAAAATGTATAAAAAATAATAAAAAAATAAAATAAAAAAATGACTGACACCAATCTTTGCTCACAAGTTTGCCCCATAATGAAAGGGAATGACAAGGGTATAACTGTGGCCATATCAGTTGACTCTTTCTTTAGTTCTATCCCCATACCACAGTATAATCTGATGTAGGTTTGAAAACAGAGGACCACTTTCTGTGCATCCATCTCAGCTAGCTTAGTTTGTTTAGCTACCATGGAGTGAGAGGCATCAGCAAACTGGTAAGAAAAAAGGTTATGGGGGTGCATTCTCAATTCCTGACCACCAATATGGTGCTCATATTAGTTTTTGTCACATTTGGCACCTTTCAGGGGGGATTACAGCTAATACAGGTATTTGCTCCCACTTCCGGGCATAGATAACCGAGCCACCCGTGGGTGTCTACGCCACTTCCTTTGCCCCCCTCCGCTGTCTTCTGGGAAACACACAGGTCCCAGAAGACAGCGAGGACCAGTAAATTTGCACAGGGCGAGTCGCACATGCGCAGTAGGGAACCAGGAAGTGAAGCCGCAAGACTTAACTTCCTGATTCCCTTACCGAAGATGGAGACGGTAGAACATGAGAGCCGAGTGATAGATCGGCTATGGGTGCCGACATCGCGGGCTCCCTGGACAGGTAAGTGTCCTTATTTTAAAAGTCAGCAGCTGTAGTATTTGTATCTGCTGACTTAAAAAGAAAAAAAAAATTGGCAGACCTCCGCTTTAAAGTGGTTGTAAAGCCTCAAGGTTTTTCACCTTAATGCATACTATGCAAACCCTTTTGTGCTGCAGCTTCTCCCAGACCCCCCCCCCCCTTTTTCTTACCTGAGCCGATCAGATCCAGTGATGGGCATGAGCGCAGCGGCTTTAGTCGATGTCTCTCTCCTCTTTGGACAGATTCATAGCAGCAGGAGCCATTAGCTCCCACTGCTGTCAATTAAATCCAGTGACACAGGAGCAGGGGGTGGGGCCGTTGTCTGTGTCAATGGACACAGCCACCAGACTCGGGAGCGAGCACGCATGGGTGCCCCCAGGGAAATCGTCTTTCCCTGGGGGCACACAATAAAGAGGAGGGGCCTGGAGTGCCGGCAGTGAACCCCAAAAGAGGAGTATTGGGGTACTCTGTGCAAAACCATTACTCAGAGCAGGTAAGTATAGTCATGTTTGTTATTTTTTTTTAAAATAGGGTTTATAACCCCTTTAAGTGTGCGCATACTTAGGCGCTTATTTATTACCGCTCACAGAGATCACTGACAACACATTCATTTTTTTTTTTAACAAGGCTAGCACAATTTTTGTTCAGGCATCACCAAGGTTACCATCAATGTCCTAGACTGAAATTCTGAATCAGAGTTGACACAGATCCTAATTGTATTGCTGTTATTGGCTGTATTCACGAATGTCTGACACAGATCAGCCCTGCAGCAGACTCTCACCTTGTGACTTGCTACAAAGCTACAGGGTTTGATTTACTAAAACTGGAGAGTGCAAAATCTGGTGCAGCTGTACACAGAAACCAATCAGCTTCCAGGTTTTATTGTCAAAGCATGAAGTGAGTATAATCCTACAATTGTTTTTTAAAATAAATATAACAAAGATGTCTATACTTACCTGCTCTGTGTAATAGTTTTGCACAAAGCAGCTCCGATCTTCTTCTGGGGTTCTGGGGTTCCTATGCCGATGCTGCTGGTGCCTTCTCTTCATCGGGTACCCCCAAAGCCGCTTCCTATGGGGGTAACCTTGCAGGTTTGCTCCTGAGTCCCACTGTTTCATCTGTTGACACAGAGATTGGGACTCAGCCCCGCCCCCGCTCCCATGTCACAGCTTTTGTATTGACAGATGCGGGACCCAATGGCTCCTGCTCAGCGGCGGTCCATCCATAGAGCGCCACCCCCTCTGGCTCCGCATCACCACTGAAAATAACATACATTCATGCATTGCATGAATGTATGTTATTGTTGCCAGCTGCCGCTGGTCTATTCAGGTGGCCGGAACTTGAGCGCTGGTCACCTGAATAATGGCAGCTGGTTGGTTGTGCGGAAGTGCCTATCAGAGCCAGCGGTTCTGATAGGCTTTTCCAAGTACAGCCCTCGTCTCCCGGATGTCTATCCTCGGAACGCACGGGGGGTGCGTTCCTTGGATAAGACTGATGGCCGTCTCAGCCAATCAGGTTCCCGGATTCTGGTTATCGGTAACCTGATTGGCTGAAGCGTCACCAAGGCAGGAGAAGACATCAAGGGACGTTGATGGAGTAAGGTAAGTGTATTTTACAGGGCACAGTGGTGACAAAGGGCACAGTGGCATCAATGGGCACAGTGGTGACAATGGGCACAGTGGTGACATTGGGAACAGTAGCAACAATTAAAGGGCACAGTGAGATGCACAGTGGTGACAAGTGAGGGGCACAGTGGCTGCGTTTGATGGCATGGCATAGTGGTGACAAGTGATGGCACAGTGGCTGCATTTGATGGCACGGCACAGTGGCTGCGTTTGATGGCATTGTACAGTGACTGCGTTTGATGGTATGGCACAGTGGTGATAATTGATGCCACAGAGGCTGCGTTTGATGGCATGGCACAGTGGTGACAATTGATGGCAGAGTGGCTGCGTTTGATGGCATGGCACAGTGACTGCGTTTGATGGCATGGCACAGTGACTGCGTTTGATGGCATGGCACAGTGGTGTGAATTTATGGCATAGTGACTGCATTTGATGGTATGGCACAGTGGTGACAATTGATGGCACAGTTGCTGTGTTTGATGGCATGGCACAGTGGTGACAATTGATGGCACAGTGGCTGCGCTTGATGGCATGGCACAGTGGTGACAATTGATGGCAGAGTGGCTGCGTTTGATGGCATGGCACAGTGACTGCGTTTGATGGCATGGCACAGTGACTGCGTTTGATGGCATGGCACAGTGGTGTGAATTTATGGCATAGTGACTGCATTTGATGGTATGGCACAGTGGTGACAATTGATGGCACAGTGACTGCGTTTGATGGCATGGCACAGTGGTGTGAATTTATGGCATAGTGACTGCATTTGATGGTATGGCACAGTGGTGACAATTGATGGCACAGTTGCTGTGTTTGATGGCATGGCACAGTGGTGACAATTGATGGCACAGTGGCTGCGCTTGATGGCATGGCACAGTGGTGACAATTGATGGCACAGTGGCCACCACTGCTCCTGCTGCTATCAATCTGTCCAATGAGAAGAGAGGCTTAATCGGATCAGACTCGGGTAAGAGAAAGGGGGGTCTGGGGGGGAGCTGCAGCACAGGTTTTTCACCTTAATGCATAGGATGTATTAGGATGAAAAGCCTTAATGCTTTACAACCCTTTTAATTAAACAATCTGAAGTTAGAAGCACATTTTCTGCCATGCACAGCTGCACCAGATTTTGCACTCTCCAGTTTTAGTAAATGAACATCACAGTGTTGCAGTCTGATCACTGGAGGAGAGGGAACTGCGGAAATGCTTCCTCCTGCTTGCAGCAGACTGATACTATTATCTCATCCTAGGAAAAGTAATTTGAATTTGACTAGAGCTCAAAAGCTACCTTAAATGAAAACAGGTAGAGCCTTTCCTAAAAAAAAAAAAAATAAGGAAAACTGTTACAAAGTTTCTGCATATCTTTCATTATCTTGATTGACTGCTGATAAACATTGTATATAGCAAACTGCCAATAAAGCAAAGCACAACCAATAAAAATACTCCATGTGTTATCTGCAATAACTGTATGGCAAGGATGTGTAAAATGCAGTAACGCACAGCAAACAAACATACTTCAGATAGATGCAGTCAGCTTAGTGAAAAGATAATATGTGATTATTGGGGTCTGTATGAGTGGCTGCACTTTGCCCATCATTGTGCAATAATACGTTGCTGGAAAAAAGTAATAAAACATAGGTGGGCCACAGGGGATGTGTCCTCTATAAGGTAGGCATATGTGTTACACAATTGGCCTTTCTGTATTTGTGTCATAGTGCATATGAAAGAAGAACTGGATCGGGTCATGCCAAATAACAGCAGAGAACAAGGAACAGGAGAGGAGCGAATATGCTTCAGCGAGTGTAGTTGGTATGGTCAGGTGTCCTCAGTTTGCTGTCAAGTAATATATCATTTTTTCATCTCCTCTCTGAAAATGCCATCCATCCAGTTCAAGGCACTGGACGATAAAGAGATGCTCCACTACTGATAAACTGAGTTGGAATAATAAACTTGGGTGAGATTAACAAATTCTCAGCAGAGGTGGTGCTTGAAATACACAACAAGGAGAAATATTCAAACTTTTCCATCAAATAACTTTTTTATTATCATAAAAACACAACTATCTGTAACCACCAGTCTCAGAAAATGTACCTGTCATATAACACAACAAAGAGACCCTGTCACGCTGCCCATGCCCATGTGTCTCTGCAGAGGGCTTTCTTTAAGACACATACTGAACTTACCAGTGTTGCTTTGCAGATCCTTGCTCCTCTGCAGACAGCAAGAATACCCAATACCTCCAGGTATGGAGGAACATGTGACTTGCTGTCCCACAGCAGCGCCTGGGCTTCACAGCCAATGTTTAAAGCGGAGTTCCACCCAAATGTGGAACTTCCGCTTTAAAGGAGTTGTAAAGGTAGATTTTATTCTATGCATTAAGGTGAAAAAACATCCGAGGATTAGCGGCCCTCCAGCCCCCCCGTTTACTTACCTGACCCCTCGAAAGTTCCGCGCTGTAAACGTGCTGGCTGGTTGATTGATTGCAGCGCAGCCATTGGCTCCCACTGCTGTCCATCAAATCAACGATGAGGCATGCCGCCAGCTGTATCAACGGAGCGCGCCCGCAAGCTTACCCCCTTGGGAGAGAGCTTCCCATGAAAGGGATTAGCTGATGCGGGGAGGAGCCGAGACAGCCCCCAAGGGGCCCCAGAAGACATGGATCGGGGCCACTCTGTGCAAAACGAGCTGCACAGTGGAGATAAGTATAAAATGTTTGTTATTTAAAAAAAAAAAACGGGAACCTTTAGTTTCCTTTTAAGCACTCCTCGCCCCCCTTACATGTCACATTTGGCATGCAATTTTTTTTTGGGGGGAAGGGGGGCTTCGTTAGGAGTGGGACTTCCTGTCCCACTTCTTCCCCTCCGCCTAGGGGCCCCCCAGGCAACTCCTTCTCTCCACCTAGGCTTCCCTTCCTCTAGGTGATCTCCTGGGACATGTGACAGGTCTCAGAAGATCGCCTGTCCACTCCGAGAGCGCAGCGTGACTCGCACATACGTAGTGCGTGCCCGACCGTGAAACCGAAAGCTGTCATTGCCCGGGTGCCCAGAGTGGCAATGGAGGCGCCGGCGGAGAGGAGTAACTCTCCAGGCGGCCGCATTGCTGGAACATTGGAACAGGTAAGTGTCTGTTTATTAAAAGTTAGCAGATACAATTTTCGTAGCTGCTGAATTTTAATAAATAAAAAGCCTGGAACTCCCCTTTAAGCCCAAGCACTATCACATGACCTACGGTTGGTTACATCACTGCTCCCCTGGGTTGCTAGTACAGCCACTTTCAGCACCTATGAAAGAGTGCAGGTAAGGTAAGTACGTGAGGGTTGGAGGAAGTCACAGACAATGTGACAGTGGGGTTTTTATTTTTACAAAAACTGGAGAGTGCACAATCAACTGCTAACATCAGCTTGTTCAGTTAAAAGGAAACTGTAAGCTGATTGGTTTCTATGCAGAGCTGCACCAACCCCACTGTCTCTTTTAGAAAACAGTATTGGGCAGGCAGGTCACTTACACATCATACTCCCACAGGAACACCCGAATGGTGACCCTTGGGGAGTCTCTTCATCTTCTCAGATAGCAAGGATAACTTGCCACAAATTTGTGGCAGTGTTGAATTGTAAGTCGGTTAACTTGCTGCACATGTAAACTTGCAGAGCACTTGAAGCACAAGTTCTAGTTGATATATTTCCAATTTGTAGCAGATTTGCGTGGTAAGTCTCTAACAAAAGCAAAGTTGCAGTGGTGAGTCTAGAGCAAGAGCTTTGCAAGTCTACTCTACAGCATGAACATTCAGCCACAGTGACCCCCTGTGGTAGGATGACTATTGCACAATATAACTGAACCATAACTTGCAGCAGACTTGCAGAATGTTTGCTGGAGTCATGCAATGTGGACTTTAATCGTACAACAAAGTTGTGAAGCCTGGCAAGTCTAGCAATAGCTTAGAAAGCTCAATTGCTTGCTATCTGAGATTTGTCATGTAATTTGTTAAGCAATTACTGATAGTAGAATGTACTTTTTGAGGCAGCATGTGGTCTGCTTTTTTTCCTACATTTATTACTACAATCCTTCATAAGATACGTAGGCTGGATATTGTCTTCCATAAAGACTTTGCTAACCTTTTGGCATATTGTGAAAGCACACTTCATAGACCAGGCATGCACACAGGTACATTAGAAAGTGTACCATTGTTTCAGAGTTATGCCTCGTACACGCGATCAGAATTTCCGATGAAAAAGGTCAGACGGAATTTTTTCATTGGATATTCCGACCATGTCTGAGTTTTTCTTAGAAAGAAAACATGTGCTCTTTTTTTTCGATGGAAATTTCAAGGGCTTTCACACTGGAGCGGTGCGCTAGCAGGACATTAAAAAATGACCTGTAAGCAGCATCTTTGGAGCGGTGAAGGAGTGGTGTGTATACCACTCCTCCACCCCTCTTGTACATTGAAATTAATGGGCACCACGGCCAAACCGCTGCAGTGGCACTTTGCGGGTGGTTTTAACCCTTTTCCGGTCGCCAGCGGGGGTTAAAAGCACCCCGCTAGAGGGCGAATACCTCTGCAAAAATGACGATAAAGCGCCGTTAAAAATATCGTCGTTTTACCTCCGTCACCGCCCACACCCCAATGTGAAAGGGGCCTAAGGCCTTATGCACACTGCTGCTGTTAAGCTCACGTTTTTTGTGAGTTTGGGCCTTTTTGCTTTTCTGCGCTTGAAGTCCCCTCTATGTTATCCTATGTGTCCACACACACATGGACATTTTTAGTAGTTTAGTAGCAGGGTAGTTTAGAGGATGTTTTCTAAACGCCTTAAAATCTCGTTCAGGAGAGGGAATTTTGACCACAAAAAAAGCTGAACACTGCTAAACGCACGTAAACGCTGTTAAACGCGCTCAGCGCATTTAGCATTTTAGTGTTTATTTCAATGGCCACAATAAACAAAAATTGTGGCCAAAGAATTAAATAAACGCCCAAACTCTAAAAACTGCCAAAGTTTGCTAAACTCTGCTAGACTTGCCCAAGCTGGTTTGAAATAATGCAGCTTAGGTGAGTTTATAATGCTGATGTTCTCCTGCCAGGATAAATAGCGTTTACAAGAAACCAGTGTGCATGAGGCCTAAGTGAATAATGGCAATTTTTAAGAGCTGAAAATTAAAATCAGTGTACCACCCATATGTATAGATATGGCATATACCACAAATCACCAGCCATTCTAGCCACACACACTACTTAGTGAGATATAGCTCTCATCAGATTATAATAGCAATGCATAAATATCCTTTGGCTCTTGTTCTCATCATGTAAATGCTCCCATTAATCTGTATTATATTGGTATTCAATTGTATAGCCATTGACATGTTCAGAGAAGTTATGAATAATTGAAAGTGCAGTTAATCAATTAACTTTTCTGTAGTGCTGCATGTAATGACCTGACACCTGACCTCGAGCTGATGCCGGAGTAATTGAACAAGTTTGATCTATGCAAATACAGTAAATAGAAAATATAGGTGGAAACTATTATAGACAATGATGGTATAGCAGACAACATTCAAAGAGCATTTTTTTAGCAGAGGAAGTGTTGTATGATCTTGGTATATGTTACATGAGTATTGCTGTCCCTCATCTTTGAGTGTTTCACTTAGTATCAGTGGCGTAGCGTGGGTTGTCAATGCCTGGGGCGAGGCAAGTAGTTTGCACCTCCCTGATCCATGGACTTACCTATTTTAAGCTAGCTCCAGTCTGGTCACATGTTCCACTGTGTGAGACAGCAGTGGCTGTAGGGAAGAGGAGATTGTGTTTGATAATGACTGGTAAAGCCTGGAGTGGTGACATTGTTCATATGTTCCTATGTTCCATCTGTTGTTGGTGCTCCCTCCTCTCCACACTTGTGACAGCGCCCCTCTAAATTTTGCACCCGGGCTGTGGCCCCCCTGGCTCCCCCCACGCTACGCCACTGCTTAGAATATAGAGCATATATAATATAAAATAACTTTCAGTATTTGGTGTTCATAAATGTATACATTTATATAATATAGGTTGAAAGAGAAGACTGGAAATCTTTGTCCTGGGGACAAACAAAACCAAGAAGCCCTGTCATAAGAAGTACTAGGGTTAAGCTTTAGGCCGACTAGGTGTTTGTCCAGAACCCAAGGAGTTCACAGATTAAGAAAAAGGCAAACGAGTTAGGCCATTTTTATCTATAGTAACCAATTGTCAACACTGCACTTCCTGCCTTTGTACTGTGGTCAGGTGGCTTAGAAGAGCCAATCATATTTTTTTTTGTTATGTGCCATCCCCTCCCTATAAAAGTCAGAAAATATCTACTGCATATACTCAAGTATAAGCTGACCTTTTCACCTCTTCCTCGTCTGTGATAGACGGAACACTGATACAACGCTGGGAAACTGAATCAGTGTTCCATCTATCATGAATGAGGAGGAGGTGGGGCTTTGTTACAGTGGACAGCTGTTGAACAGGCATGACATGAGACTGTAAACAAGGTAAGGCTGCAGATGGGCACAGTGAGGCTGCAGATGGGCACAGATGGGCACATTGAGGCTGCAAATGGGCACAATGAGGCTGCAGATGGGCATAGGGAGGTTGCAAATGGGCACACTGAGGTTGCAAATGGGCACAGTGAGTCTGCAGATGGGCACAGTGAGGCTGCAAATGCGCACAGTGAATCTGCAAATGGGCACAGTGAGGCTGCAGATGGGCATTGTTTACCAGTAGCTGCTGCATTTCCCACCCTAGGCTTATACTCGAGTCTATATGTTTTCCTATTTTTTGTGGTAAAATTGCGGCTTATATTCGAGTAGGCTTATACTCGAGTATATACTGTATATTTACATTGATTTAAACATCTGCTGCATTGACCAGTCCTGTAGCACATTAGACACTTTTTACAGGGAAGGGTAGATGCTGCTTGTGATTGCGAAAATATTTCTTGTTTAGTAAATGTTTGAATACTGTACATACAGAGTCAATACAATAACTTTGTAGCTTTTTTAGTCAAAATAATACAATCTGTTGCTGGCTAGTTTCTGTCCCGTTCAAAAAGAGGCCTAGTGAAGTGGTACTGTGCGTGTACTTACTACAACATTTTAGAGGCCTTTTTCATCAAAATAAATCATTTAAAATAGAAAAACTAGCTCATATCTCTCCTGTTTAAATGGGACCTAGTAACAGTGAATACATACTGTGCCTATGGTAACTACTGTATTTTTGGATTTTATTTAGGGAAAAATACACTCTAAAGTTTATTTCTTGATTTCAAGCTGGCTAGTGTGGGTCCTGTTCAAATTGTAGCCCAATGAAAGTGTTTAAATACTGGTAGTCACTACATTATTCCGGTCAGCAAAAATAAAAATAAAAAATACATTCCAATGTTGATTTTTTTTTTATATATATATATTAAAAGCTGGCTGGTATCTTTCTTTTTCGAAATGCTTTCCAGCAAACGGATAACATACTGTGCATGAAAATATAAAGAGTTGGTGATGGGGGATGGGGGGGGGGAGGGGAGGGAAAGGGAGAAAGTGGGGGGACCAGGATATGAAGATACACAAGGAATGGACTCACATGGGCCACATCCGTGTTTGTAGTAGAAGAGGGGAAACCAATAACTATGAAAAGGTATTGATGGTCGGACTTTGAGGCCAAGGAAGTAATTGTTTAAAAATTCAAAATTTTAATATCATCAGGTAAAAAATAAAACATAAATTACAATACAGTTACAAAAAGAAAAAGAGGTACAAGTATATGGATTAACCACTGTGCACAAAAAGGTCCTTAAAGTCGCCGACGCACGTTTCGCCGTGAGGCTTCTTCAGGGCAGTTTGGTAAGGACTTTGTAGCGATAGTATATAACAAAGCACATGTAGTTTTATGGCCGACGGTCATACATCGAGTGCATCCAAGATCAATTCCACAAGTAGGTTATAGGCACGTAGATAAGGACGTATTTAGAAGGTCCTCCAATGAATATATAAAAAATTTGGTAGATCTTTACTAAAGATCAGGGCTGCTTACAAAGATTTCCTGTAGAACCGGGCAACGTGTTGCAAGCAGTTTCCACTCAATTAAGGAAAGATTTAGCCGCCAACTGGGACAGGAGGCCTTCTATAAATGGCCATTTTCGGGACCTCTCGTTTGTCCTAAACAACCTTAGTGAGGGTTCCTATAATAAACTCGAACGCCAATTTGGCCACTGTGTTATCGTGTCGTTGTAGAGAGTCCTGTCACATTTCCAGGGTGTATAGCCGTGTAGTAGCCGAGGGGGTGGCGTCTGCGCACCTCTTATGGACGCACCACCACTGTCTGCAGCATGCTTGAGAAAGGAGCGCGCCCAGCCATCCACAGGCGCAAGCTCTGAAACATCGTCGCAACATAGTGACGTCACCGCGACTCTGCTGCGCTCCTGGCCTCGCTTTCAGTCAGTATCTCCGTACTAGCCGTTTTACCGACGATTAGGATGGACGGACACTGTGAGGCTTAGGAGCACTTTCCAGCCAACAACCAGCGTGGAAGGACACCAAACCAGAGACTTTTATACAGGATCTACATACTGGACTTCCAATTTTTCATATGTAAGTGGATGCTGTTGTCTATAACCTATTAAAACTATCTGTCGATTAACCCATTGGCACCCTCTTCTTTTTCTTTCTACATCATTTGCATGGGGTCACGCTTCATTTAAATGTATCACACCCACTTCCAGCCCACTTTGACTTACGCTGCCTTAGGCCTACCGGCGCAACGTTGGGAGCATTTTCTTTGTAAATTCCATGCTTCCCTCTCTGCATTGCGCCGGCGTATCGTAAAGAAGATACGCTACGCCGGCATATATATGCGCCGAGGTATGTGAATCCGGGCCAATGTACTGTAAACAGGATTTTCTGGTTATTGACAATCCTCTCCTTAGGGTATGAGCAAATCCACACAGGGGATCATCAGTGTCCTGATGATCAGTGTTGCCAATCTGTGCCCACCAGTGCTTCCAATCAGTGCACACCAATGCTGCCAATCAGTGCCAATGAATGCTGCCTATCAGTGATTGCTATCATTGCCAATCAGTGCCGCCTATCAGTGCCCATCAGTGCTGCCCATCAGTGCCACATATTAGTGCAGCCTCGTCAGTGCCCATCAGTGCTGCCTTAATCAGTGCCCATCGGTGCTGCTAATCAGTGCCCATCAGTGCAGCATGTCAATGCAGCCTCATCAGCACACATCAGTCAAGGAGAAAAATGACTTATTTACACAATTTTATAACAGAAACAAAGAAAACTTTTTTTTTGTTTTTTCAAAATGTACAGTCTTTTTTATTTTTTTGGGCAAAAAAAATTAAAAATCCAGTGGTGATAAAAAAAACACACCAAAAGAAAGCTCTATTTGTCTCAAAAATATTATAAAAATGTAGTTTGGGTACAGTGTTGCATGACCGCACAATTGTCATTCAAAGTGCAACAGCACAGAAAGCTCAAAATTGGCCTGAGCAGGATTGGGCAAAAGTGCCCAGTAGGCAAGTGGTTAAACAACCCCCTACATACAAAATAAAAGTTTTACGGAGAATTTGATACAAGTTCTGCTGCTATTTGTAGGAATTACCATGCTGAATTTTCAGATGAATTATGAAGGCAGAGAAACCAAACTTGTATTTCTGAACAATTTCACTGACCTTGTAGGTCACCGATTGAGGAGTTGTAAGAAAGCATTATCATACGGGCGGTCTACCTTATTAGTCTCTGTGTCTAAACAAATGAACATGCATTTGTTTTGTAAAAAATATGCTCACCTGCAGATTGTTATAAGATGAGCCTAGCAGGGGGCATCGGAATTTATTACATGTATTAATATGAAAGTCGTCCTTTTTGATGTACCGTATCGGGAGATGTATTCACGGTTTCCAAAGACAGGGTCTGATCCGACAACTTCCTGTGTTTCAAAGAGAAGTACAGCGCTTGTTTTCTTTGAAACGTGTCAGAAGTGGGTGAATAACCCATTCAACACACCGTGCTGGATACATTTTAAATCAGTCTTTCCCAAATTTCAATCTTGTGGGTAAGAAACACGTTTTCTCCTCTGAATGTCAATGAGTGGGATAGGTGAGCATTTCTTAACGGTAGCTGGAATGGAGCTGCTAATAGACTTTCCTGTGCCTGAGAAGCTTTTTGTTCTGTGCAAAGTAGAAATTGTGTTATCATATGCTT
Source organism: Rana kukunoris (assembly GCA_029574335.1). Lineage (NCBI taxonomy): Eukaryota > Metazoa > Chordata > Amphibia > Anura > Ranidae > Rana > Rana kukunoris. Next base: position 509,205,355 of record CM056052.1, read on the forward strand.
ATTGCTAGGTATCCACTAAAAAAACATAGTTTTGTATCACTTAAAAGGTCAGTCCTCTCAAAAGTGATATTTCAGTTATAGGAGGACTTCGGTGGGCTAAGTAATCTTCTCATTTCTTACATCTCCCAGTGATAACACCCCATTGTTATTCTTAGCTTTGTTCACATCCCCCTTGAAGGTTTGGGTGTTCCCATATATCTCAGAATGTTCTCACAGTTCCTGATGCATTCTCCTTCATGCTATCAACTTAACACATTGCATAGAAATCATGGGCCAGATTCAGAAAAGGGGGGCGTAATTGTGTGCGGGCGTAGCGTATGCTGTTTACACTACGCCTCCGCAACTGTTATCGGCAAGTGCCTTATTCAGAAAGCACTTACTCCATAAGTTGCAGCGGCGTACCGTAAAGTGTGCGGCGTAAGGGCGCCTAATTCAAATTATTAATGTGGGGGCGTGATTCATGTAAATTCATCATGACCCCACGCAATTTACGTATTTTCTGAACGGCGCATGCGCCGTCCGTGGACGTATCCCAGCGCGCATGTGTTAAATCACGTCACTAGTAGTCAATGTAAACGACGTGAACGTAACTTACGTACAGCCACATTCCCGAACAATTTACGCAAACAATGTACAATTCGACGCTGTCCCGCCGTCCATACTTAACATTGGCTGCGCCTCCTATAGCAGGGGTAACTTTACGCCGGAATAACACTTACGCAAACAACGTAAACTACGACGCCCGGCAGCAAGTACGTTCGGGAATCGACATAACTCCCTAATTTACATATTCGACCCGTAAAACGACGGAAGCGCCACCTGGCGGCTAGCGTAAAACTGCAACTAATATACGACGGTGTAACAGACTTACGCCGCTCGTATATTAGCAGAATTCCGGCGTATCTTCTTTTCTAAATACCAAAAATAGATACGCCGGCTATTCTTAGTATTTACGTGGCGTATCTCTAGATACGCCAACGTAAATACGTTATGAATCTGGCACCATGTATTCACATGCAAAGTGCCTTTGAACACGTTAGAACAGTTGACTGGTTAGAAGAACCTCCTTCTTACTTGCATACCATAGCCCTGTCCTCCTCTAGGAGTGTCTAATTACTGTCTGTACTGACCCAGCTCCTCTGCCCCGCCCCTCACATCCCTATATGACCTTTTCTCAAGCTGCTGGAGAAATGCAGGGGAATTATACAGATTGCCACTTGAGTCTTCCGAGACAGCACCCAACAGAAGTCTCAGGCTGGTAGGTTGTCCACACAAGGGATGATTTTACATTATCATTTAATCTTAATTAAATCCAATAGTAGCTCAAATTGCTGAAAAGTTTAATAATGGTTTCAATAGAAAGGTGTCAGAACACACAGTGCATTGAAATTTGTTAAATATGGGTTAGGGTAGCTGCAGACCGGTCAGGGTGCCCATGTTGACCTGTATCCACAGCCAAAATTGCCTACAATGGGCACATGAGCATCAGAACTGGACCATGGACATGGAAGAATGTGTCCTTGTCGGATAAATATAAGAATGGTTTGAGTAGCACAACAAGGAGTTTGAGATGTGGACAAACTTTCTAGATCTCAATCCAATCGGGCATCTATGGGATGTACTGGAAAAACAAGTCTGATCCATTGAGGCTCAACCTCAAAACTTAGAGGAATTAAAGGATCTGCTGGATATTTGTCACAGCTGTGTCTTTAGTGCTGGCCAATACATAGTAGATAAAGGGTGACGACTCCTATAGTAGAAGAGCAATTTGTGCTTAAAGCAGGGCTCCAACCACGCAGACACATTTTTTAAAGTATGAGCTTTTATGATGCATTATAGTGTTATAAATAACTTCACTTACTATTTGTAAATCCCGCGTTGCTCCGCAGAGTTTTTGTCAAAAAATACTTTTTTTAAATCCTTTCCAAAGGTTCTAATTTTTTCTCAGGTTGTTTTCTGGAACTCAATGACGTGTATTAATTCTTGCGCATTGTAATAGCAGCATTGCGCCGTCAAGCGCTCGGGTTGCTAACATAAGGGTGGCGGCGGCGGAAGTTCACGTCGTTGTAATGGCAACAAAGAAGCTAGTAAGAAAAATGAACCAAAATCTGCACTGAATCGCTTCACTTCAGGTCTCGAAGTCCCGCGATTCTAGCCCTAGGGGAAGCGCACGGCACCCTGGGAAATGATGATACACATTTCCCAGGAGCATTAGCGTGCTGAGGAGCCGAGGGAGATGACGTCAAAAGCCAAGGTGATTCCGAAGGCAGATTTTGTGGGACCACATAGCAATGGCATCCAACCCAACCTATGCCTAGCCTTTGCAGCAAGGAGCACATAAAAATTCCAAGCTCACTTTCCAGCTGGCCTGTAACAAACCAAATTGACCTTGTCTAACAGTTCATGTTAAAAACAAGGGGTTTTGTTTACACACATTTGCAAATATATGCATTAGCTGCAGCGGCCATGTCTTGGCACTCCAGTGTCCTGCAGTCCTAATTTTGAGAGTCTCCCAAGATGGAGCACCAATATAATAATGCACAGAATAAGGGTAGGTAAGCCTGGAGGAGCTCACACCTCATCAAAGTTATAGGAATGCACTGACCACCCAGCAAAAGCAAAATGGCAGCATAATAGAGAACATTTTTGATGCAACATCAACATCAACATCAACATTTTTGATGCAACATAATGACATTGGTGGCCGTACAGACTTTCGCTAGGGAAGCACAGCTAGGCATGTGCAAAAGTGAAAAATTCGTTTCGTTTCGTTTCGTTTCAATTCGTCATTTAATAAATTTCGTTAAGTTAGGTTCGTTACATGTGTTGAATTCGTTTTCGGAATTCGTTCGTTTTCGACCGAATTTCGAAAAATCCGGTCGAAATCGAAAATATTTCGAACGTTTTTCGAATTCGTTCGTTTTCGACCGAATTTCGAAAAAAAACGGTCGAAATCGAAAATATTTCAACCAGATTAGAAAACAAATAGTCTCTTTTCGAATAGAATTTTTTTCGAATTAAATCCGAAAATATTTTTTTTTTTTTTTTCGAATTCCGATCGAATTTAGTCCGCGGGTATTCGATTCGGAATTCGAAAAAATTTTTTTTTTCGAAATTCGGTCGAAAACGAACGAATTCCGAAAACGGTCGAAATTTTTCGCTAATATAGCAATTCGGGAATTCGTATGCATCCGAATGTCCGAATAATGGAAAATTCGTCCGAATTTCGATTCGGAACGAAACGAAATGCACATGCCTAAGCACAGCTAGGAAAATATTTGTGCCTTACCAGCCCAACTATTTTGTCTGTCAGATCACCAGACAGCTCCTTTAATGAAGCCACAACCAGGAAAGACCTTCAACTTATGGAGATTCAGATCTGTCTTGGCACTAGAATAGCCTTCTCTTACTGTAGTTCTGCTCGTGGCTCAAGAATCGGTTCCTTACTGTACCACTATGTGACTCAGGACCGATCTTAGGCAGGGTGCACAGGGTGCTCCGCACCCAGGCGCCTCAGAGGTGGGGGTGCCGAAGCTCCAAAGTGCTTCCCTCCCTCGTCCTTGTCTGTGTCCAGAGGCAGAGCGCATGTAGCGGGTGCTGCGGTTCCCCATCCCGCTTGCTCTCTCTGCTGGCAACTGACAAGAGTACATACCTTCCGCTGTCCCCGGAATCCAGGCTGGGTACCACAGCAAAGTCTAGTACCAGGACACATTCCGGCACTAGGCTCCACTAATTAATTCTGTCAGTATGCATGTAGCAGTCTCCTGTCTGCCCCGCCCCCTCTGGTGTGTCAGCTCTTCTCCCATAGGTGGTGTGATGAGAGGCTTCTGGGTTGGCCGGATCATCCCGTGCACTCCCAGAAATGCTCTCCGAGTGCCACCCTCCAAGTAACCAAAGGTGCCATGTATTCCCCACTCCCTGTAATGTGCTTCTGCTCCCAGCGCACCTGAGCTACAGGGATCTATTGGACAAGTACTGATCTATGGGGACACCTGATGTGGGGGGCTCTAAAGGGGACACCTGCTGTGGGGGGGAGGCTCTGATGGGGGATACTTGCTGTGAAGGGGGCTCTGATGGGGGACACCTGCTGTGGGGGGGCTCTGATGGGGGACACCTGCTGTGGGGGGCTCTGATGGGGGACACCTGCTGTGGGGGGCTCTGATGGGGGACACCTGCTGGGGGGGGCTCTGATGGGGAACACTAATGAAGACTTCTTAGGCAGCATCTCTGTGTAAGAGTCTTAGCCATAGAAACATTTGAAAAGGGGGGAAGTTAGTAAGATGACCACACCTATGTGGGGGCACCAGAAATATTTCTGCACCCAGGTGTCTGTGACCCTAGTATCAGCCCTGATGTGACCCATAGAAAGAGACAGCATAGTTGTATTTCAAAAGAAGTTGATCCTTTATGTCCACTTGTCCATCCTTACCTGGAAGTTCCAGTTCAAAATTACAACTTGAATTTTAAAATCCAATAAATGAACATCTTAAAGATGTAAAAAAAGGAAAATTCATACTACATTATTAAAGGAATAGTGCACCAACCAACCAGGAGTAGTACGACCCCAGGCCTTCAGAAGGAGCAGACAGCTCGGAGCACGTAGCCTGTTTCTATCCAGCATTTTAACAACTCTGTCCTCTCCTGGTGATGTCACGTCTTCCTGAGCATTCCAGACTGGTTTGGCGTGGACTTCCTACACACCACAAGAACATTCATTCCCCTCCACTGTTTCCCAGGGAACCTAAACCCTGCGGACCATGCATGAGTAAGGACTCGGGACATTCTGGAGGACAAGTTTTAAGTGTTTGTAACCGTTGTTTTAATAAACCCCTTGTGGTACTGCACTTAGGTGGCGCTTCCACCTTCCTTCTTTCTTGTGTTTGTTTACAGAGCTGGCTCAACACAGAGGACAACAGCCACACAGTGCTTCACAAACTTGTGCCCAGGCATCAGAGACTATCATTACCACCCCAGCAGCTACTGCAGCATGTTTTGCCTGAACAAGTACTGGGAAGAAGCAGTCATTAATTCAAGATACCTACAGAACAGACTACCCTCAAGAGCCATTAAAAGTAGCCTAGCATAGGGGCACATCAGAGTGTTTGGACGTAAAGCATATGCCTATATTTCAAGTGAAAAGCGATCCAAGCTGGAGAACAGAGCCATAAAGGGCATTCTAGTAGGCTACAGCGAGGAAATTACAGAATCCTACACCCAAAGACTGACAAAGTAACAAGTGTTTATTTTGACAAGAGCCCATCACCAGAAACACTGATCCCTGAAAGCTGTGCAGTGAATATGCCCAGCTAACCAGAAGAAGCCATGAATAAGCACTGATCCAGTGCGAAAAGCGTCGGCTGTTCCTTGTTTCCACTGCTGTAACCCTATTTTTGTACATGCTGTCTATTGAATAAAAGACCACCCATCAGGTTTTGGAGTGCGGCTATCCATTTTTCTTTGTCTTCATTTTGCTTAGTGCACCGCCAGCACCCTCGGTATCCTGCACCACCTGTAACCATTTAGTGATCCCACCTGGAGCGGTGACTCCTTTCTCTCTAACCAGAAGAAAGGGTCAACCAAAGTGAACCTTTGCAAGAGTCAGAACAAGAGGTGGTACTGAAATTGCCTAAATCAAGTTCCTCACCAGATCTCGCTGAACTGCCTAAAGTCAGAAGATCCACTAGGACTACTGAGGGGATACCACCCTGCAACCGCTACTGCTACCGCTGCCGTCGTAAAACACTCCACCATCAGAGCTCTTCCTAGTGTTGCAGCCGGGAAGGGCATGCAAGTCAAACACCTAGGGCTAGATTCAGGTAGATGAGCGTAACTTTGTGCGGGCATAGCGTATCCTATTTACGCTACGCCTCTACAACTTTTTCAGGCAAGTGCTGTATTCACAAAGCAGTAAGTTGCGGTGGCGTAGCGTAAATGGGCTGGCGTATCCACGCGGAATTCAAATAGGGCAGGTAGGGGGCGTGTTGTATTTAAATTATCCCTGACCCCGCGTAAATGACGCGCCGAACGAACTGCGCATGCGCCGGCCGTGAACGTATCCCAGTCCGCATGCTCTAAATCACGTCACAAATAGTCAATGAAAACGACGTAAACGTAACTTATGCCCAGCCCCACTCTGAATCGGCTTACGCAAACGACGTAAACGACGTACAATACGACGCTGTCCCGACATCCATACTTAACATTGGCTGCACCTGCTATAGCAGGGGTAACTTTACGCTGGACTTACGCAAACGACGTAAAAAAAAATATGCTACGTTCGTGAATTGGCGTATCTAGCTCATTTGCAAACGCCACCTAGCGGCCAGCGTAAATATACAACTTAGATACGACAGCGTTAAAGACTTACGCCGGTCGGATCTAACACAAATCTATGCGTAACTGATTCTAAGAATCAGGCGCATAGATACGACCCCACTCACTCAGAGTTACGACGGCGTATCAGGAGATAAGCAGGCGTAACTCATTGCTGAATCTAGCCCCTAGATGTTAAAACTGCTTTCCTATATGGAGACATTAAGGAAGACCTCTACATGGAGCAACCATCAGGGTTTGAGCAATAAGACAACCTTGTGTGTAAGCTGCAGTGGGCATACTATGCAGGAAAGTCTCAGCTCTCTCAGTGTGACTGTAACATCGAAAGTAAGTAACTGTCGCTCTTCAACTGAAGCAGAGTGCATTGCAGCAACACGCGTATGTCAAGAAGCAATATGGATTTGTCAACTTTTTGTGGACATTGGGGTAGACATGTCAAAACCAATTCCCATTTTTGAAGATAACCAGAGATGTATAAAGCTTACGCAATCATAAAGGGTCAATCCTAGGACCAAACACATTAATGTCAAGTATCACCTACTGAGGGACAATCAAGAGCAAGGTGTTATTGACACTCAATACTGCCCATCAGAAGAGATGACTGCTGATGCACTCACCAAGCCTTTATGTCATAGTTTTTCCAGAAGAAGCTGAATATAATTTGACAAATGACATGCTGTTGAGAAGGGGTGTTGGAATAGAACAACAGCATGTAATGTAAAGTTCTTAACACACTGACAAAACTGAATGCATTATACCTATCTATGCAGCAGGTGGCACTGTGGTTATATAGGGCCAGATTCACAGAGTGATTACGCTGGCGTTACAGGAGATGCGCAGCGTAAGTCTAAATTTGCGCATGCGTTTCGATGCTCCGCATCCCCAAAACGAGATACGCAAGAAATCTACTTTTTTTTGTCCAGCGTAATTTCGATAGACAGGCGCATCCGTCTGCGCAAAACTGCGCTAGACACACCATTGATTTGCTATTCAAATATGCTAATGAGGGAGTTACGGGGATCTACAAAAGAACGTTGGTGCAGCGCAGGCTACGCGCTGTGCGCAACAGCTGCACGGCCTGTCTAAAATTAGACCATATAAAAGGTGGTATATTATTTGACAATTCGTCTACATGTCAGAGAAAGCAACACTGTTAGTGAGGAGCTGAGCAGTCACACGTGTTGCACAACAATCTATATGCCAACATGCCAGTGGCATCCATGCTCATAGCTATACTACTGACTTTAGATGAGCAAAGAAGGAGGAGGGCACGGAGGAGGGCACGGAGGAGGGCACGGGAGAGTAATTTTTTTCTTTTTTTACAATTTTTTTTTCTTTGCGTTAACCACTTAAAGAGCACCTACTGCACATTTACATCGACAGAATGGCACGGCTGGGCACATCAACGTATATATACGTTGATTTTAGTACCCAGCCGTGGGTCGCGGGCATGCGCCCGCGGGCGCGCGCCCGCGACCCGGTCCGAAGCTCCAGGACCGGGACCGCGCGATTCGCGGACCCGATCGCCGCTGCAGTGCGGCGATCCGTCCCTGGAGCGGAAGAACGGGGAGAGCCGTGTGTACACACGGCTTCCCCGTGCTTCTCTGTGGCCGTAGCATCGATCGCGTCATCCCTGTAATAGGGGGACGCGATCGATGACGTCACACCTACAGCCACACCCCCTACAGTTGTAAACACAACACATAGGTCACACATCCCCTACAGCACCACCTGTGGTTAACTCCCAAACTGCAACTGTCATTTTCACAGTAAACAATGCAATTCAAATGCATTTTTTGCTGTGAAAATGACAATTGTCCCAAAAATGTGTCAAAATTGTCCGAAGTGTCCGCCATATTGTCGCAGTCACGAAAAAAAATCGCTGATTGCCGCTATTAGTAGTAAAAAAAAAAAATTAATACAAATGCAATAAAACTATCCCTTATTTTGTAAACGCTATAAATTTTGCGAAAACCAACCGATAAACGCTTATTGCGATTTTTTTTACCAAAAATACGTAGAAGAATACGTATCAGCCTAAACTGAGGAAAAAAAATGTTTTTTTATATATTTTTGGGGGATATTTATTATAGCAAAAAGTAAAAAATATTGCATTTATTTTTAAAATTGTCGCTCTATTTTTGTTTATAGCGCAAAAAATAAAAACCGCAGAGGTGATCAAATACCACCAAAAGAAAGCTCTATTTGTGGGGAAAAAAGGGCGCCAATTTTGTTTGGGAGCCACGTCGCACGACCGCGCAATTGTCAGTTAAAACGACGCAGTGCCGAATCGCAAAAAGGGGCCAGGTCCTTTAGCAGCATTTTGGTCCGGGTCTTAAGTGGTTAAGAAACATTTTTACAAAAAATATACATACATATATACATCAATACATAACATACATACAAATTACAAACGCAGTCTCACTATCTTTCAATAGCCCTTTAAAACCTTGATGGATATAATAATCTAATCTGATACAAGCCCCTCACTCTTCACTTGATATATCACACACGCATAGACCTCTTTGGCATGAGTGATTCTGAGGTGTCTCGCATCTTCAGATTCACCCCTCATGCCATCCTGGAATTATCCACAACCCTGCAGGAGCCCAACACATGACACCACCCATGAAACCCATGACAGCTACATTTACAATCATAGCCCCATCCCCACAGATTTCGAACAGAACATGTATGGGGACAGCTGGCTGGTTGGTGAGTGACATGGGTGGCAGGCACGACTGTCCCACCCATGATGCTGAAATCACAAGGGGCACATGCACTACTAACATCCTCCTGTCTTATCCCTTCAGGGTGACTCTGCATATGCACTGGGACCCCATATCATGCCTCCTATACGGAACCCCCCTAACCAAGGCTATCCCGTCTTCTGAGGGAAGAGCAGCCAGGAGCCAGCTCACATTAGGCATCTTTGCATGTTAAACAGACACATTAATCATGGCACAATGAGAATGCATGCATGCACACCACTGTGGTCCCTAGCACAGACACATCACATCCTCATTACATTGGATTGGCACAAGCCCACCATGCAGGACTTGTGAGCAGCAACGCCATGCCACGGCTCCAATTATGTCACTGTACATTCATACACCATTCACACGGACCTGGGGATCACTTCTCCACCACAAATGAGGGTGACACCCCTTTTCCTCCAGGAATGTCACCCCCACATTCCCAAATCATACACAAACAGAACCAAAAAAAAAAAAAATTGACCAGCAAAAATAAAAAATGCCCAACAAAAATATAATTTAAACAAAATAACAACAAAGAAAACACATAAAAGACAAAAATCACTCTGCAAAACAGTTCCCAAATATCTCAAAGACACGTCACAAACAAACAAACAAACAAACGCTAATAAACAACAGAACAAAAGCACCTTGCTGTATAGGGAGGGATACAAAGGGATGTACTTTTGCAAAGGAAGTGTGTTTGTGTCTGTCTATTTATGCTGTCTGCGTAGTTCACTAAGTTGCCCGGGTCCACTTTCAATTCCACTGATTGCGCCGCTCCCTAGTTGTGAGCATGTGCACAGAGGTGCTGACCATGGTGTGCTTCATGTGCGCATGCGCAAGCCGGCCGGCCCTTCATTTGCATGGGGTCACGGCTCATTTCAATGTAACACGCTCACGTCCTTCCCAATTTGAATTACTCCGCCTTACGCCTCTGAAATTACGTTGCACAGGCGCTATTTTCTGCGCAAATCAATCGAGAATATGGTGATTGCGCCGCTACATTGCGGGAGTCTAACGTAAAGGAGGTGCGCTACGCCAGTCAAAAAATGCGCCAATGTACGTAAATCTGGCCCATAGTGTATAGTTGATGTTTTCTATGATATAACAGGATGTATTGTCTATCTCAGTGCATGTACTTGTATATTCCTGCTTCCTGTTCATGTTTATCCATGCTGTAAGACATGTAATATATTTCTCCATGAAAGAAATCCGTATTACTGCATCCAAGAAGCTTCCATCACTTATTGCAATACTCTGCACAATAGGCATGAAGATCTGAATTGCCGGACCTTTAGAGCGCATGTGCCAGTGATGTCACCAGCTGCATGCAGAACGGTGCACGTTTAGGAGATTTTTATTGTATCTACAGGTAAGCTTTATTATAGGCTTACCTGTAGGTAAAAATGTCCAAGCGGGTTTTACTACCGCTTTTTTTCCCCCTAAATAGCTTCCTTTACTTTGGTGCAGTTCTCCTTCACTTACCTCATCCTTCAATTTTGCTTTTAAATGTCCTTATTTCTTCTGCGAAATCCTCACTTCCTGTTCTTCTATCTGTAACTCCACACAGTAATGCAAGGTTTTCTCCCTGGTGTGGAGAAAGCCTCTTGAGTGGGGAGGGGGCGAGCAGGAGTGTCAGGACAATCACTAACACACAGCTCCTTTCTCTATCTGCAAAGTAGAGAGTGTCCTGACTTGCCTACTCACCCCCTCCCCCCTCAAGAGGCTTTCTCCACACCAGGAAGAAAGCCTCACATTACGGTGGTGAGTTACAGACAGAAGAACAGAAAGTGAGGATTTCTTAGAAGAAATTAGGACATTTAAAAGCAAAATGGTCCGATCAGACTGGTCCGATGAAATTAGTCCGACGGACCGTTTTCATCGGACCAGGCTGAAGTGGTCTGATGGTCTGATGTGTGTACACCACACCATCGGACCAAAAATCTGATCAGACAAGAACGCGGTGACGTAGAACACACTGACGTGCTGAAAAAAGAAAGTTCAATGCTTCCAAGCATGTGTCGACTTGATTCTGAGCATGCGCAGGTTTTTGGTCCGATGTTTTCGCGTACTAACCATCGAATCTGTCTGACGGTCAGGTGTACGTTGGACAGATTTTAAAGCAAGTTTTAAACTTTCGTCCGACGGACAACGGTCCGATAGGCTGTACACACCATCGAATCGGTCTGATGAAACTGGTCTTCAGACCAGTTTCATCAGACTGGTCTGATCGCGTGTACGCGGCCTTACTGGTATTGTCCCTCCCCCAGCCTGAGACTGGACAGTAAAGGGGGAGCAGCACTCTGATGAACTCATCTTTCTGTTACTCTACTCTGTCCACTTATCAACATATCAATATCTTAGCTTATCTCCATGTTAGTGCATGACCACTGTAGAACAATTGGCTGGCTCCCCTGCTTTGCTTCCAGTCTGAGCCCTGCTGTACAGGGGTTTACAGGGGGCTGATATCATGTTACACTATCAGGTTACACTACTTGCTTTTTAAGATGCAAATAATGATATATTAATTAATCCAAAGATGCTTTATTATGTTTCTTTTATATCGGCCTTGAGTTCATTTTTATATACAGAATCAAAAATAACGCTCATTTTGGCACCACCTACAAATTACCTGTCTTTACACATTTATTTCATTGTAATTATGGATATCTCTAAAAATAGTCCTTGAACATTGCTGTCGATAAACAAACAAAATCCAGATAAAAAGATATAATTAAACAGCATAACGATGGGAACTTAATTTTGCTTTACTGACATTTTTAACCTGATTTCTTATCAAAGAAACAAGCTAACGCATGTGAAATGGGAGGTAATGTAGAACTATCACCTGCGCCGCTTTTTCATGTCAATTAAAGAATTCCTTTTTTCCTTTCATCAAACATTTAAAAAATGAAATAAACAAAAACACAGATCAAAGCGGTAAACAGCGTGTTGATATTCCACGGATACAAAACATTTTTTTTCCCCCCTGTCAGAATTTGGGGATAGAGAAATCAAACATCTCTTATTTGTGCGTACGCTTTGAATCACAGGCGAGCATTTAAATGTAGACGGAGGATGTGAGCGGCCAGATCAGGGACATTACTGCCCTCTGTTGAGCACGAAGGGAATAGCGCGCTGCACATGATTGTTCTCAGAATGCAGAGCTGTCAAAACATGACAAAATATTATCCATATGTTGTGACTAAATAACGCAAGGAAAAATCACACGCTGCTTCACACTTTCCCGATATAGCAATTTGCATGAAAAGGCTTTGTGAAATGTGTACATGTGCGTATGTAAATATAATGATCGTAGTACAATTTATAAAATATGTGACATTGTTACTGTTTGAAACTGCAGGTTTACCTAGGAAGTAGGCAGACAGATGGATAGATGATTCATAGAAAGACAGACAGACAGACAGACAGCTCCAAAACACACACACACACACACATACACACATACTAGACAAAAACCACAGACCCTAGGCTCTATTGACTAAGATACAATACATGTCATTCACCATAACAGACATTTTATCCATGTGACTGTCATTTCCAGCTGTCATTGGCTATCTTGGCTGAACGTAACACTCATAATAGCAAACAAAAAGCATCAGAACTTAGAAAACTGAATCTGTTTACTTTGGAATGAGGTATTACATTTATCCTCTACAGTGACATATAAGATACTAGAGGTCTCAGAGCAAATTATTGTATAAAAAGGTTATATGAATGACACATTATTTTTTTAATTCTAATATTCTTCCCTCTTTTCTTTTTTGTTTTCAGTGGAACACTTTCCAAGTAAGTTTAGTGGTTTTGTTACTATTTGGTGGCCTCTGGTAACTTGTATGTAGTGATCTATCTATGTATCGATCTATTTCATATGTGCTGCTTTATCTATTGTATCTAAATCATATGTATTTATTTATCCAGTTGTCATGTAGTATGATTTGTTGATAACATGATGTAACTTGTATGTAGTTATCTATCGATTTATATTTTATTTATCTGTTTATAGATCTATTTGTGCTTTATTGATCTGACCATCTATCTATCTATCAATCATTATTCCAATTTGGTAACTTCATGTAACTCATATGTAGTGATCCATCAATTTATTTGTATCTGTCTATATCTATCTATCTATCTATCTATCTATCTATCTATCTATCTATCTATCTATCTGTCTGTCTGTCTGTCTGTCTGTCTGTCTGTCTGTCTGTCTGTCTGTCTGTCTGTCTATCTATCTATCTATCTATCTATCTATCTACTAGTCTGTCTGTCTATCTATCTATCTATCTATCTATCTATCTATCTATCTATCTATCTATCTATCTATCTATCTATCTATCTATCTATCTATCTATCTATCTGTCTGTCTGTCTGTCTGTCTGTCTGTCTGTCTGTCTGTCTGTCTTTCTGTATGTCTGTCTGTCTGTCTGTCTGTCTGCCTACCTATCTATATTTATTTATTTCTGTCTTGTATTACCATACGGCTGGCCATACATTATACAATTTTCTTCTACAAATTTCCTTTAGATTTACCAAAATCATATAATTTGAGGTCACACCTAAATAATTAAAATGTTGTATGCAATCAGGCAGGCCCTTGCACTGCATGTTTGAAGGTAAATTTAAAAGAAATTGAACAAGTAAATTGTATAAAGTATGGCCAGCTTAATTTGGTAACTTATATCTAGTGATCTATAGATTTATAATCTACTTATCTATTTGTAGATCTAAGTCATATCTATCTATGTTCTATCTATCTATCTATCTATCTATCTATCTATCTATCTATCTATCTATCTATCTATCTATCTGTCTGTCTGTCTGTCTGTCTGTCTGTCTGTCTGTCTGTCTGTCTGTCTGTCTATCTATCTATCTATCTATCTATCTATCTATCTATCTATCTATCTATCTATCTATCTATCTATCTATCAATCATCCTACCTCTATCCTATGTCTTTCTGTCTATCCATGTATGTGCCTACTGTATCTATCTATCTATCTATCTATCTATCTATCTATCTATCTATCTATCTATCTATCTATCTATCTATCTATCTATCTAGTGTTATTATTGTAATAATTGTGCATAGACCTTTACAAATGCAAGCACATGCAGCTGGATTAAACAAATACAGCAATAACTAGAACCACGTAGTAGGAGCAAGCTATATACTGTATATGTCAGCTTAATTTCAAGATTTCAAGTGGAAATAATATATATATATATATATATATATATATATAACATGTCATAACACATATATAATGTATATATATATATATATATATATATGTATGTATATATATATATATATATATATATATATATATATATATATATATATATATATATATATATATATATATATATATATATATATATATATATATATATATATATATATATATATATATATATATATACATATATTTATTTATTTATTTATTATGACCATTTTATATATATATATATATATATATATATATATATATATATATATATATATATATATAATCAGGACTTTATTTCACTGTTAATTGGAAATTCTGAGTATTTATGTTTAATGTGAGTCTAAATCTGGGCTTAAAAAATAGTAAAGTTTTTCCTTTAACAAAGAAACCCCTCCAACAAGCTTTCTAACATTAAAGCAAGTGGCAAGAATGACAACTTTATTCAAGCGGATCATCTGGAATTACATTAAACAGCTGCTATTAAACAGCTGACAACAAAGAAGCCCATTTTCATCTGTACAGCATAGAGATTTAAGCAGTGTGCTCCCTCAGTAATGTTATGAAGAAGACATTGTGTTCCTGTATACCCATACACACTGTACTCCCCGCTGTGCTTGTTGCCAAACACACTCTCTTTTTTTTTTTTTTTTTTCTTCTAATCACTTTGTATTCAGGCAGGCCTCTGGGATGCCCACAATTCATCTAGACAAATGCAGAACAGGTTTTACAAAACTGGTTTTAACAGGTGCCTGTGCTAAGCACCAGACAGACCTAAGACATATGACAGGCCAGCTATGCGGCAGTGGTCATAGGTTATGACGTGTACTCCTGCACCTGACATGGACTATTTCTCAGCCTGCAACTAACACAGGAAACAAAGCAAGCTTTTTTTCTTTACCACTTTCTCAATCTGCGAGGGAGCACTGCTGTTCTAAAATTTACTATTAAGATAAATAGATATACAGATCAATAATTTAATAATTGAGAAAGAGATAATTGGATGATAGATAGATAGATAGATAGATAGATAGATAGATAGATAGATAGATAGATAGATAGATAGATAGATAGATAGATATATAATTGAGTAATAGATACAAATATTGAATTAATAGATTATACTGTTTTAATACTAAAAAATAAATAAATAAAAGATTAAATTAATAGCTCAAATCAAGTCATTTTCATTTCTACAGAGAGGGTTAGAGCTTTGGTCAAGTTTTTTATTTTTATTGCCACCCAAGTTCTTAAATTGTTACTAAACCCTCAACAGTAAAATCTGTCTGTTTATGTAGCACATCATGCTTGTTATACTCACTGTGGAACTTAAGGGGTTAATCCTCTGCATTGTGTAAAAAGGCTGTTTAACTCTATATGGACAGATCCTTCCCTCCTGCACTGTCTATCTTGGCAAGACCATATAATACAGTGAGGGTATCCGTTCTGCACATGCTCAGTTTTGCTGGAGAGAACATTTGCTGTTTCAGTTGAACTGTTCAGGTCACATGATATTGACATCACACATGTGGGCGTGTATACAGGCTGTAGTGGAAATCTACTCTTTCCTGAAAACTCAGCAGAGGAACTATTTTCATATTACTGGGTTTCGTAACACTTTAAAGAAGAATTCCAGGTATGGATAATTTTACATATTTACATTGGTCCAGCTTGGATCAATGTAGCTATGCATATGCTTTACCTGTGGCATACTTATAAAATCTGGAAATTACTATAGTAGACATGGCTACTCTGATGATCTCCACTAGCTTCTGGGTCCTGTGCTGAGCAGTTGCCCCCTGCTGCATTCTAAACTCAGAAGGCCACCGTCTCGGGATGAATGCCATTCAGGGAATGCAAAGCATTCTCTGAATAGTTGAGGTGGAGAGCGGGATCGGTGTCGTGCCTCTTCACCTTGTCCAATCAAAGAACATTTTGCATTCATTGAGAAGATGCAAAATGGGCAACTTCCTGTGTTCACAATGCAGCAGGGGAGCCACTTGATTCTGGCCCCAGAAGCTAGTGAAGATTACTGGAGTAGCCGTGTCTACTATAGTCATTTCCAGCCTCTTGTGTGAGCCCACAGATATGGTATATGTGTAGTTCCAAGCTGCAACAATGTAGCTATGTAAAAATATTTATACCTGGAATTCATCTTTTTCAAATTGCCGACCGGCTCATGTCGATATACATAGGTAAAGTGGATCGTTCCCCCCAAATCGCCATATGTGAACGATAGCAGGCACGCGCATTACTGCTGCGGGGAGGAACCTGATGCTCGTGGCCGGCGGGTGTGATCTCCGTGCACGAGTGCCAGATAAAAAAAAAATGGCATGTTCATTAAGCAGCCAAATCTTCCTGTCTGTAAGTGGTTAATAAAGCCCAACTCTGAAACCCCCAGCAATAACATTATAATCTGTTCCCCCTCTCTAATAAAACATTTTTTTTTGCCTCATGCTTTTCCGTTTGAGAGATTTCTCATCAACTCCTGTCCTGGGGAGGGGTTCTTGTCTCACATATCTATCGCAAATCAATTTCTCATCACTTCCTGTTTTTTTTTTAAAGCTCAAGTAGGTATACATTTTGTTTTTGCTCAAAAGAACCCCCCCCCCCCCCCCAATCATGCTGGATTTCAACTACACTTGGCAAATATGTTTTACATGCCGAGATTAGTAGAATTCCGGCTGCACTTCTGGCCTGCTTATGTATTTGTAAATCCTGCAGGTCTCATAGACCCGTTTTACAACCTCCCCTGAATGATTTAACTTGACGTATAGTAAACAACGCTTAAAAACTGACGTTTAGGCGTGTTTAGCCACACTTGCGTTTAGGACAGTTTAAAAAATTTCTTCACATAGCCAAAAATGTATCTCCATTAAAAACGCCTGTAAACAAAACAGGGCTAAATGTGAGTTACCGGGTTTACATGCATTTACAAGCTGTAACAGGCATTTCAACCACTTCAAATCCCTAATGCCGCGTACACACGATCACTTTTTGTGATGTAAAAAACGTTGTTTTATCTCACGAAACAAAAAAAATGTTTTTCAAACATCATTTTAAAAAACGATGTTGCCTACACACCATCTTTTTCTGAAAATGCTCTTGCAAAGCGCGTTTACGTAAGACACTTTCGACGGCAATCTGTTCCGTTGAAGCTCCCGTCTCATAACTTGCTTCTGAGTATGCGTGGGTTTAAAAACAACGTTTTAAACGTCGTTTTGCGCACACACGATCATTTTTTGTGAAACAAAATACGACATTCTGAAAAACGACATAAAAAATTCAGGCATGTTCAAATTTTTTTTTTGGTCGTTTTTTTGAAGACATAAAACAACGTTTTGCCCACACACGATCATTTTAAATAACGTTTTTTAAAACATCATTTTATTTCATCACAAAAAATGACCGTGTGTATGCGGCATTAGGGTGAACTTACACTGGAATGACTCTGGAGCAAATGTACAGGAGTCCTGTGTGTCTTCTGGTCCATTTCAGGTCCGAATTCAGCCCAAAATTCGTACTTAAATCAGACCTGAAACAGTGAACGGGGACGCACCGGAGCCCTACTGTGAGGGTCCTTTCATACTAGCGGACCGTTCGTCCGCTCATTACAAGTCCGTTTACGGACTTGTAATGGGCCCCTATGGGAGCGGATTCGTTAGAGATCCGCATCCGCATCCGTTTTTGCGGACGGAAGAATGTCCTATTTTTCTTCCGTCCGGCCAAACGGATCGGATGCAAACGGACAGACGGTCCGTTTCCATCCGACTCCCCATAGGGGAGAGCGGAGGAGAGACAGGGCGGTCCCTGCACAGTGTGCGGGGACCGCCCTGTCCGCCGACAGCTGAGCGGAGACCCCCTGCTGAGCTGACGGACACACGGAGCGGACCGAAAAACGGACCGCTCCGTGTGTAAGGAGCCTTAGACGTTCTGTGCTGCAGTGTGAACCCAGCTTAATGTTTGCTTTCAGGTTTAATACCGCTTTAATTGTCATCCAATTTGGGTTTATATCTACTTTAATTTGTTTATTATTGTATCTCAATTTTTTTTTAAAGACTTTTTTTAAGAATGTACACCAAAAAAATTATAAAGGGTTCAATTGAAAAAATGATCAAATTATTATTATTATTATTATTATTTAAGAAGAAGCAGGAGATTAAAATAATGAAATAACAAAAACAACTTAAGTAAAAATGTGATCATTTAAAAAAAATAGAACTCAATAAATAAAACAAAAAAAATAAACATCAACTCTCCTTTATTAAGTATTCCCTGCATGTGGTAGTATTCTCTCTCTGATCTTTCATCCAAGGCCTCATCTTTAAGTCACTTGTGTTATTTAAGCCAGCATCATGAGGATGAAAAAGCCAGCTTAAAAAACTAAAGAGCGATACAAATACATTTTCCCTTTTCGGATTGTGTTCTATCTCTAATATAATGTAATTCTCTTGGAAAAATGACACAGTGGCAGGCAGAGATTTGCATCCAAATTCGGCCTCAGTGATGCAACGCAGCTCCCGCGATGCACTTGTGCTAATTGATGATGACACAGCCTACCCCAGGCTCCATTGAAAAATCAAATTGTCATGTGTCTGAGAGAGATGCCAGAAGGCAGAAGTCAGAAAATGAGAACAACATCCCAGACTGTGATATGAATATATCCCCTTATGGAAAGCCGTGGCCGTTTGTTTATAGAGCTTCTTTATTTGTTGTGCCTGACTGTCGGCGAACAGATTCTTATCTGCGCTCCTTGGCTTGCCAGCTAATTTGAAACACGCATTTTGAGTGGGTGTGCTGTTTCCCCATTTAACTTTATGTTTCTATTGAAAACGTACTTTTGGCTAAGCTGTGCTCACACTCTATTTATGGCTGTTTCACGCAAATTTCCCTTCAGTGTTACATTTCTGTTTATTGCTTTGTCTTGTAATGAAGCAGCGGGGAGTTTCATTTTCTCCAGTGGGCAGCACAAGTCCAAATCCCCAGAGGGCTAAAATCTGTCATCCACTTCAAGCTGACTTTTTTTTCCAAATTCTCCGGATAAAGTTTTTTTGTAGAGCTACTAATATGAAACATAATCATTTAATAGTCTCAGGACATTATTTAAAGGATTTTTTAAGGCTGGTGTCTCATGTATTTGTATGTATTGTTTTGTAATTTGTCACATCTAAGGCTCCATTCACACCTAGGCGTTTTAACGCCTGAAGCCCGACTCCACAGCAGCCCCTAATACGCTGGAGGGGTGATTTTACATTGCCCTCTATGGAGATGGTTCACATCTTCACGCCGAACGCCGAAACGCCGTACGCCTGAAGCTCAAAACAAGTCCCGGACCCTTTTTTTCAGGCGGCTTCAGCATTCGGCAAAGGAGATGTGGACCTGGGGGTTAAAATCGTGGCGTCTCGTCGGTACAAAACGCCACAATTTGTCACCGCAATTCGCAGGACAAAACGCCACGATTAGGTGTGAATGCAGCCTAAGGCCGTGTACACATGACCGAGAAACTCGTCGGGCGAAACACATCGTTTTCCTCGTCGAGTTCTTTGTTAGGCTTGTCGAGGAACTCGACAAGCTTGCTTTGCGTACACACGTTAAAGACCAAATCTCCTCGTTCTTAAACGCGGTGACTTCAACACATACTGCGGCAGGGGAAGTTCAATTCCACTGGCACAACCCTTGGGGCTGCTTTTGCTAATCTCATGTTACTGCGTGTTAGGAAAAAGATTGGTAAGAGACATTTGCACTTTTCAGTCTGTTACAGTGTGACAAATGTGCTATTTCCATTACAAACGCTACTTTTACCGAAGGGGCGCCGGTTTCTTTGCATACACACGCTCAAGTTTCTTGTCAGGAAACCAGCCCGACGAGAAACTCGAAGAGCCAAATTCGACTCCCGCCGAGAAAATAGAGAACCTGCTCTCTTTTTGGCTCGACGAGTTCCTCGACGGGTTTCTCGGCGAAAAGTGTACACACGACCGGTTTCCTTGGCAGAATACGTCTCCCATCGAGTTTCTTGCTAAATTCTGCTGAGGAAACTGGTCGTGTGTACGTGGCCTTACAGTATCATGAAGGATGCTATGCAAGATTAAAATGGACATGAACTAAAAAAGTTAAGATTTTCTATTCTATGGGGAAAAATTAGAAATATTAATTGTGCCTAATCAATTCTGAAAAATAGCAGTGCACATCCTGTTATGTGAGTGTGCCTAGGCATGTGTGTGGGGGGCATGTCCAAGATGACGCACTGAGCGGACACACGTGAGAGAGCTACGCCGGCATCCTGGGCTTTTTCTCCCCCTCCCGGCGGCTACAGGGCTCCTACAGCGGCAGAAATCATACCCTTGCAATGCGGACTTACTGAGGTCCTGGCAGCCATCAAAAACTGCCATGCATCAGTCACCTCTTTGACCACTAAGGTGGAGGCTGTCCAGCTTGATGTGGGGTAAATCAGGCAGGACATGGACAAAATGTGATCTAGAATTACATCTGCAGAGCAACGCATAAGCTGCATTGAGGATACAGTTGAGGGCCATACCACTGACCTCCACATGCTACACACCAAAATCAGAGCCCTGGAATACAAAGCAGAGGCATGTCTGTACATATAGCCCTGTAGCTCTATATCAGTGGTCTCCAAACTGTGGCACTGGGCCCAGATGTGGGCCTTTGCTTGCATATCTACACCCCTTTAAGTGATACTAAAGTCTTGTTTTATTTATACGTCCCTGCTCTGTGCAGTGGTTTTGCAAAGAGCAGCCCAGTTTCTCCTCTTCAGTGCTCCTCGCCCCTCGCTTCTGTTGAGTGCATTAAGTTAAAAAATAGTCTGCCTTTACAACCACTTTAAGGCATTATTCCTGTCACTGACACAAACAATGGGACACTAGTGCTTCCACTGGGACCATCGATGAGGCATAATTCCTTCCACGCACAACACAAATTGGGTACTAGTCCTCCCAACAATACCAACTCTTTCTCCCCCTAATATAAAAAATCGGCATTCGGTTTTTCGGGGATCAGACTTGGAGACCAGTAGCTAAAGCAGTAGAGAGGCTCTTACCGATCAGCAGGATAGGTATTCAAGCAGGTCACCATTTTCACCCTGGGCTCATTCGAGGTATGCGGTCCAAGCAGAAGGAACAAGCCCAAGGTCAGTAATGAGCAGTAGCAAAGATATGGACAGCAGAATGTGTAGAGTAAGATATTGGCTGGAGAGAGCACAGTAATCAAACCAGAGGCGCAAAGGCATAGCTTAAATAGGAAGTTCATGTGGGAAACAAAGGGTTCAAGCTTTAAGAGAAACAAGACACAATGCAAGGGTGTCTAAGGAATCATACCATGAGCTCTCAAGCAGTGTGCAGTGGTGCAGAGAGTCAAGAAGGTGTGGAGATACAGCATAATCATGATGCACAGCATATTTTTTTACACTAGGGCAAATGTACTCCGCTTCCATTTCATGGGCATATGTACACTCATATGTACACAAACATAGCTTAGTTTTCAAAGTTATATTAATAAGTTAATATATTTAAGTGGAATTCCAGCTTACACCTTACTAGCCTCAACACTGTATCCTTCCCCCTCTCAACACCTATGCTAAATAACCTGTGTAAGAAAGATGTATATAGTTACCAATTTTCAGACCGCTCCAGTCTGGTCATGTCTTCCGGCTCCCCTGTGTCAGCCATGGCCAACTGCAGGGGAGGGAGAACCGATGGTTGGGCCATTAAAGCCTATGGATGATGTCAGCACTCCAGGCTTTTGTTGCTGTTACTGGAGAGCTCCCTCTTCTTCCCTGCTGCTGCCACTGGCTGGCACCCGAAAGAGCACATGACAGGACTGGTGTGGCTTGGAAATAGGTAAGTATATACTGTACATATTTCTTAAGAAAATGATTCAGCATTGTTGTTAGAAGGGGGAATCGGTTACCCAATTGCAGGAAGTAGCAACTTCAAATATAACTGCATTTTTTTCCCATTGATAACCTCATGAAGGGTTGAAATCCATGTCAGATTTGGATCACTGTTGAGAAAATGTGACATTACTTATTGACTTGGTGAACACTGTATTGTGACAGGAAATAAAAGGCATCTTCTCAAAATTAAAGGGGTAAGGGGGACGTAAAATGAAAGTGCATATACCCCCCCCCCCCCCACTTAACCTAACCCACATTCCCACTCCACAGTTGCATACTTTACCTTGGTGGTTAATTAGTTATATTTATTCTAAATAAACACTGTAAGGATGGTACACTATGCAGTCCTGGTGATCTTTCTGTTTTATCATGGTTGGAGTGATGGAGAACCAGTGGGAGGAAGCTTGATACCCAGTGGAGTGTCTTTTCCACACAAGTGTTTTCAGACTTCTCCTCCCTGAGATTCGTACATCCTATGGTAAGGAGACATCTTCACTGGTGTATGTGTGTATGGTGTTTTAGTGGAGCTGGGACACACGGATACTCTGATCCTAGTCACCTGGATTCAATGTTCTTCAGTTTTTATATTAATTTACAAATATGGAACTAGGCTTTTTTTTCTAAATTTCAGCTCCCCTATGTACCAATACAGCATTAATGTACTTATTTTGCAAAAATGAAACAGCTTTCCATTTATTCTACACGCACTTACCTCACTGTCCTCACTTATGCCTTACTTCCTGAACAGACTTTAGGTCATGACACAGGAAGTAGTTGACCAGCTGATCTCATTAGCACACACCCTGCATCATCTACCCTCAGCTGGTCAACTCCTTCCTGTGTCGTGACCTAAAGTCTCTGCAGGATGTAAGGCAGAAGTAATGGAATTTTTTTTAAACAGCCATGAAGACAGTGAGGTGAGTGTGTAGAATAAATGGAAAGCTGTTTTATTTTTCCAAAAGAAGTACACAATGCTATATTGGTACATAGGGGAGCTGGTCTTTAGAAAAAAAAGGTGAACAAAGGTTAACTTAACGTTTAAAAGGTTTAGTGCAGTATGACACCTTTTTGTATTGGAATTGTACTTTTTCTATACAAGTCTGTACATCAGTCCAAAAAATGGGACAACAGAGGAGGAAAAAAGAGACAAAGGGATTTGGTTTTAAAAGAGGGTCAGTCCCTCCAAATGAGGGACAGTTGGGAGCTATGGTTATGACTTACACATCATGTGCCACTTGGCATTTCTTCAGGACTGCATGGGATTTGGCTGTTTATAGGGCACAGCTGGCTGGGGTGGAATTTACTGTATTGGCTGATATGTTTCTAAGTAAGCCAGTGAGAATACAAATGCACAGTTTGTGACAGACGAGGCCAAGATCTTTGCACTTCTACATGTATGAACTGCGGTTCCTCCCTTTACTTGGCTGGAAGGACAATGCATACTAGATTTCTATTCGTGCAAACTGATGGAGCGCCTTTCTTCCCTAGCCTTGGCAGACTAAAATAAAGGGTATTGATTCTATAAATATGCAGGCTATGCTTGAATCTGGCCGGATTTTGTGACAGTCATTTCTGTGGGTGCTATTGGATTTCATTATGCTTTAAGAAGACAGTATTGTAATTATTCTGTTATTTCAAGCCTTTCCAAATAATTCAATCATTCACTGGAAAAGTAGGTATGAGAAACCCTACCCTTTTACAAGCCTAATAAAAGTCATTTTCTTTTAGTTTCAGAAGACAATTAAAAAAAGTCATACTAAACATACAATAATACTTTATAAAGTCCATCTACTGTAGTAGATGCCATAAATATTGCCAGACTCAATAAAAATTTTAGTCTAATTTAGTCTAATAATATATTCTCCCATACCTGCATTCCTTGTTTGTAACTGACTATAGCCATAAAAACAAACAAAAAAAAATCCAAACTATAACAACATTACTTTATTACTTTATCTGAGAAGTGCCCAACATTTTGAAGGAATAGTGCTAAAAAATTTGGTAAAAATGCATTTTCTCATACAGACCCTACTAAGTAGGGAATAGTGAAATCCCCAGTATGGTTTTCTTTTTTTATTATTTACTATGTCCTGTTGGGGTGATTTCCCTCCAATTCACGTCCCAAAAGAATTTTCCCTATTGGAAGATGTACTTACATTTTTTCTTTAATTTTTTAAACAAAGTTTACCAGGGGAGATTGAAAGGGCGAATCTCCCTACCAAGGAGACAGGTAGGAGTAAAAACTGAATGGAAAGTTTAACACTTATTAAACCCTAAGGACCTTATGAACCCAAATGCCGCGTACACACGATCATTTTTCAGCATGAAAAAAACGTAGTTTTTCAGCATGTCCAAAAAACAACGTTTTTTCAACTTCATCATTAAAAACAGTCTCGGCTACATGTGAATTGAGTTTGGTGGTCTCAGCCCGGCTCCCGGTGGGTGTGCTATGCAAGGTACGCCTGTGCTTAGTACGCCCACCCCCCCCCCCACAAAAACCACCACACTTGCACGCACACGAAATTGGTTTAACACACACGCACTTTGGCCATGCGGTCTCCTAAAATAAAGAGAGACAAAGGACCTACGGGGCAGGCTGGGTGGGCTAGGCCCCCTCACTCCCTCATAGGGGGAGTCCCTCTGCCCCGTTGGGCCCCAGTTGGGCTCCCAAGTGGAGCAGGTAGGGCGGGGTGAGTGGGAGGCCCCCCTCACACCCGCCATTGCCACCGGGGGCATGGAGAAAGATGGCGATTGCCTCCGGGGGGAGGGTCTGCCTACTGCCAACTCTGGCAGTCCGGCTCCTCTCTCTCGACTTCACGCACAAAAAATACACTTAAAAAAAAAAAACGACGTTGCTCACACACCATCGTTTAAAAAAAATGATGAACAAAGCGTGGTGACATACAACACGTACGACGGCACTCTAAGGCCGCGTACACACGATCGAATTTGTCCGCTCAAACTGGTCCGACGGACCAGTTCAGCAGACAAATCCGATCGTGTGTATGGGCTAGCAGACATGTCTGACCGGCGGACACATTTTAAAACATGCTTTAAAAGTACACTAACCAGCGGACATATCTGCCCGAACAAGCGTCGGAAGGATGCGACGCATGCGCGGACGTTTTTTACTTCCTAGTGCGGTGACGTGGCGGCGTCAACGTCACCGCCACGTCACCGCGCTGTTTGCCGGCGGGGATTTTGACCAAAATCCGATGAGACATGTCCGCTCTAAACTGTCCTTCGGACAAGTTTGAGCGGACATATCTCATCGTGTGTACGCGGCCTAAAGGGGAAGTTCTATTCGCCTTTGGGCTGCTTTAACTGATTCCTTGTTAGTAAAAGACGATTCAAGCAATGATCGTGTGTACGCGGTGTAAGGCCTACAACCTTAAGCATGCCCAAGGTATAATGGGCATTCAAGCTAAACAAAACAGTCCTGGAAGTCTTTTAGTTGTCACAAGACCTTAGGCACAACTCACTAAGCTATAATACCAAGATAATGATCTTTATTTTAGTCATGTGACTGTCATTTTCCTGTTTTTACATAAACTAGTAATCTTTTATTGTTTTGCTAACATGTATTTTGGTGTACATGTTGTTCTGCCCTTCAGTTACCCTTCTTTCATTTGATGTTTAATGGATATTGTTTTCAAAATCACTGATATATCAATTTCTCCTATACATCTATCAGAGGCGTATCTGCGCAAAGCAAACAAGGCGTTTGCCTTAGGCAGCTTTTTACAGGGGGTGGCTCCCTCCCCGTGGCAGAAGGGATGCTAGAGTGGAGTCCACTCGTTGTGGAGTACAGAGGACAGGGGCAGACTGGGCCGCTGATCTCATGCCCCAAAAAAGGCAGCTGCAGAGGCGGCGAGAGTCGTAGCTGGCTCCAACGCTGGCTCTACTGCTCACTGGTTGCTAGGATGGCACCATCTGACATCTAGCAACCAGTGACGTCACGTCTCTGCCCTAATGCAGAGAGAGGCCCAGGCCCCAGCATTCAGAGCGGAAGATAATTTAACTTCCTCCTCCTCTGCTGCTTTAGCCACAGTGGCAACCCCGCCCGGGGGACAGTTGGGACATCAAAGCCTAGCACTTACTCTATCTAGGAAGCGGGTGTGTCCGGCAGCTTCCTCCTCTTATGGTGTGGATCACAGCAGCTTCTGCTGTGCATCCCCCTCCTCCTTCTTCTAGGCATTCAATAGGATCGCCTGACGTTTCAGCCAATCGGGAAACAGGTATCAGACCCACTCTTTCTGATTGGTGGAAAATACGTTTCTAACACACCTGGGTGGGCTCTGAGTGCAATGCTCTGCGCCACGAGTCTACCCTATTTTGAAGCCTGTGGCTCTAATCAGGTGCTTAAAAAAACACCCCAGCTGCTGTAATTCATGTGCCTGGCATTCTGAAAGGGGCCGGACTCATGAATAGGTGGTGGCCATGGCGGCCGTAGATAGATTCATGCTATGCATGAATCTATCTCAGTGTTTCTCAACTCCAGTCCTCAAGAAACCCTAACAGGTCATGTTTTCAGGATTTCTCTCAGATGAAACAGCTGTGGTAATTATTAAGGCAGTGAAACTGATCAAATTACCTGTGAAATATAATAGATAGCCGGAAACATGACCTGTTGGGGCGCCTTGAGGACGAGTTGAGAAAAAACTGATTATCTATTAATCATATAGTAGGGGGTGGCATGGCTAGAGGGGGCGGTGTCCATGCACCCTTAATGGAAGGGCCGTCCCTGCTTCCACCCACCTCATTCATCTTCATGATCTTCTCCAGCGTGCTCTAAGAGAAGGAAAGGGAACTCTGAAAATTTGGAGGTGAGGCTGAAACCATGTGTGCAGTGTTATGAGGGAGCCAGGCACTGCAGAGTCAGAGACCCATACAAAGAGAAGATGTTCATGCTAAGACTGGAGCTAGGACTTGGATGTGACGCGCCAAAATTGAAGGACTACAGGTCCCAGCATGAACCCCTCAGAGCAAGCAAGCTGAACAGTGAACAAGTTAGTTCCCACTTCTTTTGTCAAAGCCTGCCCTAGGCTTCTTCCTGTGAAACCTCTTAAAATGCAGACTGAGCTTTCTAATCTTAACTGCAAGCTACTTATGAGCCATGTCCTGGCTACAAAACAGGTTCCATACCTTAGACACTTCTGTCATCCTTGCAAAATTCAGTGCCCTTTTCTTCCCATGTACTGTAAAAAAAATCCTTCAACAATTTGGTACTGGGCACACCCATGTGGCTTTTTGTTCTTGTCCAGTGGGAACATACAACTTGAAAAGCTTTGTCTCATCTTGGCCGTCGATGACTCTGGCTGAGGGAAGTTTGCTGGAATGATCAGGCTGCTGCCTATCAGTGCCCATCAGTGCCGCCTAGCAGTGCAGCCTCATCAGTGCTGCCTCATCCTCCTCTAAATCATGTCGAAGGGTCTGATGAGGAAGCCATAGCTGTTCACTGTGAATGGCTGCAGCTTCCTCATCAGACCCTGAGACAAGAACAGTATATCGCGGCTGGGGTGGGACAAATTTAGATGAGGGGAGGTGGGCGTCTGATTTTAGTCATGCCTAGGGCAGCACAAAACCAAAATACACCACTGACATCTACGTGTGGTTATGCGCTGTGTCCTTTAAAAACTTTAATAACAATGATTGAAAGAGAAACTAAAGATTATTTTCCTGGTGTGTTAGCTTTGTAATTTTGTATGTAAAGTCAATGTGAAGAAGGTCTAATACCTCCAGTTGACTTATTTTCCTCTGGCTTCAAGCGTATAGATTTAATATAGGTAACATGCAGTTAAATATTATAAAATAATATAAATGCCATTTAAAAGTGGCCTTTTATAAACTTTTGGACCCTGCACCGAATCACCTCTCAGTCTCACTAACTTAAGAACAGTTAGTCAGACAGTTAGGCACTACCAACACACCTCAAAAGAGTTAGGTGATAAAACTATATGATACATAAGTAATAAATACTTGAATACTTTATGGTAATGACCTGCTATTTAACTACTTCTGTATTGCAGTACAATTTTTGTAAATGTTCTGCAGTTGAGGAACTTAGTCTTTGATAGCTGAGAGCTTTCACACTACTCTAACGATAGTATGTATGGAAGCAGCTATAAAGAGAACATGTGTGTTAAGTTATGTCAAGCTTTACGATGGCTGTCGTCACCCACAGAGCAGTTCAGAGCACAGCGAGGGGCAATGCATACTGACACACAGTTGATTACAGGCTCGACTGGCAGTTCAAAGCTGGGCCCCATAGTTGCAGGAGTTGTGACCTGTCAGCACTGCTACTATAACGGTTTAAAAGGCCTTACTTTACTTTGCAATATTTAACCCTTTGCTGGAATCAGCATTTATGTTTTTCTTATTCAATATGTTGATTGAAATTTTAACAAGTATTCATGGTTATTAAAACATACAAGGTTGCATAGAGTAAGATATTACATATCAGTTTATAGAGCCAATATAGACCATGGTATAGACATGTACAAAGAAAATATCTCTCAATTAACCACTTAGTCACCGCCCTATAGACGAAATACGTCAATGGCGGCGGCTCCTTACCACGTGATCGCGCCGTCCAATGAAGCCGGCGTGCGTCAGATCTGCGCGCCCGAGCGGGCACACGCGGTCACAGCGCTCGGCGGGTCCACGGGACCCGCAGCGTCAATGATCTCGGTAAGGAGCCAATGGCAGCGGCTCCTTACCATGTGATCGCGCCATCCAATGACAGCGCGATCACAAATGTAAACATTGTGGGGCACCTCTCTCCTCTCCTCACAACATTGCAGCGTGAGAGAAGCGTGAGAGAAGAGGAGAGAGATTAGTGCCCAGCAGTGCCCCCCAGTGCCACCAGTGCCCCCCAGTGCCCCACCTGTGCCCCACCAGTGCCACAACACTGCCACATCAGTGCCACCTGTGCCCATCAGTGCCAATCAGTGCCACCTGTGCCCAAGAGTGCCACCTGTGCCCAAAAGTGCCGCCTGTGCCAACAAGTGCCGCCTGTGCCCACGAGTGATGCCTGTGCCCACGAGTGCCGCCTGTGCCCATCAGTGCCACCTGTGCCCATCAGTGCCACCTGTGCCCATCAGTGCCAATCAGTGCTCATCTGCACCCCACCAGTGCCATATTTGCCCACCAGTGCCATATGTGTCCATCTGTGCCCACCAGTGCCATCTGTGCCCACCAGTGCCATCTGTGCCTACCAGTTCCACCTGCACCACTGCAGTGCCGCCTGTTGGCTTGTTAGGGTCTCAAGAAATGAGAGAAGCTGTCAGTACATCAGATGTGATCAAATTGATCAATTTTCAGAAATTGGTACCATAGCTTGTTTTTTTTTTTACCAAAAATATGTAGCAGTATACATTTTAGGCCAAATTTATGAGGAGAAATTACTTTTTTACAAAATGTTATGATAGAAATGAAGAAAAATTCATATTTTTACAAAATTTTCGTTCTTTTTTCATTAATAGCGAAAAAAATAAAAACCGCAGAGGTGATCAAATACCACCAAAAGAAAGCTCTATTTGTGGGAAAAAAGGACAAAAATGTCATTTGGCTACAGTGTTGTATGACTGAGTTATTGTCATTCAAAATGTGAGAGCACCGAAAGCTGAAAATTGGTCTGGTTATTAAGGGGGTTTAAGTGCCCAGTGGTCAAGTGGTTAAAGATTAGTTAAAGTTAAGGCCAAAACCATTGGAAACTGTCACATGACAGCAAGCCGCCACGCCAATCAGCTACAACCATTATGGGTCATTAATGTCACCAGCATCCTGCACCTTTGTATCGTGTGACATGGGGCAAGGGATCTCACAACCACAGCTGTTTGGGACAGCAGCTTGCTGCCGTGTGACAGTTCCCCGCATGTTCGAGCCAAACTAGGTTTGGCCCCAACATTAGCTTATCCCTACACCAAGTCTTCATAAAACAATGTGACACATATCAGGTCATAAAAAAACAGAAGATGCTGTATACAGGCATACCCCACTTTTAAGTACACAATGGCATTTGTTTACTATCGGAGAGTGCAAAATAAGGCTCACTTCTGCATAGAACCCATTGAGCTTCTAACCCCAGCTTGTTCAATCAAGCTTTGGTAATAAAACCTGGAAGATCATTGGTTTTCAAGCAGAAGTGAGCCTGATTTTTTTACTCTCCAGCGATAAGTAAATAAACTCATTGTGTATTTAAAAGTGGGGTATCCTGTGATGGTTGTGAGGAAGGTAAATGTTGGGGTTCAGACATGGGGCAGAGAGAAAAGAAAGGGGGAAGGGGTGGTGGGAGAAAGTAAGGTGATCTATGCGGACTGCCTCATCATTGGAGTATTTGCATGTCGAAACTGAAGCAGCGTTTATGTCGTGGCAAAATTGTTCACCAAGGGGATTATTCCATACAAGATTTTCGTGCTACACATATATAGTTGTCTTTGACTTTTGCATTCAGTAGTTTAGCATGGAAACAAGGGAAAAAAGGGGAAAGAACTTTTGGTTGTTATCACTATTACCGTGTTTCCCCGAAAATAAGCCCGGGTCTTATATTAATTGTGGCAACAAAAGACCCCAGTAGGGCTTATTTTCGGGGTAGGTCTTAACATATTCAGGAATCCCCAGTTTGAACAAACTTAAAATGCCCAAATCCTTTTTTTTTTTGTTTACAGTAGCACACAATACAGAATGTGTGTGCCCCTGCAATTTAACAGTGCCAAACACCTCAGCTCTCCTCCACCTCTCCCAGCCACCAGCGAGGGACCCTGGCCCATCTCCTTCTGCAATGCTCGAAGCAGGGAAGAGAGCACACCAGCATGTGAAAAAAAAGAATCTGTAAATACCTTGTTGAGTAGCCATGCTGCATATAGCACACAGTACCGTATGACATGTTGATTGCAGAGGCTCTGCACTGTACCTTTAGTGACCTGCTAAAGCTCTGCGGAGGGAGGGGGAGGACGAGATCCCCCGCAGACAGGCAGGAGAAAAGACCGGAGTATCCATGCTGCATACCGCACACGTGTTGATTGCAGAGGCTCTGCACCATACGTTTAGTAACCCACCGAAGCTCTGTGAAGGGAGGGGGGGCAAGATTCCCCACAGACAGGTGGGAGAAGAGGAGACCAGGGGGAGATTAGCCGAGTTCCGCTCTGTAGCAAAGTCAACTGACACCGTTAGAGACAGTCACACACACAGAGCACACTGCCTTAATAGGATTATACCATGTTTCCTCGAAAAGCACACAATTTCCCCGAACTAGGGCTTATTTTTTTTTGGGTAGGGCTTATATTGCAGCCCTCCTGGAAAATAGTGCTAGGTCTTATTTTCGGGGTAGGTCTTATTTTCGGGGAAACAAGGTAGCAGGTTATTGAATCATGTACATATTGTTCTTCCAACAATGACAGCACTGTTTAGCTATACCAGGTAGTCCACTGTGTACTGGTTACCACAATATCAGAGAAATGTGACTCTACTCCAACTGGCTAATTGCAAGACTCAAACCATAGTGCTTATAGTTGGTACACTGTGCCTTCCACCTGCTGTCCAAAGCCAAATATTTACATCAGTGTTCTTTGGCTTTGTAGTGGCCTCATAGAGAGGATGAGGCAGCCATGAAAAAACTATGCATTGGCTAAACCCATGGGCAAAGCAACATGTGAAATCACCAGCAATCTGGTATCTTTTGAACACCTAATCCAAAACTTGACATTTTGCAGGCCAGTGCTTCTTATTATGATGTATGTACCTGTTTTTAAAGCCTTTGACAGTTAAAGCAGCTCTATTATATGTATTTCAACTGTTTGTGTGGGCTTTATCTTTAGTCTCACCTGGTTAGCTACAGAAAAAAAAAATTGCATGATAGTCATGGAAAGTAAAACCAAAAAGTACAGCTGCGGAAAGGTAGCTCCATCTCTAGGGTTTAGAATTCAGCTCCATTTTTATTTCAGCTCCGCACCAGCTCTGGAGCTTAAGACAAACTCTGCTCCGGATGCAGGCCATGGAGACTTGCCAGCCCTAGTTTGTGTCACAATAAATAAGACATATTAAATGTTTATTATACATGTAGTACTGCCACTTAGATTTAGAAGGATTTGTGACTGTGCCAAGTGAAAAATTGGCTGGACCTGAACTACATTTTTTAATTTTTCCAATAATATTTAGCTTGCAACTTATTAAACCTATTTCTACCCAGTTATTCACTAATAGACGATTGTTTTCCAGGTTCCCCTGCCTACGTTCTTTTATTACATTTTGTATCAAGTGCTTCTTGTTATTAAAACAACTAAATATAAGTATGACTATCTTGTTGTGACTCTGTAAGAGGAATATGGCAGATATAATTCTATTTATAGAACATAATGAAAACTTTAATGTTTAAACTGCAGTTTCCTTAAAAATGTATATAATATCTATATTTGGGGCAAAACATTTGTGTTGTTTAATGTTATTACCCTTGCTTTTCAGTCTGCAGCCTGCAATTATTTTTTATAACTATAAAAAAAAAGAAATATCAATAATTAAAAAAAATAGTTATGAACTTGGGTTCGGTCTGAATTGGAGCTTCCACTGCCGACCCAATCAGCCTCAGGCAGGAGATTCCTAATCCCAAAGCTGTAGGTATATAATGGGGTGGGAATGACTTTTACATCATTGGCATAATTTGGTCACATGGCCAGAATAGGTCAATGACATTCAACTAATATGGCTCAAGAATATATGGGTCGGCATTTACAGCTTTCTTCCTGGTTCAGGCCGGACCTAAGCTTATCCCTAGCTGATTGATTCCTAGGTCAATGATTTGAACTAATATGGGGATGTGGTCATATTAGAACAATGATGCCATGAGCAGCTCCACCCCTTTGTGTATTTGCAGCTATGGGGAGGGGAATCCTCTGCGTGCAAATGATTGGCTGGACACTGACAGCTTCCTTGCGGGTTTAGCCAAACCCAAGGCCGACCCCAAGCACATTCCTAAGTGTAATATGTAGGTGGGTTTTCTCAGAACCCTATCCCTCTGCTCATGTAATAGGGTCACTGCTCTTCTCTTTAATGATTCTGTTTTGTTACATTCTGTAATATTCACCATTGAAAGTTTTTATGTAATATCTATTTGATAAATAATAAAAAATATATATTTTGAGCAGATAGCTTCCTTTCCTCACTGCCTGTGCTGCACTGTTATCAGTTACATTATTCCCAGCTACATCTGAAACTTAGAGAACCCCTCCCCTCTATTTAATGGAGGAGAGGGGAAAGTTTCTGTAGTCCAGTAAATACAGTAGAGTGAGTGAGCTTTGTCACCCTAGGACAAGACGTGTGTCATTGATGACTTCCCCCTTTTCTCAGCTACTCCACTGGAGCCCTAGTAAAATAACTTGTTCATCTAGGCATGGAGGAGGTTCACACTGATAGGGCAATAAGGGAGAATGGGAAAAATTTGTGAAATCGGTTTAAGCTTGTGTTGTTTGGGTTTAAATGGCAACCTCTTTGGCCGCGTACACACGGCCAAATAAATCGGATCAAATCGGTCTATCAGACCGATTTGATCCGATTTGTCTGCTGGGATTTATTGGTTTGATCGTGTACACACGATCAAACCAAAATCCCCGCCGGCAGACAGAGCAGTGACGTGGCGGTGACGTTGATGCCGCCACATCACCGCACCAGGAAGTAAATTACTTCCACGCATGCGTCGGATCCATTCGACGCATGTGCGGGCAGATATGTCTGCTGGTTAGCGTACTAACCAGCAGACATGTCGGACGGACGGGTTCCCAGCAGACAGATTTTAAAGCATGCTTTAAAATCTGTCTGCTGGCAAAATCTGTCTGTCCGCCCCTACACACGATCGAATTTGTCTGCTGAAACGGTCCGTCGGACCGTTTTCAGCAGATAGATTTGATCGTGTGTACGCGGCCTTAAAGTATATGCAAGCCATATTAATGGATTTCTCTCATTTGTTTCCTTTTCATTTAATTTTAGTGATGGCCTGTGCACAGTCTTATCTCAAACAAGGAAATAGATTAGGAATACAGAACATCTCCCTCAATAATATGGAGAAGACCAGTGGGGGAAGGGTAGTCTTAATATACTTCCTATCCTAGGGTGATATTTCTGTTCCTACATATATACAGGAGGCAGTGGATTTTTTGGTCTGGAACTTAGGGTGGATATTACTTAGTACATACTCATATTATAACAATGCGGCAATTGGGTGATATGTGGGCCTCTTTCATACACCAGGGAAAACCCATGGAGACCTTACAGTAGCATGTGAACGTGAGTGTAAAATTTGGATCAGAAGAGTGGTGTGTCGCACCTAAATGTTAAAATCCAAAAATAAGGTTTTATTTCAAACATGTGAAACACTAAATAGTCAACACATTTCGGGGGGCACAAGAGAATGTCTGTTTAGGACTGGAACTGTGAATAAAATGATGAAAATAATTTATTAAGGAGCCCCAGTTGCCTTTACCAGCTGGTGTATATTGCAACCAGCCTTGCTGTACCTTATGGATTTTACCCTTTCAATGTGGGGCTCCAACCTTCAGTACAATGCATGTTTACTCCTTAGACCAGGGGTCTGCGATGGCCCTCCAGTTGTTCAGGAACTACAATTCCCATCATGCCTAGTCATGTCTGTGAATGTCAGAGTTTTACAATGCCTCATGGAACGTGTAGTTTGTGCTAAAGACAAGGGCTGTGTAGTGAGTGATCCCAGAAACGCAAGCCACCGAAGATACGTACAATGAATGAACGAATGTTTAGGGTATTTCAGCTCTGTAGAAGGCCATAGTTTGGAAATCCTTGCCCTAAACTAAGGAAAAATAAAGGAAAAAAATACTAAAAATAGAAAACTGAGCCACTACATTTACTTAAAGCAGTGTTCCAGTCTGGGGAAATACAAATTAAAAGTCAGCAGCTACAAATACTATAGCTGCTGACTTTTATTATAAGGACATTTACCTGTCCAGGGAGCTTGCAATGTCGGCACCCAAGCCGATCTGTTCATCGGCTTTGAGCGCAGGTGCCTGCATTGCGAGTAACGGAAAACGGCAGTGAAGCCTTCAGGGGGGGAAGGAGGGCAATGAAACAGCGGAAGTGACGTACCCTGCTGTGGTGACATGGGATGGAAGCCCCCAAGAAAACATGCCAAGAGGTACCAAAGAGTAACATTTTTAAAAAATAACCAAAAAGTGGGGATGGGGGGGGTGGTGGTGGTGCTGGGTTCAATTGTTTAAGACTGAGTTCCCATTTTGCCTGAAATTTCGCTTTAATGCTAAGTGGGAATAGATGACATTTTTGTTATTGGCTTTAGATACATTATATTTTCTGCAGAGGAAATGTTATCTTTGGTAAGATAGTTGTATATCTAAGGAAAGTGCAATGAGTCTTATTGCAGCATTGGGGCAGATTTGGTGATAATAGTAAAGGCACAACCTTCCACTTAGCACTCATTTTGAAAGATTTCAGTTACAGTTATCTGCCTCAACATCTAAAGAACAAAAGCAGATACGGATTTGCAGTAATGTTTTTTCAAATTGTTGTGATTCATATAGTTGAATACAAGGGGGTTGCTGTTTTTTTTTTCCTCGGTAGAACTTGAGTTTGGCTTGAAATGTTGTAAAGTATGCACATCTATACTCCAGCTTTTCATGAGCAGACTAAATGACAATATACAATTTCCCCCCGAAAGATTCCCTGTGTGTTGTACAGGATTAGTGTCACATACAGTTTCCAGATTAAAGCCACCTTCATATCCTTTTTCTGAGCAGATGCCAAGCAAAAGTGGAGAGTACATGGGCACAATCAGAGCTAATGAGAGCGTTTGTATTCATCAGTGTCGTTCCCACCACTGCAAAAGTGAAGCATTTTTTGCCTTTGTCTTTCTCGTGACATTCAAAAAGGAAAAGACGCAACTCCGATAATTAAGCCCTTATCTGGTTCTCTCTTGGCAGGTTTGTTTTTCATAGGATTTGTTGGACGCTAGTGATATCAATTTTAATGAAGGAAACAATAGATGGAGCAGAAGCAGTCAACGCTACTGTTGCAAGTGAGGGGTAGACCATTTTCACATGTGGCATCCTATAGTTTTTACTATTATGTTATGTAAAACCCTAACTCAATGACATTTAGTTTGCTAAAGCAATGTGTATCAGAAAACAAGCTGATTTTCTAAATCTTTTCACAGCTATGCAGCTTAACCCCAGCATCCATTTCTGAGTTCTGAACATCCGGGATGGCGGGGTTGGTTTGGGAACCATGGAACCGCTGTGATTGGCTGTTACAGGCCAGCTGATAAGGCAGTACAGCCAGCCCTCCTGTTGTGGGCCCAGGCCCCAACAGTTCAAAAGGGGGCCCAGGCTGTGCTGTCTTATTGCAGACCCCAATCCTCTTCTGACACCCCCTGTAATGGTGACAGCTTCTGCCTCTGGCTGCACTGCAGGGGACTGGTTCTAGCTCATGTCCTTTCCTGCCGGCAGCAGCTTTAGGATGCATTACGGTGAAAAACCTTAAAGCTGTACAAACACTTTAAGTATCTTTGCCCTATCTTTGCACTTTAAGGACCTTTGACTCCAACTCTGCCTGCCAAGGTGCCCTGATCCCACCATTCAAGAGGACACATATCAGTCAGTGCCCTCAATGGATGGTGAGATTGTGCTAAAGACAAGGGCTGTGTAGTGAGTGATCCCAGAAACGCAAGGCACCGAAGATACGTACAATGAATGAACGAATGTTTAGGGTATTTCAGCTCTGTAGAAGGCCTTTTATGTCTGCCTGCAAAAGACCATTGGATACTCCCCCATGTGTGAACTGAAGTCTCTTACTTGAGCATAGTGTCTCCTAAATAGAATTATTAGCTGATTATCGCTGTCACCTAGAGATTCTTTTGAAGAGGAGTTCGTGAAGCTATTTGGGCGTGGATATTCCAAAGGTTTTTCTATACACTCATTGCACCATTCTAACATAATTGCTTCAAATTTACTAACCATGCTCCAACCTTTATTAGACGTAGTAGGCTTTTGCCCATAAATGGCATATGCAAAGAGACAGCTTCTTGCTGTACAGCAGGGGTAGGCAACCTCAGCCCTCCAGCTGTGGTGAAACTACAAGTCCCATGAGACATTGCAAGACCCTGACAATCAGAGGCATGACCCTTTTGCCACATACAGATGATCGGACATTCCGACAATAAAACCGTGGATTTTTTTCTGACGGATGTTGGATCAAACCTGTCTTGCATACACGCGGTCACACAAATGTTGCCTTGTGCTTTCCACTCCATTACGAATGCTAAGTTCTACCAGACCGAGCGCTTCCGTCTCGTACTTGAGTCGGAATTGTCTACACACGATCGGAATTTACAAGAACGGATTTTTTTGTCGGATAATTTAAGAACCAGCTCTCAAATTTTTGTTGTCAGAAATTCCAACAGAAAATATCCAACATTAGGTCGGAATTTCTGACAACAAGCTCCCATCGGACATTTGTTTTTGAAAATTCCAAGCGCGTGTACGCGGCATAACAGGCAGAGCCATGATGGAATTTGTAGTTTTGCCACAGCTGGAGTGCCAAGATTTCTTACTCTTGCTGTAAAGTATTTTTCTATTATAAGATGAAATTCCAAGCTGGGTGAGCACCAGTAAAACAAGAACATGTTTAGGACAAAACAAAAAGTAATCCTAGCAGAGTGGGGGATTCCTTTGTGTTCCCAAGGTTATGCCTACAGGCTCCAGACATTCATTGATTATGTACAGTATACCTATAAAGAGAATTTGCATCCCATTTACATTTATAAATCTGGGAATTTGAAGAATTTGTTTTCAGTAAATGGGAACGTTTCTCGGTACCATAGTCAAACATTTGTAACATGCAAAGTATTCTACAGGTTGTACACTATATGACTAAAAGCTGAACATCAAACCTATATGAGCTTGTTGTGCATCTAATTCCAAAACCATTAGCAGTAAATTGGAGGTCCCTTCCTCATAAATGCCTCCACTCTTTTGGCAAGGTATTCAGCAATGTCTGTAGGAATTTGTGCTTATTTAGTCAAAAGAGTATTTGTGGCATCACATACTGATGTTGGATGAGTAGACCATGATCACAGTCAAGGTTCCAGTAGGATTTCCCAGAAGGGTTGAGTTTAGGGCTCTGTGCAGGCCACTCAAGTTCCTTCACACTAATCTAGCCAAACCATGTCTTTATGGAGCTGGCTTTATGGACAGGCGCACAGTCATACCAGAATAGAAATGGAACATTCACAAACTGTTACTACAAGTTTGGAGGAGCACCGTTGTCAAAAATGTCTTTGAAAGTTAATGTTTCTTGATGGAGATTGCATGGCTTTGTGCCTGCTTTTATAAACCAGGTTTTAGAATAGGGTGGCCAACAAACTAATATAGTGGGTGTTCTAGTTAGGAGTCCAGGATTAGAACACTTCTTAGGTTTTTATTGTTTTTGGCACTGTTAGTGAGATTCAATCTCTATTTGTCCTGTTTACCATTATCATTGAAAGTGAAAATAAAAGTAGATGAAAATCCTATATTTTGGGTTAGCAAAAGAGAGACTAGAGGTGCCTTGTCCTAATAATATAGAAACAAAAATAGGTGTCAACTGAAGAATTCACCTGTTGCCTAAAAAAGTGTATTTTAACCACTTAAGGACCGCCGCCTGTACATAGCAGAGCGGTACGGCTGAGCATGGGCACCTACAGGTATGTCCCCTTTAAGATGCGAGCCGTGGGTCGCACGGGCCCCCAGCGGTGCGCTCGCGACACAGTTCGGAGCTCCGTGACCACCCCCCGGGAATAGCGGACCCGATTGCTGCCGGTGTCATGCGATCGGTTCACAGAGCTGAAGAACAGGGAGAGATAAGTGTAAACAAATATCTCCCCGTTCTCAGTGACACTGTCAGTGATCGTCTGTCATCGGGAACAGTGATCAATGACATGTCACGCTAAGCCACGCCCCCTAACAGTTATAAACACTCCCTAGGTCACACTTAACCCCTTCAGCGCCCCCTACAGGTTAACCCCTTCACTGCCAGTGTAATTTTTACAGTAATCAGTGCATTTTTATAGCACTGATCGCTGTAAAAATGACAATGGCCCAAAAATGGTGTCAAAAGTGTCTGATGTGTCTGCCATAATGTTGCAGTCATGATAAAAATCGCTGATCGCCGCCATAACTAGTAAAAAAAATATTATTCAAAACGCCATAAAACTGTTCCCTATTTTGTAGAAACTATAACTTTTACGCAAACCAATCAATAAACACTTTAGGGCATTTTTTTTTTTTTTACAAAAATATGTAGAAGAATACGTACTGGAATAAACTGCGGAAAAAAATATTTTTTTATATATTTTTGGGGAAAATTTATTATAGCAAAAAGTAAAATATATTGAATTTTTTTCAAAATTGTCTCTCTATTTTTGTTTATAGCGCAAAAAATAAAAACCGTAGAGGTGCTCAAATACCACCAAAATAAAGCTCTATTTGTGGGAAAAAAAGGACATCAATTTTGTTTGGGAGCCACGTTGCACTACTGCACCGTCAGTTAAAGCGACGCAGTGCCAAATTGCAAAAAGTGGCCTGGTCCTTTAACAACAAAAATGGTCCGGGCTTAAGTGGTTAACGGCACAGCATAAGAAGCAGACCACAAAATTAAAAAACATAATAGTTTTTATTTATACAATAGTAAAAAAAGATAAAACCAACAAAATCTTATGTCTCATATATCTTGGGAAAGGTAAAAGCTTTTTGCATATAGATGATCATATACAGACTAAAGTGATGATAGTCTCGTATAGATGAAATAGGCTTCTGGTGCCTGTAAGATCTATGCATTTCACCAAATATTTGGCTTCTTCAGGACTCAGGCATATGAAGAGAGCAAACTACAACACACATATTACAACATCATACACAAGGAACAATACTAGTGGTGTAGTGAGTAGCCTAGCAGTAAAAAGGGTTGCTGGTTTGAATCCTGACCACGACACTACCTGCCTGGAGTTTGCATGTTCTCCCTGTGCCTGCGTGGGTTTCCTCCGGGTACTCCAGTTTCCTACCACACTCCAAAGACACGCTGGTAGGTTAATTGGCTTCTGCCTAAATTGGCCCTAGTATATGAATGTGAGTTAGGGATCTTGGATTGTAAGCTCCTTGAGGGTAGGGACCGATGTGAATGTACATTGTATATGTAAAGCGCTGCATAAATTGACTGCGCTATATAAGTACCTAAGTAATATTAATTCTAGAAAATACACATAATGGAAAAAAAAATATATATTTATATACAGTTAAACTTAGCATGTTGCAAATCTATGCACCAGAATTTCCGCCCATCACTGCCCGGGGCAGGCACAGGGACACAATAGATCCAAAATCTCCAAGGGAACAAGTAGGCAAAAGGGCCAGTGACCAGAAGAGAATCTATATAGGAGAAATAGATGACATAAGAACCATATTGTATATTTTTGGTTGTGCTTAAAAAAGTAATAGAGGGAGAATTTCCAATGGATGATTCCACTGGTTCTGGAGACCTGGGGGGCCCAATGGATTCCCTTAATTTACATGGATTCCTTCTTACTTCCTGCATTGGCCCTCCCTTACACAATGAAATACATATGTTTTACCTATAGCTCTGCTTTAACTGCTTGCGGACCGCCACATGTACATTTACTTCAGCAGAATGGCACAGGCAGGCACATAAACGTATATATACGTGCCGGCCTTGCCGTGGGTCGGGGGTCCGATCGGGACCCCCCCGGTACATGCGGCGGTCCCCGTGGCTGGCCGAGCAATCCAGGATGAGGGGGGCGGCTATTCGTTTTTGTCTGCCCCCTCCGGATCACTCCCAGCCAATCCACGCGCTCCCGCCGTGTCACTTCCTCCTCCTGTGTAAACACAGGAAGAGGAAAGTGATGTGATCACAGTAAGTCTGCACAACACTACACTGACACTAGTACACACAGGCAGACTTAACCCCTTGCAATCACCCCCCCTCCCCCCCTGTCACAGTGTCACTGAATACAGTAATCATATATGTATGATTACTGCATTTAGTGTCAGTGTGACAGGCAGTTAGTGTTAGGTTCAGGGTAGCCCCTGTACCCCCCTAATAAAGTTTTAACCCCTTGATCACCGCCCTAGTTAACCCTTTCACTCCCTATTGCCAGCGTCACTAAGCGTTCATTTTTCTGATCGCTGTATTAGTGTCGCTGTTCCCGCTAGTTAGCTATTTTTTTTTATTGCGATTTTTTTTTTACTAAAGACATGTGGCTAAATACATTTTGGCCTAAATGTTTGACTAAAATTTAGTTTATTTGATTTTTCTTATAACAAAAAGTAAAAAATATTGTTTTTTTTTCAAAAATGTCGCTCTATTTTTGTATATAGCGCAAAAAATAAAAATCACAGAGGCGATCAAATACCACCAAAAGAAAGCTCTATTTGTGGGAAGAAAAGGACGCAAATTTTGTTTGGGAGCCACGTCGCACGACCGCGCAATTGTCAGTTAAAGCGACACAGTGCCGAATCGTAAAAAGGGGCCTGGTCCTTTACCTGCATTTTGGTCCGGGTCTTAAGTGGTTAAACATCTATCTCTAGCATATTTTAGGCAGCAATAAACTCCCCTGTATGACACTTTTAAAGGAAGCCAATTATGTTTTGTAACTAAGCTGAAGGAGAATTTAGTAGGTTGGAGTGCCAGAAGAAAAAGCATCATGTTATTTTTCAGGGGAAGCCCACAACATGGATTTCTGTTTAAACTTGTCCAATCATTCTGGTGTATTGCCAGAGCTTTCTTATAATCCAGTGCTTCTGACTGATTACTACAGCCGTTCTACCTTTCCAGAGTGTGACATTTTACTCTGCTGAAATAATACTATCATCTCCAATTTCCCAGCATTTCAGATGACAGAAAAAGGTACATTACGTTCTCAAGCTCTTGCAGCTCAAAATATAATGCGTGTGACACAATCACTGCTTGATTGATCACTTCTATGATTGTGTGTAAACAATATTAAAGGAATTTTCCAGTTTCACAAATGAAGTGACTAGCAATTTTAGAAGTCATATCCATTCGAAAGCATATCTAAGGTCAATAACTAACATTTCATATGATCTTTAACATATTAATTTTTATAAAACAATCAGTTCCATTTCTTTTTAAATATGTATCGTCTAATATATTTTAATAAAATGGCAACAGGTGATCTTGAAAAGAAAAGAAAACGGCGGGCGCATCGACCTAGTGTATTACCGTTTTAAAGGATTTTATTAAATGAATAAAAACAATGATCATACTCACAAAAGGAGTTATGGACAGCGCTTATCACAGAATAAAACTGGTACACAGCATCGCCAAAGAAATACGGTGACAGCACGGATCAGATGGATCAGATGGTATCAAGCGGGCAATATGGCTAATATGGCTGACGCGTTTCAGAGGCGAACCTCCTTCATCAGAGCCTTGGTGGTCCGTAGTTGCTCCCTCATAAAAGAACCCTCAATATGTATATATATTTGAGGGTTCTTTTATGAGGGAGCAACTACTGACCACCAAGGCTCTGATGAAGGAGGTTTGCCTCTAAAACGTGTCAGCCATATTAGCCATATTGCCCGCTTGATACCATCTGATCCGTGCTGTCACCGTGTTCCTTTGGCGATGCTGTGTACCAGTTTTACTGTCTGATAAGCGATGTCCATAACTCCTTTTGTGAGTATGATCGTTGTTTTGTCGGTCGGTGCGCCCTCCATTTTATTTTATTTTCTAGTTTTATGTAATAAAATCCTTTTAAACGGTAATACACTAGGTCGGTGCGCCCTCCATTTTATTTTATTTTCTAGTTTTATGAATTCCCATGATTCTGAGGAGGGCTGCAAGATCTCAGACTTTGCCTTGAAACTGGATCACTTTTCCCTATAGCAGGAAACACCAGAGCGCAAGAGAATTTTTTGTGTGCAACAGGTGATCTTACCGCTCCTTGATAGGTGCTAACAGCTATCTTCTAGCAGTCCCCATTTTCAAATGCAGATAGCCATAAAATCCTAACAGGTTTTGATTCATCCCTACTTTATCCTCAAAAAATAAATAAATCTGGTGGCTGCATTGGTTTTCATTTATGTCTTTAAAATGTCAACATTGAAAGGGATGGGGTAAGAGAGGTACCACGTTGCCAATAGTGTAGAAAGCTTTATTTAAATAAAAAGGTTAAAATACAACAATATTGCACTCACAAATGTCACAAATGGCAGGCATATAAGCTGCTCTGTGCAAAGCCGTCAGGGGAGAGTCCAGTTGTGACTGGAGCCGCTGGGAGGACATGAGTGCCCTGGAAGCCAAGACAGGGATCCAGGCAAGCTGGCGAGAAAAATAAAAAAGGAGCACCAGCCTAGTGTATTACTACTAAAAACCTACTCACAACTGTGGTAGAAAGAATCGCAATAAGAGGCTTATTTCACACAGGCTGCAACATGTAGACCTCGAACCATATTCCAACCGGTCATGGAGGAAAATGAAGAGGGTCACTGCCAGCTGACATGTTTCAAAGCACAAAGCTTCTTCATCAGAGCCCAGCAGACAGGCAAGCCACCAGAGAGCTGCTGCAGGAGACTCGAGCTGTCAGAGAAGCTGTCAAATGCCACTGTGGCCAATCAGGAATGCATTTAGGAGGCCAGACCACGCCTCCTTCAGCCTGAATAAGCTTGCTACACCATTGGCGGTTTGGCACCTATCTTTCCCCTATATTGCAGTGCTTGGGTTCCCAGCCCATTCAAGGAGGCAGCCCAACTTGAGCCAGCAGTGTCAGCAAGACAAGACTAATCAATTGTTTATAGCCTATACCCCCAGAATTATATTTTCTGTTACTTGTTCACTTGTTGTTTTATTACTTATAAGTGTTCACGTATACCTTTTATGTGTATGTGCTGAGAGCCTAGATTCAGAAAATCCTTCTCTCAAATCAATATTACTCCTCATACACTATCCAATCTGAATTGTACAAGATTTACCCTTTGGTTGCAGCAATAGCAGTGCTGAGTACCAATGTTTTTTTTGTTTAATGTCCTTTTATTTTACCTGCTACTGGTTCGCCAGTAACACATTTAGGATGACAACGCTTATTCCTTTCACTGTTGCAGATATACAGTAGCAAGTAGGGATCAAGCAGAAGCATAGTTGGTAACAAGCCAAAGGTTGGTAACAAGTGGTAGCAGGTTGGGATCAAGCAGAAGCATAATCGAGGAACAAACCAAAGGTCGGTGAGGAGTGGCAGCAAAGATACGGATGGCAAGAGGATTGACAAGAGCAAGATATTGGTTGGAGAGAGCATAATAATCTGGTAAACAGGATGTGCAAAGGCATGGCTAAAATAGGAAGTTCAAGGTTCTAGAGAAACAAAACAAAAAAGGCAGGCTTATCTAAGGAAACAGGCAGGGAGCTGTC
This sequence comes from Rana kukunoris, assembly GCA_029574335.1. NCBI lineage: Eukaryota > Metazoa > Chordata > Amphibia > Anura > Ranidae > Rana > Rana kukunoris. The sequence continues at coordinate 509,250,058 of CM056052.1, forward strand.
TAGCAGGGATGTACTGTGAGGTCAGTGGCTGGTGAGGCACTGGTTAGTTTAGACCCATATACACACAGGTTACATACGCTGTGATCGTTAGAGCGAGAGCAATAATTCTAGCACTAGACCTCCTCTGTAACTCTGTTCTGAAGTTTGGCGCCACTCCACAAGTGTACACAATTTAAAGCATGACATGTTAGGTATCTATTTACTTGGCGCTACATCATCTTTCACATTAAAAAAAATCAGGCTAACGTTAGTGTTTTATGCTTTTGTTTATTCATGAAACAGTTTCTTTAAAAAAAAAAACGCGCTTGCTGTGCAAATATCGTGTGACATAAAAGTTGCAATGGCCACACCATTTTATTCTCTAGGGTATCTGCTTATATATATATAACATTTGGGGGTTCTGAGTAATTTTCTACATGTAGGAGAGAAGTGTCAGAATTGGCCTTGGTGGAAAGGGGTTAATTACCATAAGTAAATAATATAGAAATAATTATTATATATTGTTTTTAAGGTAATTTACTATATTTTCAAAAACTGTACTGAAGCAGGTGGCTTACCGGTACAAATTACTGAAGTTTGAAGTTAGAACTTTCAACCATTAATTTCATAGTAAATAGATAAATAATACTTTTTTATGTTATAATGTATACCATAATAACTTATGATTTAGCTTGATTATTAGTGTTGAGCGGAATACGCCATATTCGATTTTGCGATATTGCGCGAATATATAGAAGAATATTCGCGAATATTCGCTAATATCGAATATTCGTGATATTTTATCCAAAAAAATATTTGCGAAATTTCGCTAATGCGAAAATGATTGCGAAATTCTCATAAACGGAGATCATTTCCTGTATTACTAAACTAATATGCACTAAACACTAACTCTACACTAACTCTACTCCACTCTACTCTACTCTAGAAAGGAGAATAAGGGGGCAAAAGAAGGGCGGAGAAGATAATCGCGCAATATTCCTATTGCGCGATTATCTTCTCCGCCCTTCTTTTGCATCAGAGCAAATCAGAATAACTTGAATATTCGGCAAAAGGAATATCGCGCAATATTCCTTTTGCCGAATATTCGAGTTATTCTGATTGGCTCTGATGCAAAAGAAGGGCGGAGAAGATAATCGCGCAATATTCCGTTTGTCGAATATTCGAGTTATTCTGATTGGCTCTGATGCAAAAGAAGGGCGCATCAGAGCCAATCAGAATAACTCGAATATTCGGCAAAAGGAATATTGCACGATTATCTTCTCCGCCCTTCTTTTGCATCAGAGCCAATCAGAATAACTCGAATATTCGGCAAAAGGAATATCGCGCAATATTCCTTTTGCCGAATATTCGAGTTATTCTGATTGGCTCTGATGCAAAAGAAGGGCCGAGTAGCTGATGCGATTCTTTTATGTTGCCGAAAATTCGCAATGCGAATTTTCGGCAACATAAAAGAATCGCATCAGCTACTCGGCACAGGGTCTCTCTCTAATCATACCAGCAATGCTTTTAGACGTCGATGGAGATCACTAGGATGTGATCTGTTTTAAAAATAAATTTGAAAAAATACGAATATTCGCCATAGCGAATATTCGCCGCAATATTGGAGTTATTCGCGAATACTCGAATATGCAATATTCGTAGCGAATATTCGCAATGCGAATATTCGTAAGCAACACTATTGTTTATACCAGTACCTTTCAAACAGCAGCAGATTCTCATTCTATCTCTTAAATGTGTAAGAAAAGCATGGGATTGTTGGTAAATCTTATACCCATAAACACATTTTTTTTCCTTGTAGTTAAGAGGGCTTGGTTGGAAGGAAGCATTTGTCATGGAGTGCCTCCACTGTAGCATTTTTTTTACAGCTTGGGCCAATGGTACTTTACCATTGGTCCAAGACTCCAAGCTGTCCATGAAACTCAGTGCCTCTGACAAGCAGTGAGGAGAGACTCTGTGAGCTCATCCTCTGTCCAGAGTGTGCCAGCTTGTATCTAAACTGGCCGCTCTCTATGTAGCTTCTGACAGGCTACCCAAGGAGCCTTGTATCTCAGAAACCATAGGATGTAAGAGCACCAAATTTTGACCAGTGGTGGAGTAGAACTTCAGCTACCTAAACCAGTTGGGTCTTTGTTAACCCGGGTCACCGAGCTATGACCCTCAAAGCTCTTTCTGCCTCACCTGCCTCCCTTGACTGCACTTTCATGGTGTCCAGGCACACCCTGTGCGCATGCCTATAGAGATGGTCATAAATTATTGCTGCTTTATTGCCCAATAACAATATTAGATGGATCCTGGGCCATGAACGCACTGTTGTCTGCAAGAAGGATCCAGGATCTGTATGTTTTGTCTGACAAGAAATCCTAAATGGCTAAACATATATACAAATCCTTTAACATGTAAAATGGTTGCTAGCTATGTATTTCAAATGCATATTTAGCTGCTTGCATGGAGTCCAGCTTTAATATTAGATGTCTGTTGTTTTAATAAAAAATAAGAGTGCTTTTTCCCTTTAAATCTCGGTGTGCAGACTTTATCTAGGAATTTTCAATCCTCTATCATGTGTTTAGTGGAGCCTCATTCAGCTCTCAGATGAAGAAATATTCATTCTGAAGGGATTAGCTTTCCTTTTACAAAATGAAATAGAAAAAGTTAGCGGGATGATCAGCTGAAGGATATTAAACAGGAACTTGTGAGGTTTAGCAAAATGTCATTTTAATGATAAATACAGCTCTCAAGCTAACGTCTCTTGTTAATTAACCCCCAAAGCAGAGGCAGGCATGGCGGTGGTAGGTTTCCCATTCAGGGCCTGATGGTATCACAACATGGAAGGTATTCTGTGGCTTGTGCGATATAAAGGTTAGGATTCACTTTTTTAGCAGCGGCAGCAATTGCTGAACTGGCATATGTTCTAAGCCAGCGGGAAGAGATACTGTACACATATACAGGGGACACCTGCGCGCTATGCAAAGGCCATCATCACCAACTGAAACACTTTCATGACAGATCATTGGATAGGAGTAAACGCCCTACAAAATCACCATTGTGGTTGGCATTAAAACAGATTGTGCAGATTTCTTTCTTTCTCAAAATTCATTCGTTATTTTTCTTCTTTATTTACTGTGTAACTGTAAAGCAACTAAGTTCCATCTCCTTTTCTGCATTTAATAGGCAACGATAGCCTTATAAAATATTCTGTACATTATATATACCACATTTCTTTACTTGGTGCACTGTCTTATGCATTATATAGTCCATACTCCTCGACTCTGCACACTGTGCTATACATTATATATTCCACCCTCCTCCATTCTGTAAACTATGCTGTGCTTTTTATGCTCAATAACAGTCCAGTCTCTACACTTTGTTAGACCTTACACTGCGCATTGTTCTATTCTGTACATTGGTTTGTATATTATTGTATATACTCTGATCAACGCCGATCCCACTCTGTATTCTATGCGCTACACATTATTGGGTATCATTCCACTTTGTACACCGTGATGTACATTATATACTACTCACTGCTGCAGACTGCCCTGTACATTATGAACTCCACGCAGTTCTACTCTGTACATTATGCCGTACACTATACTGCACAAATCTTCATTCTAAAAGCTGTGCTGTACATTAAATACTCCACACAGTTCCACTCTGTATGCTGTACTGTACACTGTGCTGCACAAAGCATCTCTATGCACACTGTGTTGTACATTATACTTTATAACATTTCAATCTGTAGACTATGCTCCTGTACGCTATACTGCGCAAAGCTCCACTATATACAGACGAAGGTGGAAGGCCTCCTTATCTTACAGGATTACACTCTGATCTCCCTTGTCTGAGCTGGAGAGTGCTAGAAGCAGTTGCAGCTGGTGGGTCGGGCTTCCCCTTATGGATTTCAGTGGAGACATGGACAGGCATAGCCACCAGGGACCAGTCATAGCCCTTCAGCACCTGGGACATGGCATACCAGATACAGGTGGGGAACCTCTCATCCATGGTCCTGCCATCCGGGTGCTACATTGAGATCCCGGGGACAGGCTGGGGGCTGACCAGACATACTGGGGAAGGGAGTTTCAGAGGATGGGAGAGGCTCTTAAGAAGTCCTGGTGGTGTATGCATGCATATACGTGTGTTAGGCCGCGTACACACGATCGGTCCATCCGATGAGAATGCTCTGACGGACCGTTTTCATCAGGTCACCGCTGAAGTGGCCTGATGGTCTGATGTGCGTACACACCATCAGTTCAAAATCCGATCGTGTTAGAACGCGGTGACGTAAAACACAACGACGTGCTGAAAAAAACGAAGTTCAATGCTTCCAAGCATGCCTCGATTTGATTCTGAGCATGCGCGGGCTTTGAACGGATGCTTTTGTGTTCTAACCATCAATTTGGGCCGATCGGTCAGTGGGCCATCAGTTCGATTTCAAGGCAAGTTTTAACATTTTGGTCCGAAGGACAAAAGACCGATGGGCTGTACACACGGTCGTTTGGACCGATGAAACTGAACTTCGGGCCGTTTTCATCGGTTTGGATCGATCGTGTGTACGCGGCCTCAGAGCTAAGGGGTCCACGCCCTAATGCAATAGGCTGAGCACACCTATGTTTGTCAGCATTTTGTTGCTTTGTCCCAACTTTCTTTGAGACATGTTGCTGCCATCAATTTCAAAATGTCTTTATTGTTTAAAGCTTGATATGTTTTCTATTGTGAATAAAATATGGGTTTATGAGGTTTGCAAATCATTTGATTCTGTTTTTAAGTAGATTTTACACAGCTTCCCAAGTTTTTTTGTAATTGGGGCTGTATATTCAAAAACTTTAGCCTTCCAAACTTTCTTTTGTTTGAGTAGAAATAAGTAGCTGTGTTTTTAAGCGCTGGAGCATTTACCTTTAGTTCTACTTTAGTTAAAACAGAAATAGCCCTTGCACAATGACAGAGGAGGGCATAAATGAATATATTGTACACTTACTTGGTATTACTTGGAAAGATAATCAATAGAATGTTAGTCGCTATGAAAATGAAAATAGCCCAGGGCAATCAAATATTGCGAGACCTACTTGTTACCCCACATTGCTTGGCTACTGCTCAGGCATGATGTGATAGTAATAGAAAAGACTTTCATTCTTTCCTTATAACAAGCTGGATGAACTGTCTCAGCTAAAATTGGATGGCGCTTCAACAGCGTTGGACAAATAGAATTTTTCTAAACTGAGTTGTTTTACTGTTTGCATTTCACGACAGTGCAAACTTTGTGCTACACAATGACTGTGATGACAAATTTAGCGAGAGAGAATAAAGTGGTAAAATGATGTTATAGACTGTACAGGTCAGATCTATTAACCATTGAATAATAGTAACTCGGGAAGGCCGGGTTAGACTTTTCAGAAGGGAAAGGCTAACACAGCAGAGGTCATAAGTCAGACCTCCAGACACACATGTGGACTCTGTCCTTAATAAATAAAATCTTCAGGGAAAATGGTTCCAGTGGTTGAGGCTTACAGCGGGGGATAGCAGTTTAAAGATTGCAGCCTGCTCAATCGAGACAGACTATAAAATTATCAATAACAAAAACACCCTTAAAATTATGAATAATTACTTTTCGCTAGTTGTTTTTTTCTTACAGCGCCGACATTGATTTTTTACAGCTGATGGTTATTTAGCAGTCGCTGAAATGACCATATACAAAATTGGTCTTTAGTGACCCTGCAAGCTTCATTTTTGTAAGTAATTGACCTACAGTAGTTGATTTGGAAATGATAATGATTATTTTGATTACATTTAGCCTTTTTACTTCCAGAAAATGTATATTTAGGGCCCATTACAATTTTTGGGATGTTACCCAATGAATTCCCCAAAAGATCTGCAAAACTGATTATGTACAGTATGGGCCAGATTCAGGTAGATGGGCGCATCTTTGTGCCAGCGTAACGTAACGCATATATACGTTCCGCCGATGCAAACTAGTGAGGCAAATACATTATTCACCAAGCACTTGCTCCTAAGTTTGCGCCGGTGTAACTTAAATGTGAAGGCACAAGTAGGTGTAAGTGGAAGTGGGTGTGACCTTATGCAAATAATGGTCTAAGCCTGGATCTGACACTTACGCCCGGCCTATCATCCACGGAGCATGCTCAGTGACCTCGGTGCTCACAACTACCCCGGCCCAACTTCCTGAGATATGCCGGCCCAACCGACTTATGCCGAGCCTAAAAATAAGCCCAGACATGCTACCATCCGGTGCAAATTTGCATCTGAGCCCTTTAATAAAAATATATCTATATATAAAAAAAAGAAAAAAAAAGAAATAAAATAATATAAAAAAAATGTAAAACATTTGTATAAAAAAGGGTTGGCATCGGGGGGGCCTGGGGACCTCTGGGCCCTATAATAATAATATTATATATATATATATATATATATATATATATATATATACACACAAACTTAGCAAGCTGAGTAACCCCTCTTGCAGGACAACACATCTGTCTGCCAACATTCCAGGGGCAGCTGAGGTCATAGCCAGGGCTGCCATCAGGGGGGTACAGGCAGTACACCTGTAAGGGGCCTGGGGGTCCCCTTTTTTTTATTTATTTTAAATGAAAACATTTTTTTTTAAATATTATTATTTTATTTTTTTATTAAAGGGCCATTTTAAGAGGTCTGGAGATCCCAAGGGCCCCAGATGAGAACCCCCCCCCCTTTTTTATATAAAAAAAATATTTTTTATATATTTTTATTTTAGTTTTTATTAAAGGGACAACCCCCCTTTTTTATATAATTTTTTTTCTATTTCTTTTATTTTTATATATATATATATATATATATATATATATATATATATAATTATTTTTTATTTATTTTTATTTCTTTTATATATATATATATATATATATATATAGGGGCCAGAAGTTTTGTGTAAAGGGGCCCCATAATTTCTGATGGCTGCCCTGAGTAACGGTGCTGCTGGAGCTGTTCTCCAGCTGATCTGTGCCCGTCAGGTGCAAAGATAAACCAGCTATTTGTAGGAATAACTTTACGCTGGACTTAACACTTACGCTCGGCGGACTTAGCCTGCGCCGGACCCAAATACGTTCACGAATCGTTATATCTCCCTCTCCCTATTTGCATATTTGAATTGGAAATCAATGGCCGCACAAGATGCGCCCAGCGTAAATATGAGCCTAAGTTGTGCCGACACAGGAAAGTAACGCCAGTCGGAGGAAGCCTATTTTCAGGCGTATCTAGTTTTGTGGGTACGGTGCAAAGATAAGCCGGCTCAACTTTACACTTACGCGGCGTATCTCGAGATATGCCGGCATAACTCTACCTGAATCTGGCCCTATATGTTTTTGGTAGCAAGAATTGCCATTGCCAAATATTGGAGGCAGTCTTTGGTACCACTTGATTATGTCAAAAGTAAGCTTAATGAGGAACTGCGGTCTGCTTACATAATTTGTAATAAAAACATCTTTGCCATTCTGAGGCTTCCTTCCAACCACTTTGCATATTATATTATATATACAGTGATTCTGTACTTGCTGCAGAAATCTTCCTCCACTAAGTCTGGCTGCATCCATTTAAACTGTGGGCAGCTGAAGCTGCTGCCTGTTAACTTCCTGAATTTACACAGACACATAAAGGCAAACCTCCAGCAATGCAGCTCTCATTGGCCCTCTTATGACCGATCACCCCACCCCTCATAGCAAACTCTCACGAGAGTGAGAGAGAGAGAGAGCTGTGAGATGATGTTATAAGCCTAGGCTTTTTACCAGACAAGAAATGGGAAGTGGGCTGTATAAGGTATTTACTGGCAGAAAAAAAAAATACTAGCCAAAGTTAAAACAACATGGACAGAAGATTTATTAGATGAAAAGTTGAAAAAAAATCACTGAAGGGCCACTTTAATTGGATCATGGGTAATAACAAACTTACCTGTATTCTTCACAACAAAACCCCAAAATTTGGTAAAATGTGAGACCCTCTTCTTTTTTATAAACAGAGAGAAGGTCGCGTTAATAAAGTGTGATTGGCGCTGTGTGCTGAAAACAGCTAACCCCAAAACTAAATAATACAAGTGATAAATTTGAAAGTGAAAATACTGATCAATAATTGTATCAAATACTTTGATGCAAAAAAAATATACATGTAACAATCAGTGAACAGTGGTAAATGAATGGTTGTCAAAAGTCCACTGGAAAGGAAGAAAAGTTTATAATAAGTAGTCTCCCAAGTGAAAAGGTCAACGAAACATCCCAGGAAAATGGTGATGAGAAAGGCACTTCCACCAAAGTCACACACTGCCTCTTACTGAATTCAAATGATCTCTAAATTCTAGGAGATCAAATACAGCATTAAACGATGATATCCTAGGAGGGATTTTCCAGCTCAGGATGCTCAGAATGGTGGATGGTCTCAATCGGTATGCCAACACGGGATGTATATGTAAAGGAAGAACGGACTCACATAGTGTAAAATCCTCACGTTAAATAAGTAATAAAAGGAGTTGCACTTACATCAGGTCATTGAATACAGTAAAGTAAGCCAGCCAGCTCTCAAACAAACAGCCCGTATCTTCCGGGTCAGATCACAATGTGCAGTGACGTCAGAACGTTGCCTCCCTACGTTTCGTCTCGAAGGGGACGTGGTCACGGGATCTTCTTTTTTAGCTTCTCTTTCTTTTTCTTCCTTTTCTTTTTTTTTCTCTTTTTCTAATTCCCTCTTCATTTTTGGTGGCTTAAATGTTATTTCTTCGCCATTGTTACCATTATACTCTCAGAAATGTAACTATTGGGTGTTCCCTATTCCCACCCCATCCCATACCCCCTCTCACCTTCCCTTTCTACTTCATCTTACCGTGAAATTGCTATTTACAATGCATTTCCTAAAGAAAATGGTTGTAATACGTTTTGATGCTATTTTGGTTCAATGTGGTTCTAATTTTTTTTACTAGCCTTTATATTGATGACTGTTGATTGACCTTACACTTTTTGTACACACATCAGACCATCAGACCATTTCAGCCTGGTCCGATGAAAACGGTCCATCGGACCAGTTTCATCGGACCAGTCTGATCGTGTGTACGTGGCCTTACAGTTAAGAGAAGTAACAGCATCCATATCAAAAGGGTGTTTGTAAATAGAAAAGCCAGCCGGCATGCAGGAGCCCGTCCACCTGCGATGATGTCAGAGTGTCAACCTCCCGACACGCGTTTCGTCTCACACAGACTTCGTCACTAGGGAACGATTATTATTATTATGACAACCTGAGAAACGTATGTTAACATTTATGTGACATTTCCTACTGTTGTACTTTTCTTACTTTCAATAAAAACATCGATTTTTTTTTGGGATGTGACATTTTGATCATAATGTTGCCAGGGTGACGTGTTGTGTAATTGCAGTTATTGAAAATATTGGGCCTCCCAAATGTCAAAGTGTCCCATACAGTGGATGTGCCACAACATTTGTAACACAACACACTATGATGCATTGCCTTGGTGCATTGTGTTGCCATTCAAAATGAATGAGACTGCAGCCCATGTAGCATGTGTTGCAGTAACGTGTGCATTACCATAAGACAAAGGTATCAGTGGGCCCTAAAGGAAACCTTTAGAAGAAAACAGCCAACATGCCAAATTAAATTCCAGACAGTAAAATGTAAGTCCCTAATCAGCAGAGCAGATATACTAATGTTTTGGGGCACAGAGGCTCTGTTTATCGAGGTGTATCAAGGTCTCAGCTTGTCACCTTGATGAAAGGGGCTGGCATGCCCTGAAACATTTGTGCATCTGTTCTGCTGATATGGGACTTCAGGAAATTTTGTATTTGTGATAGGCGTACTGGCTGCTTTCTTCCATGGACTTATAAAGCAACACTGTGCACCCAACCTCTAACGGGGGTTATTTGGAAGTCTATGGATTCGATTTGTTTGTAAAGGTAAATTGTGCTATTTCCAAGGTACAGACATGGAATACATTACTCTGAACTTCTAAACTGTCTACTTATTCCCATTGAGTGACTCAGAAAATATTAAAACCAGACACAGCCAGGCAGTCAGGCACCCTTCTCTTAAACAAAAGTTAGCAATGGTACCCTCCATATTTCTTTTTGTACATGTCTCTTTTAGCAGCAAAATGACAATGGGCCAGTATCACCCACACAAGGTTACACTTAGAAAGGACCTCCTATAACCTTCCAGGCTAATATCTGCCTTTAATCTAAAAACACTTTAAATTAAAGGTACAGTTCAATGCAGATCTTTATGCAAGCAGTAAAGTATCTGATTCTGACTTGAGCTCAGCCTCTTGAATCTTTGCTTTTTTTTGCATCTTGAATATGGAATTTTTTTTTAAGATTTCTGAAATTTTCCGAAATTGGTTGAGGAGATAACTTCCATCTTCTTCTCTCTCTATTTGGATTCTTAGATAGTAGCTAATGTTCCCAATTTTTTTGATTTCAAAAATTTCTTCCAGCTTGTGAATTATCTGATTGTAATCCCCTTCTTGTTCAAAACAGGCTACAATGTCATCAACATAGATAAGGATATATATCCATCTGTCTTCTTGATTCTTGGAGTAGAGACAGGGGTCTGCTTTACTTCTTGAGAATCCCTCTCTGGTAAGTACTTTGTTCACTTTCTCATTCTACATCTTTGCAGCTTGCTTAGGACCGTAGATGTTCTTCTGAAGTTCACACACAAAGTTATCTCCTTGTTAAAACCCTGGTGGTTATCTCCTTGTTAAAAGCCTGGTGGTTGCTCCATGTAGAAATCTTCCTTAATGTCTCCATATAGAAAAGCAGTTTTAACGTCTAGGTGTTTGACTTGCATACCCTTCCTGGCTGCAATGCTAAGAAGCGATCTGATGGTGGAGTGTTTTACGAAGGGAGCAAATGTTTCATTGTAATCTTCACTGAACTTCTGGGAGTAACCCTTGGCAAATAGTCTGGCTTTGTATTTGTGGATATTCCCCTCTGCATCTGACTTTACTTTGAAAGTCTACTTACTTCCTATAGTTTTGCAGTTATGATTGAGCTCTGTGAGTGTCCAGGAGTTATTTTCTTGAAGTGACTTTAATTCTTCTTTTGCTGCCTTTCTCCATTTATTGGCTTCACGTTTTGGCAGTTTTTCAATGTCTTCCCAGGATGTTGGTTCAAGCACGCTGTGTGTTTTGAAAGTGTATGACAGTGTATGACAGGGGTGGTATCATCTTTGTAGTCCAAGTAGATCTTCTGACTTCAGGCAGTTAATCAGGATCTGGTGGGGAACTTGATTTAGGCAATGTGAGTTCCACCTCTTGTTCTGACTCTTGCACAGGTTCGCTTTGGTTGAACTTTTATTCAGGTTTGCTTGGCATTTTCACTTCACAGCTTTCAGGGATTGGTGTTTCTGATGATGGACTCTCACCAAAACAAACACTACGGTTTATTGTTACTTTGTCAGTCTTTGGGTGTAGGATTCTGTAATTTGCTCACCATAGCCTACTAGAATGCCCTCTATTTCTCTGTTCTCCAGTTTGGATTACTTTTCACTTGGAATATAGGCATATGCTTTACGTCCACATACTCTGATGTTAAAATGGAGTACTTTTAATGGAAATTGAGGGTAGTCTGTTCTGTAGGTAGGTTGCAGTCATGACTGTTTCTCCCCAGTACTTGTGAGGTAGATTGGCATCCGACAACATGCATCTGTCCATTTCTATGAGGCCGCGTACACCCGATCGGTCTAAACCGATAAAAATGGACTGAAGTTCAGTTTCATCGGTCCAAACCGACCGTGTGTACGGCCTATCGGCCTATCGGTCTGTTGTCCTTCGGACCAAATCCTTACTGCTACACCATTTTGTTCAGGAGTGTATGGTGTGGTTGCCTGGTGTACTATTCTTTGTCTCTTAAGATATAAGGCCACTGCTTTGCTTATGTATTCTCCTCCATTGTCAGTGCGTATTATTCCTGGTTTGCATTGGAATTTGTTGCTAGACATGGTAATGAACTCTTGAAGCTTCTCTGATGTTTCATTCTTGTGTTTCATCAGATAAGTAGTTGTGTACCTGGAAGAATCTTCAATGAAAGTCAGTAGATATCTGTCCCTGCCTGATGTGGGAGTTTTTTTACGTCACTGTGTATGAGCTGCAGGGGGTGAGTAGTTTTTCTTTGAGATGCCTGTGAAAGAGCAGCACATGTGGGTTTTGTTTCAATGCAGCACTTGCATTTCATGAGCACTTTGCAAGGCGCTATTGTTAAATCTTTCCACTTTTCCAAGGATTTGCTTATTATTGTGAATTGTGCATTCATCACCCTGGAACTTAAAGCAGAGTTCCACCCAAAAATGGAACGCCCGCTAATCCGGTTCCTCCCCCCTACAGTTTCACATTTGCCACCTTTCAGGGGGTAGTAGATAACTGTTTAATCCAGGTATTTGCTCCCACTTCCGGCAAAAGATTGCTGCAGTATCCGTGGAGATCTACGCCCCTCCTCTATTCCCCCGCTGTCTTCTGGGAGACACACGGGTCCCAGAAGACAGCAGGAACTAGCCAGAACACGCAGCGCAACTCGCGCATGCGCAGTAGGGAAACAGGCTGTGAAGCCTCAAGGAGCCAAGGGATGGGTCGGCTTCAGGTGAGGACATCGTGGGTGCCCTGGACAGGTAAGTGTCCTTATCTTAAAAGTCAGCAGTTGCAGTACTTGTTTTTTTGCAGGCAGAACTCTGCTTTAACTGTAAAACCATTGTTTGCAAAACTTTTCACTGATAGAAGGCTGTCTTCTAGTTCTGGAACATACAGAACTTTCTTTACAAGGATACTCTGCTTGCTTTGTGGAGTAAGACAGTTCAGAAAGCCTTGTCCTTTACTTTCTGAATTGATGTTTTTCCTATTTGCTAGGAAAAGTTGTCTTTTGCACTGTAATCAATGTTTGTGAAGAAGGTCTCATCCTTAGTCATGTGGCTTGTCGCACCTGAGTCTATGCACCAGCCGCATGGCTTGCCGCTCTGTGTCACTTTAAAGGTGCCACTTCATAAAGTGTCTGCAGTTTCCTTTTGTGGATAGCTTTAGCTTTCTCTGCTCGGCTTTCTAGATAGAACAGTACTTTTTTTAAGTGACCGGTCCTTTTACAGCAAAAACAGGCTCTGCTTTCTTTGTTGTGCTTTTTGTCTTTGTACATCTTAAGAGCGTTGTCCTCATGGTGCATATCTTCTTTCCTTCTGTCATATTAATTGATTAATTTGCCTTTTGACATATTCCAGTGTCAGATCCTGCTCAGGTCTGGTTTCTAAAACGTTAATAAGAGCAGTATATGTCCCTGGAAGGCTGCAGAGGAGCAGTGCAACAATATGGATATCTTTAATGTCCTCTCTGATAGCACGACGTAGCTGTTCTATGGTCTCAAGCATAGCATTCACGTGGTCACACATTTGCTGGCCTTTTTGTAGTCTCATCTTGTACAGATTTCGTAGCAAACGTTTAGACTTGAATGCCCATGCAGCTTTTGTAATGAAGTCCACATCTTCCACTAGTAAGCTTATAATTGCTTTTGCCTGTCTGTCCTTCCTATTCCAGTCCCCAATCGCTCCGTCTGTGGGTATGTGGGTATTCAGCACTTGCCAAAAGTCATCCTTTGCTAAAAATAATTTTTCAGTTTAAACTTCCATAGCTGGTAAATGGCATTGTTCAACTTTTCTATTGCAAACTTCACATTTGAACCACTTGCCATCTTTTCAGCGGCTTGCATGCAGTATTCACTGACTTGCTGTACTCACTGAGTATTCTTTCCAATGCCTTTGGGTGCTGCTGTGTGCCTGGCCCATATTAGCATGTTATTGAATCATGTGCTTGGAAGCTTGTTGTATGCAGATAATACGTTCATGGCTTATCAATGCATGTCTTACAGGAAACAGGACAATACAAGTACATAGAGAGAGACTAGACAAACATCCTGTCATATCATAGAAAACATGTACTATACACTATAATTCTACATCGCCATCTACAGTGTGTGTATATTACAGGGTGGGTGTATTACAGCGTGTAAGCGTGTGTTTATTTTTCTTGTATGGCCCCTTGGCCAAGGCAATTTGGTGGTATCAGCAGGAGTGGGCTCAGTTTAGGACCAAGTGAAGAACAGAGGATCCAAATATACAAGTGGCTCCTTTGGGGGTACTCTACATTAGCTTTTAAAACATAAACTTTAGGGACATGTTCACTTGCCGTCTTAAAGCAGAGGTTCACCCAAAAATCAACTTTCTGTCACTAGATCCAGCATACTGCTGACATCTGCAGTATGCTGGATTTTTTTTTGTACTTATCGTTTTAGCGCTCTTTATTCTCCGGCTCCGAGCGGGGAATCCTGCGGGGAGTAGGTGTTCCTAAATCAAGCGCAGTTGATTGACGGGCTTGGATAGCGTGTCACACCTTCCGAAAATAGCCGAAATGACACTCGGCTGTTTACGGCGCTATACGGCGCCTGCGCCTGGCATGTAGAGCTGACTACGCAGGCGCCGTAAACACCTGAGTGTCACTTCGGGTATTTTCGGAGGGCGTGCCTCGCTATCCAAGCCCGTCAATCAACTGCGCTTGATTTAGGAAGGCCTATACCCGGAAGGATACGCCGCTCGGTGCTGGAGAATAAAGAGAGCTAAAATGATAAGTACAAAAAAAATACAAAAAATACAGCATACTGCAGATGTCAGCAGTATGCTGGATCTAGTGGCAGAAAGTTGATTTTTGGGTGAACCTCCGCTTTAAGTATCCCACCCACTTTCGGCCATCATTATTACAAGTTTCCGTCATCATTATGCTATGGCTGATCAGTGTATCACAGTATTGTCTTGTTATAAATAGGAAATGAACAGATGAATCAGGTTTACCCTTTGGTGATGTGGTGTGGATAAATTGGGAATTAAACAAAAATGTTTTAGCCAAGCTTTCTTGTAGTGTATTGCTACCACTGGATGTGCACTGAACAGCTGTCTTATGAAGACATTATTTTATATATATGTATATACATATATACAGTATATATATATATATATATATATATATATATATATATATATATATATATATATAAATGTATCTATAGCCATCAGCAAGTTTAATGGGTAACATCAACTTCATGACAGCTCTGCTATCCTAAGACAGTTTCCTCTAGTCAGTGTATGTATTCCCAACTACTTGTATTTGGCTTGCTGCCTTGGGGATCTGTAAACACAGCTGTCTTTAGCTATCTAGATTTGTCTACAGCATGCTTGCATTGACGCTACTGTATATTCCATATGACCAGAGCTCATCTATGGTAAGTAGCGAAAATTGAACAGGTAGAAAAAGTAATGATATCTACAAAGATTTTGCTGACAGTGCCTTACTGGATCAATTTTAAACCTATGTACAGTATATAAAGGCAATGTGGGGCTTTCAGATTGGAAACAAGTGCAAATAACAAAGCTCTTCTTAGTATTCATGAACTAAAACATATCCTAGACATTAAAACACCCTGCGTCAATTAAAGAGTAACTCCATTTTCATGGGGGGAAAAAATTGTTAATAAAGAAAAAAAAATATAGGCCCAGATTCACAGAGCGATTACGCGTGCGCAACTGCTGTTGCGCGTGCGTAAGTCTAAATGTGCGCGTGCGTATAGTTGGACGCGATTCACAAAACAATATACGCCAGAAATCTACGTTTTTTGGTCCGGCGTAATTGAGTTAGACATTCGCTTCCCTTCGCGCAAAACTGCGCTAGACACACCATTGATTTGCTAGTCAAATATGCTAATGAGGGAGTTACGGGGATCCACAAAAAAACGCAGTTGCTGCGCAGGCTACGCGATGTGCGCAACTGCAAAATGTCCTGTCTAAAGTTAGAGCACATAAAAGCTGATCTAACTTTTGAAAAAAAGTCTAATTGTCAGATAAAGCAACACCGTTACTGAGGAGCAGACCACACACACGTGTTGCACTACAATTTGACTGCCAACATGCTAGGGGCATCGTCGCTCATAGCTGCACTAGTGAATATAGATGACCAAAGAAGGAGGAGGGCACGGAGGATGGCACGGGAGAGGGTATACCGCACCCGCATACACCTGTTTGGCATGAATGATTCAGAGGTCTTTCGCATCTTCAGATTCCCCCCTCATGCCATCCTGGAATTAACCACAACCTTGCAGGAGGACATCACCAGCCCAACACACCGCTCACATGCAGTGCAGCCACTGGTGAAGGTCCTGGCAACACTCCATGTCCTTGCCAGTGGCTCTTTTCAGCGTACAAGTGGAGTGGTGGCTGGGATGTCACAATCCTCCATGAGCAGATGTGTGCACCAGGTTGTCCCTGCAATCCTCACACGCTTGGCCAACCAAATCATCAAACCCACCACTGAGGAGCTTCGAATCAAGGCAATGGCAGATTTCTACCGAATTGCCAGATTCCCACGCACCATCGGGGCCATAGATTGCACACATGTGGCACTCCAGCCCCCCCATGAGACCGAGCACATGTACCGCAATCGGAAGAATTGGCACTCCATCAACGTACAGGTGATAGTTGATGCCCAAGGCCTCATATGGCACGTCCGTGCCAAACACCCAGGGTCCAGCCATGACAGCTACATCTACAATCAAAGCCACATCCGAACAGAATTCGAACAGAACGTGTATGGGAACACCTGGCTGGTTGGTGAGTGACATGGGAGTCAGGCATGACTATCCCCTCCCGTGATGCACAACAGAAGTGGCACATGCATGACTAACATTCTCCTGTCTTTTCCTTTACAGGTGACTCTGCATATGCACTGGGACCCCATCTCATGACTCCTATCCGGAACCCCCAAACCCCAGGAGAGGAACGATACAATGAAGCACACATCAAAACCCGTGCAGTGGTGGAGCGCACCTTTGGCCTCCTGAAGTCACGTTTCCGATGCCTGGATAAGTCTGGGGGTACACTGTTGTATTCCCCAAACTTCGTGTGCCATATCATCGCTGCATGTTGCATGCTACACAATCTCGCAGTGAGGAAGGGCCTGCAGGTTGAGCTACGTGATGATCTGACCCCCCAACCAGAAAATCAACCCCTAACCGAGGATACCCCGTCTTCTGAGGGAAGAGCAGTCAGGAGGCAGCTCATATTGGGCATCTTTGCACGTTAAACACACACATTAATCATGGCACAATGAGAATGCATGCATGCACACCACTATGGTCCCTAGCACACACACCCCACATCCTCATCAAATTGGATTGGCACCAGTCCACCATGCAAGACTGGTGAGCAGTAACGCCACGTCAAGGCTCCAATTATGTCACTGTACATTCATACACCATTCACACGGACCTGGGAATCACTTCTCCCTGGTCCTGGGGAACCCTTCTCCACCAAAATTGAGGGTGACACCCCTTTTCCAGCAGGAATGTCACCCCCACATTCAAACATCATTCACAACCCAAAATATGCCAAAAAAGTCAAACAAACAAAAATGCATAGAAACAAAAAATGCATAGTAAAAAAAAATTGCTTAGAAAAAACAAAAAAAAGCAGAGAACAAAAATAAAAAAGCTTTCAAAACAAACAAAAGGGGGAAAAAAAAATTATTGCCCTCTGCCTGAGCCACGCCTGGGGCGCCCCCGGCCACGGCCCCGGACCCTCAGGGGAGACGCATGGGGGAGGGGAAAAGCCGGGGAAGGAGGAGCAGCCCCTGAGATCTGCCCACCTGGCGGCCTGCCCTCCAAGGCCACGGCTATTCTGTCCAGGGCAGCACCAAGTGTTGCCGTGTTGCCCTGGATAGCCTGGGTAAGGGCCCTCACATCCTGCCCAACGCCTGCTGCTGTAGTTTGCAGGTCATTTAGGCAGGTTGTGGAGGCCCGGGAGTGGGAGTCCAGGTTACCCAGGCTATCATTAATGGAGGACAGGCTCTGATCCACCCGCCCCATAGTCTGGCAGAGCTGTCTCAGAAGGCGGGTCTGGGTGGCCAGGTTCCTTCTCAGACAGGCGGGCATGAGATTGGGCGCCCCCCTGGTGCTTTGGGATGACCTCCTGGCTCCAGCTGATGGTTGTGGCCGGGGAGAAGGGGAGGCCCTTGTGAGGGGAGCCATGTTGGGGGAGGAGGGGGGGGGGCTGACCCTTAGGGAGGGCAGGCTTCTTGCAGCCAGAGGGGAAGAGTCCGCAGAAACCAAAGGGCCAGTGCCTTCCATGGACTCCTCCTCCTCATGATTCTGCTCCTCCTCATGATCGTCCTCCGCATGATCCTCCCCCTCCTCTTGTTCCTCCTCTGCGGACTCTGGCCTTGTTGGGGGGGCCTCATTAGGCTGCTGTCCTGGGGTTGGAGCGGTCAGTCCAGATGGCCCTGCACCCTCCTGCACAGCTGTGGATGACACAAAACATTCACAGGTTGGAGGATCCACACACTTGCCACATATTCCCTTTTACCCCCTCCCCCACACATGCTACACACCTGAGAGAAATAAAAACCTTACCTGGCACCGCGGGGACCGGACTTGTGTCAAAGCCTGGCAGGCCCTCCACTTCATGCCGGTGAAAGGTCAGGGCCACCACACGCTCCGTCTCTGAAAATCTAACCCGGCATGGTGGGCCCCCTCCTGTGCCCCTGGCATGGGCATTTATTGCGGCCAGTTTTTTTTTCACCTCACGCCGGAGGTCATTTATTTTCTTTTCTATCCCAGAGCGGGTCCGTGTCTCCCCCTCCCCCGATGAATTGACCTGCTCTGTGATCATATCCAAGATCTCCCTCCTCCTGGCCGGGGTGGTGGTGGCACTCTGCGGGCCGTGGAGAAAACGCCCATAGTCGGTAATGGCCCGGGCAAGAATTCTTTTTTCCCCCACAGTAAAATTGAGCTTTCTTTTTCTCTCAGTCATACTTCCAAACAAACTCACTAGCAGTCACCAAAAATCTGTCACAAATACAAGCACAACCAATCAGACAAGAACACACACAAAGAGAAAAAGAACAGCCAAAAATCACACTAGCACTCAGCAAGAAACACACACAAAAAAATCAGATGAAAAAATAAAGCAAGAAAACAAACGCTCAGAAATATATCAATCAAACAAACAGTCTCAAACACTTATCAAAATACACTTTCACAAAACTACCAACAAGCACAAGATCACACAGAACACTAATCTGACAACTACAAAACACACTCTAACGAACAACAGAGCAAAAGCACTTGATTCAATGGGAAGGGACACAAAGGGATGTACTTTTGCAATGGAAGGGCGTTTGTGTGTGTCTATTTATGCTGTCTGCGTAGTTCACAACGTTGCCCTAGTCCATTTCCAATTTCAATGATTGCGCCGCTCCCGAGTTGTGAGCATGCGCACAACGGAGCTGACATGGTTTCCTTCACGCGCGCATGCGCGAGTCGGCCGGCCCTTCATTTGCATGGGGTCACGGCTCATTTCAATGTAACACGCCCACGTCCCTCCCAATTTGTATTACTCCTCCTTACGCCTCCGGAAAAAACCTTACGTTTGCGCAAGCTCTTGCGTAAAAGCTACGTGAATCGCCGGATTACGCGGCTAGATTGCGCAAGTCTAACGGAAAAGTGGTGCGCTACGCCGGAATGATAATGCGCCGATCTACGTGAATCTGCCCCATAGTGTGTACAATGGTGATACAAGTCATATTGTAATTGAATGTTATTAGAAATTACCTTTCCCTTTCAATCTGTAGCTGCTGTAATATTCTATAAACGCATCTTTAAGTTAAAGGTATCAATTTATTTCTCCATCAAGAGATAAAAATAAATCAGTACCTTGTAAAAGATTGACGCGTTTCAACTCCTTGTAGAGGCCTTAGTCATAATACATGTATTATGACTAAGGCCGCTACAAGAGGCTGAAACGTGTTAATGTTTTACAAGTTATTGATACCCTTTTATGTCTTGATGAAGCAATAAATAGATTCCTTTAATTTCAAGATGCTTTGGTGCCAAACTCTTATGCCCTGTACACAGGATCGGATATCTGATGGAATCTAATCCGATGGATTTTTTCATCAGATATCTGATGAAGCTGATTTTCATCAGTCTTGCCTACACACCATCAGTCAAAAATCCGACTGTGTCTAACGCGATGACGTAAAACACTACGACGTGCTGAGAAAAATGAAGTTCAATGCTTTGGAGCATGCGTCGACTTGATTCTGAGCATGCATGGATTTTTCTCCGATGGAGTTCCACACAGACAATTGTTTTTTTCTATCAGCTTTTTATCCATAGGAAAATTTTAAAACATGTTCTATTTTTTTTCACCGATGGAAAACAAACAGACAAACCAATCGCGTGTACAGGGCTTTACTCCATTACTTGTCACCCCTCCCAGCCTGTGACTTGACAATAAAAGGAGAAGCAGCAGATGCTTTTTCCTCCTAAAAGAATACTACTTGAACTGCAGCACAACTGATTGACTCCTTGTATTGCTTGTATCCCTCTTAAAGTCTGAGCTCTGATGTAAAGGGACCATTAGAGGCCAATATCAAGTCAAATTTAGGTACATGCACAGCTTGCACTTAAAAAAATACATTTAGGGATGCATTAATTTATGTTTTTTTATATCTTTATATCTGCTTGTAGTTCAGTGCTAAAACCCTAACCTTTAGCACCTAACTCTCAGCCTATTTCTAACACTTAACATACCCCTAAATTATAAACTTAACTCATAATATGGTTCTGCAGCCTAAACATTTTTTACCTTAAAGCAGAGCTCCACCCAAAAGAGAAAGCTCTGTTTTTTGGGTCCCCCCGGTACCACATTTGTCACCTTTCAGGGGGAGCGGGTACCTGTTTTTGACAGGTACCCATTCCCGCTTCCCGGAAAATCTTACCACGGTGAGATCCCTCAGGGGTTCGGCCCCCTCCTCCTTCCCCCGCCACCGGGCCATTCAAAAAGTGCAGCAGTAGGGAACTGGCCTGTTTCCCTTACAATGAATGGCCGCAGCAGCACTTGAGAGCTGATTGGAAAATCAGCTTGGGTGGACAGTCTTCTCACATTATAAGATTATAATTCAGCAGCTACAGCAGCTTATTTTTTTTTGGGAGGGGGGGACTCCTCTTTAAGGCATTCCTTGCAATAGGTTTAAGTAAAAGTATTATACAAGTGAGTGCGTGGGGGGAGCCACGCTGTCTGTGTCTATAGTCAGAGGTGTGCTACCATAGGAAGTGGCTTCCTATGGTGGCATAACAAGAAGAAGAGGAGTGGCACAACAAGAAGTCAGAAGTGCCAATGGGAAACCTGAGAAGAGGAGGATCGGGGATGCTCTGTGCAAAACCATTGCACAGAGCAGGTAAGTGTAAAAATGTTTGTTATTTTTTTGTTTGTTTATTTTGTTTGTTTTCATTTACAATCCTTTTAGGCCTCGTACACACGAGGGGATATGTCCGCTGAAAACGGTCCGATGGACCGTTTCAGCAGACATCTCCGCTCGTGTGTATGGGCTAGCGGACAGATTTCTCCACCCGACAGATTTCAAAGCATGCTTTGAAATCTATCCGGTGGGGATCTGTCCGCCCGACATGTCTGCTGGTTAGTACACTTACCAGCAGACATGTCGGCCCCCACCGCCGCCGCGCCGCTGCCGAATGGATTCGGCGCATGCGCGGAAGTGTTTTACTTCCTGGTGCGGTGACGTTGCGGTGACGCGGCGGCGTCAACGTCACCGCCGCGTCACCGCCACGTCACCGCGCCTTCCGGCGGCGGGGAATTTGATCCGATGGTGTGTACACGCCATCGGATCAAACTCCTGATCGGACATATCCGATGGAAATGGTCCGCGGACCGTTTTCATCGGATATATCCGATCGTGTGTACGCCGCCTTAGACGTAAACACACCCTAACCTTAAAATGTAAATTATACCTTCTAACCCCTGCTCATAATACTAACCTAACCTACTCCCTGACCTAATTCCCAGAGAGGGAAGGAGGGAGGAGGTAGAAGAGGAGGAATGGAGGAATGTAACAGGCAGAAGGAGAGAGAAAATGAGAGAGAGAGAGAGAGAGAGAGAGAGGGAGAGAGAGAGAGAGAGAGAGAGAGAGAGAGAATAGGTAGAGAGAGGGAGGATGGGAGGGAAACAAATAAAGTCACCCTTTTAATTGTTTTAATAATTATATTCTTTGGAGGAGCTTTATATTTTAACAACTTGTATTGTAGCAGTATAGCAACATATCAAATGTATCTGTTTTACAGTTAAATTATTATAACACGAAATTAAATATTTGTAAACAGTTTATTTTATTAAAGTTGCTAGAAATACAGTAACTGCACTATAGATATGTGATGTCAAACAATAACATATCATATATATATATACATACCATAGAATTTCTGCTCTCCAGATAAATGATATATCTTACCGGATAATGTTTGCCTGTTTGTGTTGCCTCTTTGAAATATGTACTCGCTCCTTTTTCTTAAGGTAATTGAGTAACAGACAAACTCTCATTTGCCTCAATCAATTTGCAATGCTGAGACTTCCTATGCTCGGCACTCCATCATATTGTCTGTGTTGGTAATTAGTAATTTTCATACTTGGATACAGTGATAGAATCATAGGTTTTCTAATTATAAACAGGCTGTAGCATTTGTGGCATTTCAAGGCTGCTTCTTCTCTGGCCTGATGTAAATAATGATCAGTTTTATGCTTTAATTATGGCTTTCAGTTAAGTGGTGGCAGTTTTGCTGTTTTATATAAAAATATGATGACATTATGGCGAGCACTTTAGCCCATCTCTTCTACCATCTGTGTTTGCATATATGAATTAATTTCTAAGGAGACTCCTTAAAGAGAAACTGCTTTATTCGTATTTTATTTTTAGCTACGCCGATGAAAGTAAAGAGTTTGATAATAATAACCTTTATGGTTTTTACTATGTTTAAAAAACATCCCTTCTAGGTATTTACACTACACTACACTACACTATTCTGAAGTAAGGTGATGGTCTTTGCACTCCTTACCGGGGGGTATGTATAGGTATATATATATATATATATATACTGTATATATATATATATAGTATACTGTATACAGTGAGGGAAAAAAAGTATTTGATCACCTGTTGATTTTGTACATTTTTCCACTAACAAAAAAATGATCAGTCTATAATTTTAATAGTCGGTTTATTTTAATAGTGAGAGACAGAATAAAAACAAAAATATCCACAAAAATGCATTTAAAAAAAGTTAAACATCGATCTGCACTTTAATGAATAAAGTAGGTATTTGATCTCCTATCAATCAGCAAGATTTCTGGCTCCCAGATGTATTCTATACAGGTAATGACGTGAGATTAGGGGCACTCTCATAGGCACTCTCATTAGAGTGCTCCTAGTCTAAGCTTGTTACCTGTATAAAAGACTCCTGTCCACAGAAGCAATCAATTAATCAGATTCCAATCTCTCCACCATGGCCAAGACCAAAGAACTGTCCAAGATTGTAGACAATCTTCCTCAGTCTGGGGCTCCATGCAAGATCTCACCTCATGGAGTTTCAATAATCATGAGAACAGTGAGGAATCAGTCCAGAACTACACAGAAGAATCTTGTCAATGATCTCAAGGCAGCTGATACCATATTCATCAAGAAAACAATTGGTAACACACTAGGCTGTGAAGGACTGAAATACTGCAGCACCCACAAGGTCCACCTGCTCAAGAAAGCACATGTACAGCCCGTCTGAAGTTTGCTAATGAACATCTGAATGATTCAGATGAGAACTGGGTGATAGTGTTGTGGTCAGATGAGACCAAAATCAATCTCTTTGGCATCAACTCAACTCACTGTGTTTGGAGGAGGGGGTATGCTGCCTATGACCCACAGAACACCATCCCCACCATCAAACATGGAGGTGGAAACAGTATGCTTTTAGGGGTGTTTTTCTGCTGTCTTCCTTCAGCCAGAACATTGAAAATGGGCCGTGGATGGGTATTCCAGCATGACAATGACTCAAAACACACAGCCAAGGTAACAAACAAGTTGCCCAAGAAGAAGCATCATAAGTTCCTGGAGTGGCCTAGCCAGTCTCTAGACCTTAATCCCATAGAAAATATGTGGAGGGAACTGAAGGTTCAAGTTACCAAACATCAGCCTCAAAACCCTAATAAATTGAAGAGTATCTGCAAAGAGGAGTGGGACAAAATCCCTCCTAAGGCCCCTATCACATGTGCGGACCGTATGTCCGCATTTTCATCCATCCGTTTGCGGATGAAAACGGGACATACATTGGTCCCTATGTGATTTCGGGTGTCGGCGAATAAACATCCGCATCCGCAATGATCCGATTTTTCGGACGGAAGAATGTCCTATTTTTCTTCCGTCTGGCGGATCGGATCGGGTGAATACGGACATACGGTCCGTGTTCATCCGATCCCCCCATAGGGTAGAGCGGAGGAAAGACAGAGCGGTCTCTGCACAGTGTGCGGAGACCGCCCTGTCAGCCGACAGCTCAGAGGGGATTTTACGGAGGATCCCCGCTGAGCTTACGGACACACACGGATCAATACTGATCCGCCCCGTGTGAAAGGGCCCTAAGATGTGTGTAAACCTGGTAGCCAACTACAAGAAACGTCTGACCTTTGTAATTGCCAACAAGGGTTTCCGCCACCAAGCACTAAGTCATGTTTTACAAAGGGGTCAAATTCTGGATTTTTCTGGATTTTTTTTGTTGTTATGATGTCTCTCAATTTTAAAATAAACCTACCATTAAAATTATAGACTAATCATTTCTTTGTCAGTGGGAAAATGTAAAAAAAAAAAAAAAACAGCAGGGGATCAAATTTTTTTTTTATCTCACTGTATGTGTTATGATATATTTCTTTTTATTGGTTGTGGAGGGGGGTTTTAATTGAAACAAAGACAATGCATTGCTCCCCACAAAAAAAATCCCACTAACACTGTTCAACCAACTAAATTTTAAAACAAAAAGATTTGCGGTTTAGTATTGTAAGTGTGAGTTTTTTTAGGCATTTTTTTTTTATTCCATGGCAAAGTATTAATGGAACATTTACTTAAAAGTAGATATAAGTAATTGTAGGAGTTGGAATTAAAGTCCTTTGATTCTGTCATATTAGAAATGATGAAAGGGGTAGATTCAGTTCACTTAGCTTGGTAAATAAGGTAGAGTTATTTAGCGGGCGTCTAGGGCAATGCAGTGAAATAAAAATAACTTCTGGAAAGGGACTGTCAGGAACTATAAACCAGAGACGGATCAGACACGGACTTCCTGTTTCCGGGGGAGGGTGCTAGAGTCATGGCGGAGTGAGCCTGCACGCCAGGGAAGCCTAGTGGAGCCCGGGATGTGTGTTTCCAGGAGAGCGGCTGCTATCTGATTCCTCCCCCCAGTTCCCCCCCCCTGCTGAATGAGAGCGGCGTGTGTTCTCTGATGTCGCGGCGAGGACGGAGCGCCGGTAAAAGTAACAGAGGAGCATCCAGCCAGCCCTGTCAGCTCTCCCACACATACATCACACGCTACTTGACTGTGAAAAGGGGTGAACTCCAAACATTGCAGGCGGATCTGAAAGACATAGGTGAGATAAGGAGGGATTCCCTTACAGTGTATGTCTCACCCGCCCCCGCAATAACCATCCCTACGAGCGGTAGCTCCAGCATACCTTCAGATAAAGCTGTGGAGGAGCGCTCACTACAGCGGGGAGGCTCTGTGCAGGAGTGCCTACAGGAGAGATTGCAGCTGGCGGGGGACGTTGATGTAAAGGTGAGCGACCCACTCAATCCGGCAAGAGAACAATCTACAACAAAGGTACCATTAACCCTTATCTCTTCACCAAGAACACTGCATTTATTCTGTGACTTGTCCCAGCCACCAGTGAAGGTAGTAACTCAACAGACTGCCCCAGATTTGGAAAACATGAGCCATGACCAGAGTGAAAAAGTGCATAGACCCCAGGAGGCTTCTGTGGGTCTGGGAGAGCAGGGTTCATATAAGCAGAAAACCCAAGAGGTCAGCAGAGAGGGGCAAGAAATCTCCCCAGATATTAAGCAACTTAGCAGGCTTATCCAGGCTCTCCCAACCAAGGAAGATATCCAGGAAATAGTAACAGACATTACAAGTATAATCCGGGCTGAGATGGAAGAAGTACGAAATAAGGTGGGGGAGGTTGACCAAAAGGTGGAGGGCCTGGAGAAACAACAAAATGTTACAAGCACTAGAGTGTTAGCGTTGGAAGAAAAGTTATTATATCAGCAGCAACATATAGATAGACTGCAATTGCAGTCAGAAGAGGCCGACAATAGAAGTAGAAGGAATAATATCCGTATCAAGGGCATACCAGAGAACTTTGAGGGCCAGGAGTTAAGAAATGTGGTCACTACCATTCTCAACAACATTCTAAAGAAACCCCCAGACTCGATGCTGGAACTGGATAGAGTACATAAAGTCCCATCAATTCGCCGCCAAGATCAAAGTGGCCAAAACAGCCCCCGAGATGTGTTGTGTAGGGTTCATTTTTATAGAATAAAGGAGGACATACTGAGGGCAGCGTGGAGAGAGGGAACAGCAGGGGTATGGGAGGGCGCTGATATACAGATTTTTCCAGACCTGTGTTGGCAAACTAAAGTGAGAAGGCGTATGTTAAAGCCTCTACTAGACCACATACGCAATAATGGAGCAACATACCGATGGGGGTTTCCACTGGCCCTAAATATTAAAAGAGAAGGGAGGAGCTACCATCTGAGGGACCCCCTGCAACTCCCTACACTTTTTGAGTTTTTGGGAACAAATCCAATACAAGTACCTAACTGGTTGGACATATCGGCTGTGAGGGAGAGAGCTTGAAGTGAAACAGTGAAATACATGCTATACAACCACCGAGTGTGGGAGCAGAGATTTGGATCGTATGGATTATACGCAACATAGATTTTCTTGCAGAATCTCTTGTTTTTTTTTTTTGGTTTTTTTTTGGAGACCTTCTTGAAGGATTGAGACTATAGGGCTGAGGCCCCCCAGTGTTTTTTTCATTTTATTTTTTATTTTTTTTTATGTGTGTTTTTTTTTCTGTCGCTGGGAGACATTTAGTGGCATTCAGTAACATTTAGTGAAAATGTTTTGAATATGTTTTTGATTATGCCTTGATTGTAAATATATGTGGTTAGGCCTATAGAATGTACCGCAGTAATCAGGAACCCTTTTGACGTTCTCTGTTCCTCCCCACTCTCATTTTTTCCCACTGTCTCTCTACTTTTCCTTTTTTTTTTCCTCTCCTATCTGTCTCCATACCAGGACCGGGAGGTGTAGCGGTACAACAACTTACATGAATTTACGAATTTATATGGTTAGAGGTATAAGAGACCTAATATAGATAATATAGACACATTCCTCCCAAGTCAGAGGGGGGAGGGGAGGGGGGAGGTGGGTGATTAGAGAGGGAAGGGGGAGGTGTTTGGGGTGTGTTTTCCTTTTTAGGGCAGTGTGGTTTTTTTTTTTTGTTTTTTTTATTTATTTATTTTTTTTGCAACACTTATTATCTCACATAGTAAAACCTAGCTATTTATAGGTAGGTACACATTTTCACATATCTTACACTTACTACAATATTTGAGTAACTGTAAGATAGATATGACACATATAGTGGCCCATTGAGATGACGTGGGCCTTTTGATAGAGTAATAACACATTCACGACTGTTTAGCCACCCCTTTTTTTTTTTTTTTTTATTATATATATTTATATATATATATATATATATATATATATATATATATATATATATATATATACATTTTGTCTTCATGTCACACTTCACACTTCACCACCTCACACAGTAAAACCTAGCTATTTATATGGGTAGGTACACATACACCATCCAATGCCGTGCGGTAATTTTATTATTATCTTTATTTTTTTTTATTATGGAGGGAGGGAGGGGAGTCAGGGGAGGGGACTGGGGGACTTGGGGGGTGAAGTTTTGCGGGTAGGGGGGAGGACGTACAGGTGGAGTGGGGAGGGAATGGGAGGGGAAAGAGTGGTGGAGATAAAATAAGACAACACCTGAGTGTTGGGAGAGGGAGGGGACAGAGATACGGAAAGGGGAAGGGGGCGTATATATGACCTGGTTTAATAATCAGGAAGTATCATAAGATTACTATGATTTATTATAAAATATTAAAGAATGTCTGTGTGATTTGTAATAAGGGAAGACCCCCAGATCCCTATAGGAAAAGGTCTACTTGGTTTTTGATTTACGTGGTGCTCAGGGAGAAGGTCTCCGTCTTTGTAGTTGATAATTGTATAGTTTCTTATGATTATGATTCATTTAATATGATTTGATTTGATGGTTGATTTGATTTGATGGTTGCTACATTAGGATTAAGGATCTGATCTGACCTCAGCTCCTATAGATAAGGGGGACATTAGGGGGGAAGACTCTCGGAACAGTCGGGGCACATCCACCCGGGTAAAGCAGGGCTCTCCGTAGTGTCTCTATATCTTCCCCCACAAGGGCGCCTCTCCTCTTACGGGAGGGAAGTCGGAGACGCCCGTGGGATTTTTTTTTGCCTCATTGATCCGCGGGGCAGTGGTAGACCAGAACACCCTGCAGAGGTAGGCCAATAAATTACTCGGACACTTGGACAGAGGACTAGAATCCGAGATACAAGGGGGGTGGGGTTTCATACGTATATTCATATACTTTTTTTTTTTGTGTCTCTCCGGACTCTCTCTTCTTCTCCCATCTCCTCGGGTTGCCCCAGGGCATCCACGGTATTAGGAACCTTCAGGATGGATAGAATAAATATTACCACCTATAATGTTAAAGGGCTAAACACCCCAGAAAAAAGATCTAAACTAAGAATGGAATTAGGAAAACTAAAAACACAAATTGTCTTCCTGCAAGAAACACATTTTAGGAAAGATAAGATACCCAAGATGAAGTGTCAAAGATTCCCAGTAGTATATATGGGAGCTTCTCAGACCTCAAAAGCCAATGGGGTAGCAATCCTGCTGGCTAAAAACATAAATTGGAAAGAATCTAAAGTAACTGCAGATGAGGAAGGACGATTCCTGATGGTGATAGGGACACTAAATGAGCATAAGGTCACTCTAATAAACATCTACCTTCCCAATGAAGACCCGGTCTCCGCTTTGGAAAAATTTGTAGACGTGGTAAATCAGCACAGAGAGGGGGTCCTGATTTTGGGAGGAGATATGAATATGGTACTGGACCCGAGATTGGACTCCTCTAAGGGGGCCTATAACATATCTAATATCAAATTGAAACAGGCTAGGAAAATTTTACAAGACCTACAGTTGATAGACACTTGGAGGACTCTACATCCACATGACAGAGACTATAGCTTTTACTCACCAAAACATAAAACATATACAAGAATTGACTATATATTCCTGGACCAAAACATACTGTTAAATTTAAGAGAAACTTCAATTGGCTCAATTACAATCTCAGATCATGCCCCAGTTCACTGTGCCGTAGATTGGGGGGCAGTAACCCCCAGAGAATAGGTCTGGAGGATTAATGAATCATTAATTAAAGACCCAGAATATGAAAGTAAGGTGAGTTTGGAAATAGAGAGGTTTTTTGAGATGAACAAAGAAGACGAAACTTCGTCCCTATGTAAATGGCAAGCACACAAATGCTACGTGAGAGGAATCCTTATCTCACTTGGGGCGCATAGAAAGAGGTCTCTCAGTGCAAAGCTTGACCACCTGCTTGGGGAGATCCAAATAGCAGAAAACGAACATAAAACTTTGCAAATAGCACATGCTGAAGAGAAACTATTGTCCCTCCGAGATAAATTAAACCTATTACTGATGGAGAAAGCGAGGGCCAAACTGAGTAGATGCAGGAGGGCATACTATGAACATGGGAACAAACCGGGCAGGATGTTGGCTAATGCACTGAGAGAAACAAGAACTAAAAAACATATTGAAAAAATAAAAACTCATGGAGACAATTTAGTTAGCTCATCGCACCTAATAGCGAAAGCATTCAAAGATTATTATAGTGAATTGTACCACTTGGAAAACCAACCCACATTAGTAGGATGTCAGAGAAGAGAGGAGAGAATAAAAGAATATCTTAGGGAGTCAGGAATGCCCACAATATCAGAAGGAGTTACCGCTAACATGGAAGGGCCGATCACACCAGAGGAACTCCTAGGAGCAATAAAGGAAATGAAACCAGGCAAATCCCCAGGTCCAGATGGATATACTCTACTATACTACAAAACCTTCTATGAAAAATTGGCACCTAGATTCCTAGAGGCCTTTAACTCACTAAAAGATGGACAGCCGATGCGTAGAGAAACATTAGAGGCACACATAACAATTATCCCAAAGGAAGGAAAAGATCCCACTTTATGCCCTAGCTATCGACCAATATCCCTATTGAATGTAGACCTGAAGATATTCGCAAAAATAATCGCTAACAGACTATTGCCTTGTATACCGCACCTAATACACCCAGACCAGGTGGGTTTTACACCAGGGCGGGAAGGGAGAGAGAACACACAGAGACTATTGAGTACTATCTATATGTCACAACTCTATCAGAAGCCAACAGTATTAATATCAACAGATGCAGAGAAAGCTTTTGATAGAGTAAATTGGAGATTCTTGAAAACCACATTACAACATATTGGATTGGGGGAAGGGATGCAAAAGTGGATAGCCAGTCTCTACTCCTGCCCTACGGCTAGGGTGAAGGTAAATGAGGCAATATCTGACCCCTTCCCAATACGGAACGGGACAAGACAAGGATGTCCACTCTCCCCAATAATTTTTATTCTTGTTCTGGAACCGTTCTTGAGAATTATACGGGCTAACACAGACATAAGAGGGTTCCAGATTAGGGGATCTGAGTACAAAGTAGCCGCATTTGCAGACGATCTGCTATTCTCAATTACGGCACCAGAGCTGTCTTTACCAGCCTTATTAAAGGAGATAGGGGAATATGGAACTCTGTCCAACTTTAAAGTGAATTACAACAAATCAGAGGCGATGGGAGTAGAAGTTAACAGGCAGACAGAGCAACAATTAGCGGCAAATTTCCCCTTTAGATGGACGGACTCCCATATACCCTACCTGGGAACAAAAATACCTAAAAATCTGAATAGAACTTTTGGGCTAAATTTTGTGCCCCTGATAGGACAGTTCAAGGCAGATTTCCAACGATGGGACAAGGAAATCTTTACATGGTTTGGGAGAATTAATATTATTAAAATGAACATTATGCCAAGACTACTTTACTTACTCCAGACCTTACCGGTAAAGATTCCCTTAGGGTTCCTAAGGGATCTGAGAGCCAGATTCACTAGGTTCATTTGGGCAGGAAAATCGGTGAGATTACGACACGAGATCCTGATGCTTCCAAAGGAAAGGGGAGGGGTGGGCATACCAGACCCATTGGGATACTATGAGGCAGCCCACCTAGCGAGAGTAGTAGAGTGGTGCGCATACCAGAAGACCAAACCTTGGATTTGCATGGAACAAAAAATCACGAAGATCCCGTTGGAGGGATTGGCGTGGATTCAAGATGTAGATATTCCACAAGA
Organism: Rana kukunoris; assembly: GCA_029574335.1. Classification (NCBI taxonomy): domain Eukaryota; kingdom Metazoa; phylum Chordata; class Amphibia; order Anura; family Ranidae; genus Rana; species Rana kukunoris. The sequence goes on from CM056052.1 coordinate 509,281,589, forward strand.
AGTTAAAAAACACCCCACATTAGGCGCCACACTACGAGTTACAAAAAGGAAATTTAACAAAACTATTATCTCAGATTATACAAGTCCACTCGTGCCGGTCCTGGGAAACCCCAGGTTTCAACTAGGTCTTACAGACCTATATTTCAACAACTTAAGACGTTCAGGAATGAGCAGGCTAATACATTTTGACATAGATAAGCAAAGGGCAACTGGAGGAGTGACGGAGGAGGCCCTTAGAAGTGTACTGGACCCAATGAGAGAAATCCAGCTGAGAGAAGCAATTAGAGCAATGAATCCACAAGGCACCCCAGCTAGAGAGCTCTCAGGATTTGAGGAAATATGTTTGAAGGGAGAACCGCGGAGACATGGCCTGTCGTTAATGTATAGCCTGTTAGTAGACTCAGAAGCCCCAAAAAATGTACCATTTATACAAGCATGGGAAAGAGACCTAGGGATAAAATTCTCAGAGACCCAGAAAACAAAAATCTTCGCTTTTACACATAAGGCCTCCCTAGCCACCAGATACCAGGAAGGAGGTTACAAGATCTTAACTAGATGGTACAAAACCCCTGCTGTATTAAAACGTTTTCTCCCGGAAATCTCAGATCGGTGTTGGCGGTGTGGAGATGAGGAGGGCACAATCTTGCATATTTTCTGGGAATGTGTAAAAGTGAAAGAATTTTGGAAAATGATTGCAGGCACGATAAAAGAAATCACAGATGCGGAGCTTGGAGATAATCCAGCCACCTATTTATTATATGATTTCCCTATATCTACGGCAAAGTTTAAGAATTCTTTGCTTAGACACTTGCTGACGGCAGCAAGAGCTTGTATTCCATTCTTGTGGAAAAGTACATCCACACCAACTAGACAACAATGGTTAGCCAGAGTAACTGAAATCCAGCTGATGGAAAACCTGACGATGGGAATAAGAGAGCAAGAGGAGAAGTATAGACAGATTTGGACCCCATATATAAGATATAAAGAGCGAGACCTCTGAGGTGGGAGGAGGGGAGAGAGGGAGGAGAGTCGCGGGGAGAAGGGAGGGTTTTTTTTTTTTTTTGGGGGGGGGGGGTTCACGGAGGGAGGTGGGGGTGGGGTAGGGGAAGGGAGGTTGTGGGGGAAATTTGGAGAATACATGTTATATCTATAGATGGTAGAAAGGAGTTTGGAGAGCTTGCTAAGAGGAACAATGTTTGAAAAGATAAACCTAAGAAAGTGTTAAAACTGTGTAAACGTTTATGTACGCTATATAGATCGGTAAATGAAATGTTTAAGATCGGAAAATAAAATAAAGAATTAAAATAAAAAAGAACTATAAACCAGGTAGAGACAAAAAATGCAGTTAAAATCACACCTTTATTAAAATAGCAAAAAAAATAATACAGTACAGAAACGTAATCAAAAAATGAAGCAAGGGTTTGGATGCCAGAGCGGGTAAACAGAGAAGCTGAGGTCAGGAAGCCAGAAGTCAGCATAGTAAGGAGCAAAAACAGGAATAGGTGTCAGAAGAAAAGTCAGCCAGGCCAAGTCATACACAGGAATACACTGGAGATCATAGACCACACAAGGGCAGGGAAAAAATTACCAAAGTTGTTTAAATAGCTAAAAGGGGCTGGTTGTAGGCTGGACTAATGAGGCAAGTAATGGTAACCAGGTGAGTCACTGAAGGAACACGGAGTGTCATTGGCTTCCACTGCTATCAATCAAAATCAGTGAGCCAATGAGATTAGGGAGGTGGCGGGGTTGTTTACAGCTTCGTGTCTGATTGGACACACAGAGCTGTCTCAGGCACCATCCATGTGCTCTCCGGTATGGGCCTCAGCAATAGGCTAAGCCAGGCGTTCATGTTTATACCTGTACCATTACTAATTTACCATAGATTATTCCACACTGTGGGAGAGATTTGCTAAAACTGGTGCATACAGAATCTCGTGCCGCTGTGCATTGAAGCCAATCAGCTTCTAACTTCAGCTTGTTCAATTAAACTTTAACAATAAAACCTGGAAGCTGATTGGTTTCTATGTAGAACTGCACCACATTTTTCACACTCCGGCTTTAGTAAATCTCCCCGGTGTCCCTGTATAGTGGTGACTTTCTTAGTAGAGACAAGACTTGACTTCCTTATGTCAGAGCTGACTCCATTATGGCCGTGATCTGATATGTAGTTGGGGAATATTCAAGAAGCAGCAGCAGTGGTAGAGCAAGATCCACAGAATTAAATAAGCAAAAGCAGGGAGATCCTTGTTCTGCATGTCATCAGGCCATAGCTTCATCTCCAGCAGGGAGAATTTAATAGCTATATAGCGTCTCCGGAGCTGATGCGCATAGCCAGCGACCACAATGTCCGCTGGCCACCTGCGATCGCATCACAGAGAGACAGAAAATGGGGATCTGTCAATGAAAACAAACAGATTCCAATTCTGACAGGGGAGTAGAGAGATTGTCTGTTCCTAGTGATCAGGAACAGTGATCTCTCTGTACTCCCTGTCAGTACACTCCCCCCACAGTTAGAAACACCTCCCAAGGGATCACTTAACCCCTTGATTGCCCCTAGTGTTAACCCCTTCCCTGCCAGTGCCATTTATACAGTGATCAGTAGCTATTATTAGCTCTGCTCACTGTTCCCCAAAAAAGTGTCAAAAGTGTTCTATCTGTCCGCCACAATGTCCAATATCGCAGTCCCGGTAAAAATCGCTGATCACTGCCATTTCTAGTAGAACAAAAATGAATAATAATGTTATTATGTGATAAATATATGCCTTATTTTGTAGACGTTATAATTTTTGCGCAAATCAATACATTTTTTGCTTATTGCGATTTTTATGTAGAAGAATACATATTGACCTAAACTGGTGAAGACATGTTTTTTTATATTTATTATAGCAAAAGTTAATAAGTATTGTTTTTTTTTGTTTTTCAAAATTGTCGGTCTTTTTTTGTTTATAGCAGAAAAACTAAAAATCTCAGAGGTGATCAGACACACCACGCCCCCTCTCTCTCCTCATTTGCTTACTGACTTTGATAGCAGCAGAAGCCAATGACACCCGCTGCTGCATCAGCCAATAAGGAGGGAGTGTCCCGGAAAACTAAACCCCTCGCGTGCAACATCGCTGGATCGAGATGGGCTCGGGTAAGTATTAGGGCGGCTAAGGGGTGGGGAGGGGGTTGCTGCACATATAAGTTTTTTATCTTAATGCATAGAAATTAATTAAAGGGGTGTTCCAGCCAAATGTTATGTTTATTAAAAGTCAGCAGCTACAAAAAGTGTAGCTGCTGGCTTTTAATAAACATTCACTTACCTGGCAGGCGTCTTTATTCTAACTGTGGGCACCCGACCGTGACAGCCTTCGGCTTCACGGCCGGGCACCCACTGCTCATGCGCGAGCGGCACTGCGCGCGCGACCCGCCGCTGATTGGACAGGCCTAGGACCTGTCACGTGTCCTAGGCGATCGCCTACATGGAGGGGCTACTGTAGGCGATTAAGCTTAATCGCCTTACCAACCCCTTGGCGGAAGGAGGAGGTGGGACAGAAAGTCCCACTCCTCCTGAAGCCCCCACTCCCCCCCAAAAAAAATTACATTCCAAAATGTGCCATTTAAGGGTGTGAGGAGTGGGATAAGCGGAAGTTCCATTTTTGGGTGGAACTCCGCTTTAAGATAAAAAAAACTTCTGCCTTTAGAACCACTTTAAATAAATATACATATATATATATAGATATATATCTAGATATCTATATATACATATATTTATTTATTCTTTTCATATAGAAGTGTTTATTCCCAGGAAGTGGGATAGTATGCTTATTTTTACTTTCTAATGGTTGGATTGCATTGTGGGACATTACTCTGTTACTATAGCCTCTTTGTAGGATCAGGAAGGCATTTCAAGATGTCATATCACTGTATCACTTATCCCTTTCCCATACATTTTCATTATATGCACATTTAAGCACCATGTCAAAGCTTCTTATTGCTGCAGAACAAGACCGTAAACTGATAAAAGGGTGAAAGCATACGTTTACATTTCATGCATCTGAATGTATTGATTGTGATTGAATAATTGAATAGAACTAACTGCTGGATCAATACGACTGAGACAGATAACAGACTGGGGACCCTGGCAAATAATGGAAAGTTCTAGGTGCAGAAAAATCGCATTAGGATAATTTTGTCTCATTTAATCATCTGTGCTAATGCAATAAAGAAAATGTATTACAGACCAGCAACTTCTGTGGAAAGATCATCCGTTAGAACCAATGTAGTCAAGTCACTTCATTTAACATGGTGGATCCATCGCCAGTAGGCGATGACAGATCGAAGGATGGTAACAACCATCAAGCTTGTGCATAGCTAAACTTCCATTTACAGCCACTTTGCCTAATTGCTCCAGCTGGCATAAAACTCAAAAAGCTTGCTTATTTCAAACAGATGTGAAAGAGAATACAATAAATATTTTCTATCTGTAGGAACAAATGAGTTGTGTTAATGCATGCCTGAAAAATAAATTTTTAGGACGTGCCATATCTGCTTTGCCAATTGCACTTGTGTAGGGAGTACAACTGAACTCTGTTCAAACAGCTTAATATACCGTGGGGTTGATTTACTAAAACTAAAGCATGTAAAATCTGGTGCAGCTCTGCAGAGAAGCCAATGAGCTTTCAGGTTTTTTTGTTATAGCACAATTGAACAAGCTAAAGTTAAAAGCTGATTGGCTACCATGCACAGCTGTAACAGATTTTGCACTTGACAGTTTTAGTAAATCAATTCCAGTGTTTTACCTTCCAAAAGGGTTTAAGGCTGGGTTCACACTGGTATGACACGACAGTCGTACGACTGTGGATTCGACTTTGCCCTGCGATTTGAAGTCCGACATTCATCTGACTTCAATGAAGGGTGATCCGACTTTGATCCCAACAATACCAGGCACTTTGTGTCTGGTATGACTCTTTAGGGGAACTTCACGCCAAATAAAAAAAATAAGTCATGAGGTTCCCCCTTCAAGAGCATATCAGGCCCTTTGGTCTAGTGCTGGGGTCCCCTCCAAAATCCATACCAGACCCTTATCCAAACACACAGCCCAGCAGTTCAGCAAAGGGGTGGGGATGAGCGAGCACCCCCCTGAACCATACCAGGACTTATGCCCTCAACATTGAGGGCCCTGTGCCCCCCCTGCCCCAAAGCACCTTGCCCCTATGTTGATGAAGACAAGGGGTTCTTCCCGACAATCCTGGCCGGTGGTTGTCGGGGTCTGCAGGTGGAGGGGCTTAGCAGAATCTGGAAGCCCCCTTTAACAAGGGGTCCCCCAGATCCCAGCCCCTCACCCTATGTGAATGAGTATGGGATACAAAAAATAATAACAGTACACAGGTTTTTGACAAAATAATTTATTAAATCAGCTCCAGGGTCTCTTTCGATTTCTTCCTCTCCGTCTTCTGGCGATGTCTTCTTTCTCTTCCAGTTCTCCTCCGCTTCCCGCTGTTGTCTTCTAGCCCTCTCTGGCTCTTCTCCTCGGTCCGCTGTCTTCTGCCTCTGCATGATCTCCTCTCTCCGCTGTCTTCTCCCTCTGTTCCTCCTCCGATGTTGACTTAATGCACTCTTTTGCTCAAATGCTGGGTCCATCGTGTGCCACTACTTATATTGACATGGGGTGGGACCATCATGCCCCAAGTGGTGATGTCATAAGGGGTCTGGCCTCCAGATGACATTATCCTGTGGCCCCACCCCGTGCCAATATAAGTGGTGGCAAATGGCGGACCCAGCTTTGGAGTGTGAGAAAGTGTCAAGTCAACATCGGAGGAAGAACAGAGGGAGAAGAGGATGACCGAGGATGGCAATGGATTAACATCCACACTGATCATGTAGGAGGCATACAGAGGAACACAGTGAAGGGAAGTTTAAAGGGAAAAATTTTGGCTGACCTGATATATATTGGGTCTATCTTGTAAGGCCCCGTACACACGACCGAGCTTCTCGGCAGAATCCAGCGAGAAGCTCGCTGGGAGACATATTCTGCCGAGGTTCTCGATCGTGTGTAAACTTCCGACGAGCATCCTTTTGGAAAGGTCTCCGAGCCAAAAAAGAGAGCACGCTCTCTTTTTCCTCGTTGTTCAATGAGGACTTTGGTTCGACGAGCTATTTCGACCGCTCATCGGGAACCTCGTCGGGCTGAACGATGAGTTTAGCCCGACGAGGTTCTCGGACGTGTGTACGCAGCCTTAGGTGAGAGCGATATAACACTGGTGGTGGGTTAGAAACACTACAAATACAAGCAACCCTATAATGCGCACTAGTGAAGAGGACTATATTTCTACCTCAGAAGAAAAGATTAACAGAAAAAAGTAGCACATGTATATATTGAATTGGCATGTGACACTGAACAGTTTCTTTATATATATTTTATTCTGAAAAATTTATTTTCATTTTTTTATTTTTTTATTATTGATTTGCACGTATTGCACTTTGCTGAACATATGCTAATGAACACCTAAGGTACCAATATATTTCTTGCACAGTAGATGTGAATTATGTTATGTTGGAAGAAGTGGTAATTTCTGCTGTTTATTGGCTTACACACATAGGAAAATGTATTTTATGTTATTATATATTGCGTGGCACAGTTTGTCATTTAATAAATCTAAGTCTTCAGTCACCAGGATTATTGTGGCCATTTCATGTCATTAGAGACCACAGAGAGTCTATTGTTTTCAGGCAGAGTCTTCTGTGAAGAACTGTAGGATGTAAATGGGTGAAGGGAAGTTTGGACTGACATACTTGACTTCAACTGTATTGGAGAAAGCAGACACAAAAAATGATAAATAAACAATTTTTAAGACTAAGTATATTTGTTTGTTATATTTTTAATAATGTTTTATATGCTTGTTTTCAAATTATTACTTGGTAATTTCCTACCAGTCAACACTTCCTAGCCGTCTGTTCATCTCAGGTTGTTTAGTAGGCAGTTGGTGAACATAATCCCTGCACCCCTATAGACCATGGTTGCTATTCTCTCTGTGTCCTAATAGATTATGTTGCTCCGCGTTCATATGTCACCATCATCCTTCGTTCGCCATAGACAGTGCTGGAGGCAAAACATAACCTGCATCTCTGGCACATGTGAAGGATTCTGGAGCTCTGGGGGTTACATTATTCAGGCATCCCTGTGGATCAAATGGTGGTCTGCCTGTTTAACCCACTAAGCACCAGATACGTCTTACTGCTTAGTGCCATGAGCAATTTTCACCTCCCCCGTTTACATGGTTATATCCTTCAAATTCCTTGTCACATCCAAATGCATTTTGGTCTGATTATTTTTTTCAGCAACAAAATCTAAACCTAATCCTGACATAAATAGAGCCATGAATATATCCTTAATTTAAAGCGTCAAGTTGACATTTGATGTGATTTTTTCATAAACAGGCATGTCTGCATAGTCAAAACATGTGTTTAACTGTATATAATCATTAGCCACATGTGCTGGGTTTGGTCTAATTCCAGTTGGAAGCAGTAACAATCATCAAAAAATTCTACTACTGTATATCCTAAGAAAGATCACAGTTGTTCCTGTGGTTTCTTACACGTCCAGTTAGGCTGTCTTACTTCTAAAAACCCACGTCCTAACTTTAGATTGATCCTTGTCAAAATGTTGGTTTACATTGTGTGGCAGACAAAATAAAGGATCCATTAGCATGCACGTCCATGAGTGTGCATCGTAATTTTCATAGAGGAGGAGAACAGAATTCATGGCAGCCACTGTACCATGATAAAAGGAGAGTGGTAAAAATTCCAACGTTGCTGATCCTACCCTTGGAATGGGGCTATCAATTGTTAACAATATTATTATTATTTAGGTACTTATATAGCGCTGTCAATTTACGCATTGCTTTACATATACATTGTACATTCACATCGGTCCCTACCCTCAAGGAGATTACAATCTAAGGTCCCTAACTCACATCCATATACTAGGGCCAATTTTAGGGGGCGTACACACGACCGAGTTTCTCGGCAGAATCCAGCAAGAACCTCGATAGGAGACGTATTCTGCCGAGGAAACCGGTCGTGTGTACGCTTTTCGCCGAGCAACCCGTCGAGGAACTCGTCGAGCCAAGAAGAAAGCAGGTTCTCTATTTCCTCGTTGTATAATGGGAAAATTTGGCTCAACAAACTTTTTGACTGCCGAACTAGGAACTCGACGGGCGTGTGTACGCGGCCTTAGACAGAAGCCAATTAACCTATCAGGTGTCAGTTGAATTATCATAGACAGGTGAATATATTTATCTTTAAGGTGTCAATAGACATTTGAGGAAAGTCAATCATAAAGACATGATCCAACCAAAAAAGGTGTGTTAATAAGGCAGCACACTTTTAGTAAAAGGAGTGGGGAGGACAAAGGTGTGGTTAGATAGAGATGGATGGATGGAGAAGTGGCCAGGTAGAGAGGGGGAGAAATATTCAGAAGGATAGTGGACAAGGAGGAGTAACCAGATAATAAGGGCAGGAGGTAGAAGTATTTAAAAGAATAGAGGATGATGGAATTGTCAGAAAAAGACAGGAGGATTCACCAGATATAGAGGAGAGGAGAGGAGACGAGGAAGCAGTGGCCGAAAGGAGTGGGTGGGAGGATAGCGGATAAGGGAGGAATGACCAGAGATAAGATTGGACAGAAGGAGAGTAGAGAAGATTAATATTATTTTTGCCCTAGACTCAATCTAGTCCTGTGTCGCTTGTGCCTCCTTTGCAATTGGCCCAGAATGTGTGTGCGGGGTACTTGGGGGCCATGCCCTTTTGGCTTGCTACACCCCTTGGGATTGTTTTCCCTTCACCCCTAATTCCATCTGGGTGAAATCTTTGGGAACTTTGGTATATTATGCTGAATGTGATAAAATACCATTGTTATTATATATGACATCATCACGCATGCCTGACTCACACTCACGGCTTGGTGATTGCGGCCGATGGCAACGGGCATTTGTGTCGGTGAAGACACTTAAATCATGTGAGTGGATTTGATTTATTTTTAATAAAAGTACAGAGTTTCAACAGTATTATGCTATGCAAAACTTCCTTCCTTTATACTTCTATGCCTATTCATAATATCCCAGAGGTGATCTACTGGTGAGCAATTGTACAGTGCGCCTGGATGGTGGAGATATAGTGTCTTGCGGAGGGCATTTGCTGGTCTATAACTTGATCAGCCATTTCTACCGGATTAGTCAGTTTAGTGTGGCAGGTGAAGTATTCCAACTGGGTGACACTTGATGCCACCATTTGGAACCACTTCCATTGAAAAGCTGGGAATTTTGTTTGTTTTTTCTTTTTTCAAATTTCTAATTTTTTTGAGCACTTATGGACTTTGTTTTTCTGAATTGGACATTTATTTATTTATATATTTGAGCACAGTGCACTTTGCAATTTATTTATTTTTTGCTATTTTGCACTATTTGTTTTCTTGCAGTTTGCACTATATTGCATATTTGTATAGCATTTGCATTTATTTACAAGATTATTTATTGCCTATAGGTAGTCACTGTGCATATTTAGACAATTTGGTTACAATTGATCACATGTTGGTACACTTTACTGCACATGTTTATAACAGGATCACTATTTTACCCACATTAATCACAAAAGGGAATACAGACCAGCACCGCAACTCTCTTTTTTTTTTGTTTAATTATTGTTTATTGGTTTAATACCATTAATTGGAGTGGTAGGGGTCAAAACACACAATTCCCCCTTTCCATCTATATCCACAGGCGCTGTAATAACCTTTTTTCTCATTGTTTTTCTATTATCTTGGTCTGTGAACTCAAATAGCACCTTCAAAATCCTATCCTATGTATTTCCCTTCTATTCATTATTATCTCGGAATGTGGTGCATTTACGGATAAATCCTTAGCCATACAGTCCCCCTCTTATCATAGAGAAGAGAGTAGAGATCAAATAGAGAGCAGAGGTGGAGAGGGGTAGATGGGGAAGTGGCCAGATAGAGACAAATGATAACTGTCTAGAAGGAGAATAAAAGAAAGGATGAGTGGCCAGATGGAGGCGGGGCAGTGATCAGAGCAAAAGGGGAGGAGTAGCCAGAAGGAAATATGAGGGGTGACGAGATGGGAATGAGAGAATAGTAAGCAGAGGGTGGAGTTACCAGATAGAGAGTGGAGAGGGAGCAGTGACCAGAATGAGAGCGGGAAATGGCCAAAAAGATAGAGAAGGTGTGACCAGAGGGAACAGTGGCCAGATTGATAGGGGGATGGCAGCAATGACCAAAGTGGGAGGGGAGGAGTGGACAGAAGGAGGGAGGGAGCGGTGACCAGAGTGGAGGAGAGGAGTAGAGAGAAGGAAAAAAGCAGAGTGGCCGGAGGGAGAAGTATCTAGTTTGACAGGAGGGGCAGCAGTGACCAGAGGAGGAGTAGAGGAGTAAACAGAAGGAAAGAGGAAGAGTGACCAAAGGGAGAAGTGTCAAGTTAGAGAGGAGGGAGGGAGCAGTGACCAGAGCAGGAGGAGATGAGTAGAGGGAAGGAAAGAGGAAGAGTGCCCAGAGGGAGGAGTGCCCAGTTAAAGAGGAGGGGAGCAGTGACCAGGGCGGGAGGAGAGGAGTAGAGAGAAGGAAAGAGGAAGAGTGCCCGGAGGGAGGAGTGCCCAGTTAGAGAGGAGGGGGAGCAGAGACCAGGGTGAAAGGAGAGGAGTAATAAGAAGAAAAGAGGAAGCGTGCCCGGAGGGAGGAGTGTCTAGTTAGAGAGGTGGGGAGGCAAGTTACCAGAGCCAAAGGAGAGGAGTAATAAGAAGGAAAGAGGAAGAATGACTGAAGGGAGGAGTGTCTAGTTATAGAGGTGGGGGGCAGTGACCAGAGCAGGGGGAGAGGAGTAAGAAGAAGGAAAGAGGAAGAATGATCGGAGGGAGGATTTTCTAGTTAGAGAGGAGGAAGGGAGCAGTGACCAGAGCCAGAGGAGAGGAGTAGAGAGAAGGAAACAGGAAGAGGATGCAGTGTCCAGAAAGGAAGGGGAGGAGGGATGGAGTAGCCAGAAAGAGAAGGCAAGAGTAGCTAGATGGTACCAGCACTAGTTATCTCTGTAGTGGAGGTGGAATCAGTAGTGTTTGGAACATGGTTTTAAACCCATCCAATCAATCGCTCCCCTTGAGAACAGTGGGTTAGCATGCATTTTCTATACACACATGAACTGAGAAACTTCAACTACTGTAATGTCTATAGCTATTTTTACAACAGTGAGGGCAATAATAGGTTAATAGATATAGCAATAAGAAGGCAGAGCATGGCTTAGAAGGATGATAAAAGGGAAGGTTAAAGTAGCTGAGCTCTGTAATCCTAAGTACACCTTTATTTACTTTACATATGTAAGAGATAAGATTGCCCTGTTATAAACATACACCTATACACTTTGCTTCATTGTAATGACAGTGATATAGCATTCTCCCCCTCTCTCTCGCTCTCTCTCTTTTCTTGCTGTGGCTTCAAGCCATGATATCCTTAGGCAGTTTAACAAGCAATTCCTCTCTACCCATAGTGAAGATTATTGGTGTTTCCACATGGGAAATATTTGCACGTTCCTTTCTTTTCTTTTTTCCTATTTTTAGATCCTCTTGGCAGGTGCTGGATGTGGCACAGTAATTCTAACGATGGACCCGCCGTCTTGTCTTTTTGCATCCTGTGGCTGCTTGTAAGCTTTGCAGCCCCCTGGCAGCACAGGGGTTAAATAGGGTCTCTCACAGTTATTAACTGGAGATATAATTTAAGGATCTATTGCTGCTTTGATATGGGTCCTTTTAAAGGTACAAAATAACATAGAGTCCTAAAAATTGTAAAATGGAATTGTGGTTGTCAGTAATTTTAATTAATATCGTATTAAGAACTTGTATATCCCACCCCAATCTTTTCCTATTGTCCAATCAAGATATTGTCTTAAGCTAAATGAATATACAAATAGATAAAAATTGCCAGCGAGTGCTGAAAATGTATAGAAAAATAATTTTCTTTATAGCCCTTTTTAAAGTGGAGGTTCACCCTCCAAAAAAAATTCTAGCATGCCATGGAGAACACCCACCCGACCAGCAGTATGCCGGCAGAGTGACAGCAGCACTGCATCTGGTGGCAGGCTATGGGTGGCAAGCGGCACTGCATCTGGTGGCAAGTGGCACATTCAGCTGACAAATAACCCGCTGCCAAATTCCCCACCAACCCCGAGACAACATTTCCACCCCCCCCCTCATCTTTTTTAGGGAAGGTGAGGGGGGGGGGGGGGCAGTTTGGAAATGTGGTCACCCTAGTGGGATGACAGTCGTGGTAAACGGATAGGCGGTACGTTCAAATTCGACCGCCCATAGAGGAGAGCAGGTTGCGTCTGAGTCCACTCTGCATAAGTGTAGTGTACACAGACCTGTCATCCGCCTGCTCAGTGGGGATCAGCGGACAGATCCCCCCGCTGAGCAGGTGGATCTGCTGGCGAGACTATCCCTTTGAAAAGGGCCTTACTTTTACAATTTTGTGTGAGAGGGGCAGTACTTGAGGCCATGCATGAGTCCTAAATTCATATCTAAAAGTTGACAGGAGGAGAGAGCAGAGAGATGACCTTATCAGTCTGTATTTGCTCTTTCACTGTCCAGTCATAGGTTGGGTTTACATCCCAGGACTGGAAGGACAGAAATAAAACTATTTTTGGAATGCAAGAAAGCTTGCATATATGAATCTTATGCCGCGTACACACGGTCGTTTTTTGTCTTGTAAAAAAAGTCGTTTTTTTCTCATGAAAAAAAACTACGTTTTTCAAACTTCATTTTAAAGAACGACGTTGCCTACACACCATCGTTTTCTGAAAATGCTCTTGCAAAGCGCGGTTACGTACAACACGTACGGCGGCATTCTGTTCCATTCAAGCTCGCGTCATAACTTGCTTCTGAGCATGCGCAGGTTTTAAAAACGTTGTTTTAAACGTCGTTTTAGCCCACACACGATTATTTTAAATGACATTTTTTAAAACGTCGTTTTATTTTATCACAAAAATGACCGTGTGTAAGCGGCATAAGATGTGTTTTTATCTGTTTGCCAGGAGTTCAGCTTTATTTATTTGCTACCTTTAAGTATGAAGTATGAAGACTCTCATAGGTGACACTCATCCCGTGCCCTGACTAAGACCAATATTAAAACCAGTAAAACCCTGGTTTGAGAGTAACTTGGTTTGAGAGTAACTTGGTTTGAGAGCATTTTGCAAGACAAGCAAAATGATTTAATACATTTTGCCTTGATATACAATTGATGTCTTGATATAAGAGTAGTACCATGTCACAACTGAGTATAAAAAAGAAGAGAGAAGCCTCTAAGTGTAGCAATATGGTTACATGTAACCACTTCAGCCCCGGACCATATTGCTGGTCAATGACCGGGCCACTTTTTGCGATTCGGCACTGCGTCGCTTTAACTGACAATTGCGTGGTCGTGCGACGTGGCTCCTAAACAAAATTGCCGTCCTTTTTTTCCCACAAATGGAGCTTTCTTTTGGTGGTATTTGATCAATTAAACAAAAATAGAGCGACATTTTGAAAATAAAAATGAATATCTTTTACTTTTTGCTGTAATAAATATATAAAACAACAATTTTTTTCCTCAGTTTAGGCTGATACGTATTCTTCTACATATTTTTCGTAAAAAAAAATCACAATAAGTTTTTATTAATTGGTTTGCGCAAAAGTTATAGCATCTACAAAATAGGGCATAGTTTTATGGCATTTTTATTAATATTTTTTTTTTACTAGTAATGGCGGCGATCAGCGATTTTTATTGGTACTGCGACCTTATGGCGGACACTTAGGACACTTTTGACACATTTTTGGGATCATTGGCATTTTCAAAGCAATCAGTGCTATAAAAATGCATTGATTACTATAAAAATGCCACTGGCAGGGAAGGGGTTAACACTAGGGGGCGGGGAAGGGTTTAATTATGTTCCCTGTGTGTGTTCTAACTGAAGGGGGGTGCGACTGACTTGGGGAAATGACTGATCACTGTTCATACATTGTATGAATAGACGATCAGGCATTTCTCCCCCTGACAGGACTGTAACGATCAATCGCGGGTGCCCAGCAGTGATCGCGCCCGCCGGGCACGCGTGTCGGGACCAGGGGCGAGTGGGGGGCGAGCGCGCACGTGCCCCTATTGGCTCATTTGCGAGATGACGTATAGCTACGTGATCTCGCTCAGCCGAGCCGACCTGCCGTCGTAAAACTGTGGCGGCTGGTCGGCAAGCAGTTAATGAAGGTACAACATTTAGCAACTGATTGCTACAATTAGAGGCGCCTCTCTTCTCTTTTATACCCTGTAAAAAAATTGCTTTGATATACAAGTGCTTTGGATTACAAGCATGTTTCTGGAACGAATTATGCTCGCAATCCAAGGTTTTACTGTAGCTTTTTTTACTTTTGCCATACGCAGATACATACACAGGTTATCATCTTCCAGACACAACAACTGTCACCGACACTCTTCCTCTGGCAAGGCCAGGCTTTGGGAAATAATAACAATATGAAAAAAAGGAAAAAATGCATCATTGTGTGCGTGTAAATATGTATAGGATTGTCAGTGATTTCTACTGGGAATATTTCACTGGCTTCGTAGGTTTTCCCTTTGGTAATTCATGGGTTTCTGATTTAATTTTTCCTGACATTCTACCAGTCAGATTATTAGCTTCACAAAATGAAAGTGAAATAATCCAATATTAATTAAACAGGGCAAGCAAATTCCCCCAGTTAACTTATCTTTGGCTGGAAAGACACTGTATTTTTCTTCTAGACTTTGGAGGCGTCTGGGAGGGAAGCTTTTGACAGCAAAATGACAGTTACCCAGAGATCCCTCATCACAATGTGTCCTTTATGGGGAAGAGATGCTCCTGGAGCCTTTATTTCTATGTGGTTGTCATTTACACAACTGTTTTTTTAGTATAGCTTATTTTTTAAAAAGGAGTCCATAGCTTTTTAATATTTTTTTTGTAAGGCAGACATGTGTATAATTGCACCCTTTCACTATGTTGTGACTGGCTACCTTTGTGGCCAGCTAACCCTTTCACACCTAAGAGCCGGTTCACATTGGGGTGACTCGTCAGGCGGCTCAGCCGCCTGCCGAGTCGCGTCCCATTCAATGCTATGGAACCGTTTTAATAGGAGAGACGCAAGTCGCTCCGACTTAGAAAAAGGTTCCTGCACGACTTCGGGGGTGGCTCAGGGCGACCTGCATTGACATCTATACAGAAGTCGTTTTGCTGGTCGCCTCTGAAGTCGTCCTCAGGACAACTTGCAGAGTATCCCCCGGAGTCGTGCCTCGGGAGTGTGAACCAGCTCTAAGGGTAAAGCAAATGTAAATGCCTAAGCACAATTTTGCAATGTTGACATGTGTTAGTAAAACTGTACCTATTGTCACAACCACTTTGTGCATCCGGGACAATATCTTGTTTTTTTTCAGGACAAATTGCGCTTTCTTTTGGTGGTAAATGGTAACAGATATCTCATGTTTTTTTTTTTTTATTATCAAAGGAAAACTGGCCCACAATAGTAAAATAATAAAACATTTTAAGTTAGCTGTATATTTCTTGCTATTATCATCAGGGCCGATCCTACCCGGGGTGCAAAGGGTGCAGTGCACCCAGGTGCCACAGAGGTGGGGGCGCTGAAGAGCCAGAGTGCCTGTCTCAAATCACTCTCTCTCCTTGTTTGTGTAGAGCCGCGAGCGGCGCCGCGGCTCTCCCCGCCGCCGCAGCTGCTGTGTTTGACGTGTCCCCCCTTCCTCCTCCTGTTAGATAGGGAGTGAGGAGTCCGGAGATCGGAGCGGCTGTCTCTGTGTGGAGAGATGCTAGCTGCTCAGTGACCTCGCTGAGTGGGCGGTCCATCATGCCTGACACTGCTCCTCTCTGTGTGTGTCATACGAGGACTCCTGTCTGCGGCGATCTGTGATCCACCCGGGCGGCGCGGCTGCACACTGTCCCCTCCTCTGCAGCTGCCGCCCGGGTGGATCACAGATCGCCGCAGACAGGAGTCCTCTTATGACACACACAGAGAGGAGCAGTGTCAGGCATGATGGACCGTGTGTTTTTCAAGTAATGGAGGGGGGGGGGTCTGTAGTAATGTAGGGGGCGTTTTTTTTCCTGGGGGGAGTATGTACTAATGGGGGGGGGGGGTTATCCCTGGGGTCTGCACTAATGAGGAGGGGTTGTCCTGGGGGGTTTGTACTAATGGAGGGGTTTGTCCTGGGGGTCTGTACTAATGTGGGGGTTTGTCCTGGGTGGGTCTGCACTAATAGGGTAGTTTGTCCTGGGGGGGTCTGTACTAATGGGGGGGAGTCTGTACTAATGGGGGGGTTTGTCCTGGGGGGTCTGCACTAATGGGGTGATTCGTCCTGAGGGGGATCTGTACTAATGGGGGGGAGTCTGTACTAATGGGGGGGTTTGTCCTGGGGGGTCTGCACTAATGGGGTGATTAGTCCTGAGGGGGATCTGTACTAATGGGGCAGTATGTACTAATAGGGGGGCTTGTCCTTGGGATATGCACTAATGGGGGGGTTTATCCTGGGGGGTCGGTAGTAAGGGGGGTTTGTCCTGGGGGGTCTGTACTAATGGGGGGGTTTGTTCTGGGGGGTCTGCACTAATGGGGTGGTTTGTCCTGGGGGGTCTGTACTAATGGGGGGCTTGTCCTGGGGGTATGCACTAATGGGGGGGCTTGTCCTGGGGGGTAGGTACTAATAGGGGTGTTAGTCCTGGGGGGTAGGTACTAATAGGGGTGTTTGTCCTGGGGGTCTGTAATAATGGGGGGTTTGTTCTGGGGGGTCTGCACTAATGGAGGGGTTTGTTCTGGGGGGTCTGCACTAATGGAGGGGTTTGTCCTGGTTGGGTCTGTACTAATGGAGGGGTGGTTTGTCCTGGGGGTCTGTACTACTGGGGGGGGTTGTCCTGAGGTAGGTCTGTACTAATGGAGGGGGGTTGTCCTGGGGGTCTGTCAAGGGGAGTTTGTACTAATGGAGGGTGATTGGTTTGTCCTGGGGGTCTGTACTAATGGGGAGGTTTGTCCTGGGGGGGTCTGCACTAATGGGGTGATTTGTCCTGAGGGGGATCTGTACTAATGGGGGGAGTCTGTACTAAAGGGGAGGGTTTGTCCTGGGGGGTCTGCACTAATGGGGTGATTAGTCCTGAGGGGGATCTGTACTAATGGGGCAGTCTGTACTAATAGGGGGGCTTGTCCTTGGGATATGCACTAATGGGGGGGTTTATCCTGGAGGGTCGGTACTAAGGGGCGTTTGTCCTGGGGGGTCTGTACTAATGGGGGGGGTTTGTTCTGGGGGGTCTGCACTAATGGGGTGGTTTGTCCTGGGGGGTCTGTACTAATGGGGGGGCTTGTCCTGGGGGTATGCACTAATGGGGGGGCTTGTCCTGGGGGATAGGTACTAATAGGGGTGTTTGTCCTGGGGGTCTGTAATAATGGGGGGTTTGTTCTGGGGGGTCTGCACTAATGGAGGGGTTTGTTCTGGGGTCTGTTCTAATGAGGAGTTTGTCCTGGTTGGGTCTGTACTAATGGAGGGGTGGTTTGTCCTTGGGGTCTGTACTACTGGGGGGGTTGTCCTGAGGTAGGTCTGTACTAATGGAGGGGGTTGTCCTAGGGGAAGTCTATACTAATGGGGGGGTTTGTCCTGGGGAAGTCTGTACTAATGGGGGGGGGTTTGTCCTTGGGGGAGTCTGTACTAATCGGGGGTTTGTCCTTGGGGTCTGTCAAGGGGAGTTTTTAATGGAGGGAGATTGGTTTGTCCTGGGGGTCTGTACTAATGGGGGGTGGTTTGTCCTGGGGGGTCTGCACTGACGGAGGGGGTCTGTACTGAGGGGCAACTATAGGTGGAGGAAGGGGGGTGACACCATGTTTTACCTCAACGGGTGACAACAACCCTAGTGACGCCACTGCAGCTGCGGGCGCTACCATCAGAGAGAGAACCCCCCTGCCGTGCGCCACCAGAGGGAAAGCCACACAGCCTAGTGCCATCCCTGGCGGAGAAAGGAATGGAGTCATTGCCAGAATACAGATCTGGGCTCTACCCAGCGGAGTATCCATGGGCAATTCAGAGTGAGCTGACTCCTGATCAGAGGAACCGTTGTTGCTGTATCGCTGGGTCAGGTGAGAGCCGATCCGCCATTATCTACTTATGCCAATAGGAACTGTAGTCTCTGACCATCTCCTGTAATATGTCTGCAGTCTCTGACCATCTCCTGTATTATATCTCCAGTCACTGACTGTCTCCTTTAATATGTCTACAGTCTCTGACCATCTCCTGTACTATGTTTTAGGACACTTTCTAACAGTATCAGAGAGGTTCCCCTCCAGGTCTCATTAGTGTACGCTCTTCCAGTATTTTCTTTATTGATAAAAGATCATGAGAGGATCCCAGGGCAACAAATACTTCTTAGAGGAGCATCTCTGTGTTTGAGTCATTGCCATAGAAACATTTGTAAAGGGGAGGAGTTGGTAAGATGACCACGCCCCCTTTGTGGGGGCGCCAGAAATATTTCTGCACCCAGGCGCCTGTGACCCCAGGATCGGCCCTGATTATCATAATTACTACCAAAGAACAATCCAAAATAAATTCTCCTGCTCCTGATGATTGCAGAATTACCACAAATGTGCATGTTAGTTGTTGTGCTCGTAGTACAGCCCAGGAACCATTGTGCATATTTGTATTTTTGTTTATCCTGCCTAAAACACACTGACACTAAGGCCTCGTACACACGATCGGACATATCCGATGAAAACGGTCCGCGGACCATTTCCATCGGATATGTCCGATCGGGAGTTTGATCCGATGGCGTGTACACACCATCGGATCAAATTCCCCGCCGCCGGACGGCGCGGTGACGTGGCGGTGATGCGGCGGTGACGTTGTCGCCGCCACGTCACCGCACCAGGAAGTTAAACACTTCCGCGCATGCGCCGAATCCATTCGGCGGCGGCGCGGCGGCGGTGGGGGACGACATGTCTGCTGGTAAGTGTACTAACCAGCAGACATGTCGGGCGGACAGATTCCCACCGGATAGATTTCAAAGCATGCTTTGAAATCTGTCGGGTGGAGAAATCTGTCCGCTAGCCCATACACACGAGCGGAGATGTCTGCTGAAACGGTCCATCGGACCGTTTTCAGCGGACATATCCCCTCCTGTGTACGAGGCCTAAGGCCTCGTACACATGATTAAATGTGTCTGTTCAAATCGGTCGGACCGACCGATTTGAACAGATCTGTCTGCTGGGATTTTGGTTTGCTCGCGTGTACACACGAGCAAACCAAAATCCCCGCCAGCAGACAGCGCGCTGACGTGTCGGTGACGTGGCGGTGACGTTGAAGCCGCCACGGCACCGCACCAGGAAGTAAAACACTTCCGCGCATGCGTCGAAACCATTTGGCGCGTGTGCGAGAAGACATGTCTGCTGGTTAGCGTACTAACCAGCAGACATGTCGGGCGGACGGGTTCCCAGCCGACAGATTTCAAAGCATGCTTTGAAATCTGTCGGGTGGCCAAATCCGTCTGTTTGCCCGTACACACGATCGAATCTGTCTGCTGAAACGGTCTAGCAGACCGTTTCCAGCAGACAGATTTGATCGTGTGTACGAGGCCTCACTGACACTGATACTAATGTAAAACATGTTATTTTTTTAATTCTACCCAAAATATGCTGCCCGTGACTTTTTTCCCTGACCTTGACCATTGACCCCCATCTTCACCCTAACACCAACTCTTCCAAACCTTGATGTTGTTATTTTTTATTCAATTTTTATTTATTTTTTACACACTTTTGTTTTGTTTACACTTTCCTCTCCTGCAAGAAGAGAAATATACAACATATCTTCCTCTTCATTCAGAAGAGGAAGTAAATACAGGGATGGGCTCTGTGCACAAAGGGATATACACATATATGCAGCCCCACGAAAAAAAGCCCACTTCCATGAGCCCACATATATGTGTGCGATTGGTGGGAAGGGATTAAAGGTTCAAAAGGCTCACCTTAAAGCAGAGTTCCACCCAAAAATGTTACTTCCACTTTAAGTACTCCTCGCCCCCTGACATGCCATGCCAGGCATGTCATTTTTTTGGGGGGGGGGGGGTACCTGGTTTTGAGAGGGACTTCCTGTCCCACTTCCTCCTTCTGTCTTCTGGCTGCCTAGAGGACTCCTCCTCTCCCCCTAGGCAGCCCCTCCCTCCCTGCAATCTTCTGGGACATGTATCATGTCCCAGAAGATTGCCTGGCCAGTGACAGAGCGCAGCACGCCCGGCTGCGCTGTCACAGCCCAGCACCCATACTTACAATGCCAGTGGCGCGGCATTATTTTACCCAAACAATAAGGCGAAAAATCTAAAAAATTACGCACTATTCCATAAAAATATATACAAGAGTTCTTAAAGATTTATTTTATTAATTGATTGATACAGGGCTATTTTTCAGCGGGAATGCAGTTCCGGAACCTCCAGCACAGAGTGTATGTAATGACAAGGGGTGTTGGGTGTGCTGGAGGGTCTATTGATCCTGGCTGCTGGGGGATCTATCATTTCTAGGGAATCTATTGTTACTGGGGATGTCTATTGCTGCTGGTGGGGGAACTTTTGTTGCAGTGAGGCATCTACTGTTGAGGGAGGGGTCTATTTTGGCTGCTGATAGATCTATTGCTACTTGATGGGGTCTATTGTTGCTGCGGTGAGTCTATTGTTGCTGTAAGGGGGTGTTATTTTTAAGAGGATCTATTGTTGCTGGGGAAGGGGGGCTATATTTGCTGGCTTCAGGGGATATATTTTACTGCTTTTCCTGTTAACAACAAATTCCATACAAATTACTTAGCACCACAAAATGATACTTGGTTCCGTTTTCTCTAAAAGGGGCAGTATTGGAAGGTGGGAAGGAACTAAGCAATGTGCTTAGAGGTAGGTAGGAGGGTGGAGACAAGTGTGGAGTTACTATACCTATTCTCTGAGAGAAAAAGAAGTTACTAGGGAGTTACTGCACCTGTTCTCTGAGAAAAATATATTAATAGGAGAGAACGAGTCCAGAGACAGGTAACAAAAATGGTGAAAGGTGTAAGGGATAAAACTTTTTGAGAGACACTTCAGGAACTTAATATGTACAATCTGGAGGAAAGAAGGGAAAAGGGAGACATGATTTAAATCTTTTTAATACATCAAGGGGGTGAATAAGGTTCAGGAAGGCAGTCTTTTCAATATAAAGCCAAAATCAAGAACACAGGGACATGACCTTAAACTAATTGGAGGAAAGTTCAAGACTAATCTCAGAAAGTATTATTTTACTGAAAGGGTAGTTGGTGATCGGAATAAACTACCAACAGAGGTAGAGAAACAGTCAACAGTAAATGGCTTCAAACATGCCTGGGATAAACATAGATCTAGAGTCAGACAACTAGGTTAATAAAAAAATAAATAAAAATGGGCAGACTCGATGGACTACGCAGTCTTTTTCTGCTGTCACTTTTCTATGTTTCTATAAATACTCACATTAATAGATAGTCTAATATAGAAAAAAGTAAAATGAACTAAATCCAAAATGCAAGCTTAACATATGGAGTTTATTTGTATTTCAAGGCAATTGATATTTCTTCCACCTCCAGAAAAATATACTGACTATTTGATGTCCTATGCTCTATAATCAGCTTTCTCATTACAAACTTTCCCATTAAAGTGTAAAGGGTAATTTTTTCTACTTCCTCAAGGCCTTCCACTCTTATGACCTGGAGCACCCAGGCATGTGAGCTGTATAGGAGGCACAGCATCGGTGCTAAGTGACAAACAAGCCGAGTGTACTGTAGTCATACATGTCCTCATTGTAGCATTAGGCATAGCTGCCAACTTTTTACTCTGGAGATGTTTAATATATGGCATAGGCTACAAGACGTCAGATAATAGGGATCAGTGGGTGACTTCAAGAGACCCTGTTACTCTTTAAGCTGAGCACAGGAAAGTAAACCCTTATTAGAAGTACTAACATGTAGGAGGCCCCTTAGCAACGTTGTAGTTAAGCTAGTTCCTAGACCTAAACAGGCCCCCACAAGTACCACAGATTTTTACGGACAGCGGACCAAAGCCTAAAACTAGTCCCACAAGTTGCAAAACATAAGCACTTTACAGGTACCATTTATCATGCAATAGGTCTAGACAGGAGAAAACATTTCTTGTCAACACAGAGGCCTCATAATACTATGGTTAAAAACATGCTTATTGGGTAGTCACCACCCATATCTGGGGCCAGTGAAACATAAATGTCAAACAAAATGGCCAATGCAGCCTTCTGATCATTGCTGCCAAATTGACCACCATTCCTATCCTGAGCCAGCTATCGCTGATTTGTTGTTTGAATTTAGTTGTACCGTCCAGGTATCATTCTGCACACTATTAGACTTCACTGTTGTGGCTGACTGGCTGCAGCCCTAAAGGCCCATACATACGATGAGAATATCGGACGGATAATCGTCCTTTTTTTTGCATGCTAGTCTCATGTTGAAAATTAAGAGATTACTAAACTTCTTGTATGACAGAATAAAAGGGAAGTGATGTGATATGTAGTATTGTATCTGTATTGTGTTTTTGGATGAAAACTGTACTGATTAAACGAAAATCATAAGATCTGGTATCGTACGATAACATTTTTCATGTTTGTCTCTTCGGATAATTTCAGATGAACTGTCGTGATTGGCTCTTGAAAGCTGTGTACTAATAATCAGATTATCATATGATCACTTCGAAAGCAGTATTTTTTGTATGATTTTCTGATCCTGTGTTCTAGGCTTAATGCAATTGCACTCACTTCCATGCTGCCCCTAACTAAGTCGAACGTGAGGAATATTTTTCTTTAACTTCTTTACTGAACAGCTTTGCTCAACAGGTTTATAACACATAGAACAACCTCCATGTTACTGTCCCTATACAAGGTACAGTTTCCACATTCCAGAAGAAGGGTAACACACAACTTTTAAGGCCGCGTACACACGATCGGTCCAACCCGATGAGAATGGTTCGACGGACCGTTTTCATCGGGTCACCGCTGAAGTGGCCTGATGGTCTGATGTGCATATACATCATCAGTTCAAGATCGTGTCAGAACGCGGTGACGTAAAACACAACGACGTGCTGAAAAAACGAAGTTCAATGCTTCCAAGCATGCGTCGACTTGATACTGAGCATGCGTGGATTTTTGAACCGATGCTTTTGCGTACTAACCATCGGTTTGGACAAATTGTCAGGCGCCCATCAGTCCGATTTTAAAGCAAGCTCTAAAACTTTGGTCCGAAGGACGACGGACCGATGGGCCGTACACACGGTCGGTTTGGACCGATGAAACTGGGCTTCAGTCCATTTTCATCGGTTTGGACCAATCGTGTGTACGCGGCCTAAGACTTACAGATCACGTTCATTTGGTTTCCAATAAAGGGTGTCAAGAGGGGTTGCTGGGTATAATAGTCCATACCCAGCCCAAGTTACAGCAGTGTGCTAGCCTAAAGTCCTACTACAAGGGTTATTTCAGAAAGGTGTGTTTCCTGTCCTTCCACTTCTAAATCTCTTTGTCTCTTTCTTTTGTCACTCGAGATAGGGGACACTGGCGGAGGCTGTCCACATCCATTTTCCTTTTGAATGTAAAGCCGGAGTTTATATGCTTATTATATTTTGTCAGGCTTTTTTACCGTGTTTAGGTGGCTTGTTCGGACTGGACCAAATCGACTGCTGGATTTTTCCACCAAGACGAATCAGTCCTTTTCAGTAAAACAAATCGATTATTGTTTGTGAATAGATTGTAGCTAAATATTGTATCCAAGCTTCAGTCTGCCTGCTTACACAAAAAAATAAAAATACGTTTCCATATCGGGATCCCAATATTTACAGTTTTGTGACACAGGTTTTGGGCTACAACAATTAAAAAAAATATTCTTGTTATACCTTTACCCCAGGGGTGCCCAACCTTTTGAAGAGTGAGGGCCACTTAAGCGACTTTGTAACCGGTCGCAGGCCACAATGAGCGGAGCGGGTGGATGGCATGTCCGTGTCTGCTCTGCATATGCAGAGTGGACACTGACATAGCCTACTATACTTTTTAGCGGATTGTATTGGAGGTAGGACACAAGTTTGTTTATGTCTCCCACTACTTTGAGGTGAATGGAGGGTCCAATTGGTGAACTGACCGTGTAAAAGGGGCCTAAGGCTGCTTTCACACTGATGTCCTGCGTTTTTCCCCGCACCACGGGTGCAACGCAGTGTACCTTTGGCTTTCCTGCACTTTGCAATAGACTTCTATTATATTCTACAGGTGTGGTGCACTTTCAGAAAGCTCACCAAACTCGCAGGCAATAACAGAAGTCTATGGGTCAGTGCAGGTAACCCGCAGGTAAACTGCTCTGCACCTGCGGATCAGTTTTAAAGCAGCCCAGTAACCACTGCAGAGAAGATATATGCCCATATAAACACTGATTTAGTAATAAAGTAACTGACCTTTAATAAACACTAATCAATTCCATTCCAGAGCAGGAGGTCGAGGGCCACATCCGAGGGCTCCGCGGGCCACATGTGGCCCCCGGGCCACTGGTTGGCACCCCTGCTTTACCCTTTACCTTAATCCTTAGGCCAATGTTGAACTGATGACTGTTCATAAAATTGATCAAGTTTTGATGGTTGATTTAACAATGATTGCTTTTGTTCATTTAAAGCGGGGGTTCACCCTAAAACTATTTTCTAGCATTACAATGAGCTCAGTCTTTACATTGACACTATGCATAATTTATTTATTTTTTGCTGTACATATCCCCGTACAGCTATTTTCACCCGCGGCTTCCAGATTGTGAATCCCGCGGGACTGGGCGTTCCTAACAAGCTGGTGATTGACGTGATGACAAAAAACTAGCTCCCTCCGTCGCATAAGGAGCGTCGTGAATGCCGAAAAAACCCGAACAGCAAGTCGGCGCTATACTGCGCCTGCGCACCGCCGTTCGGCTTCTTTTGGCAATTGTGACGCTCCTTATGGGTCGGGGGGAGCTAGTTTTTTGTCATCACGTAAATCACCAGCTTGTTAGGAACGCCCAGTCCCGCAGGATTCGCAACCCGGAAGCCACGGGTGAAAATAGCTGTACGGAGGTATGTACAGTAAAAAAAAAAAAAAAAAATAGGCATAGTTTCAATGTAAAGACTGAGCTCATTGTAATGCTAGAAAATTGTTTTAGGGTGAACCCCCTGCTTTAAGAAGTTTAATAAGTTTTGAACATATTAGCAGTTAAAAGGTGGTCAAAATTGCAATGCGTATGACAAGCATCTAATGTTGCCGTAACATAACCCCTTACATTATCTCTTATAAAGGGGTGCATGCTGTTTAAAATTCCTACAAGCCAACAGTCTCAGATTTGCCTGGAAAGTTCTGCATCTTAGCCCTCCGTCCCAGCAAATGTCCTGGGATCACAGCATTAAAGTATAACTAAAGGCACATTTTTTTTACTTTTGGATGGAGTGGAGAGGAATTAAAGCACTTTTCAGTTTTTATTGCTGTCTGTGGCCCCGTTAAGTAGATTCACCCTCTCTATTTGTCCTGTTTACCGTTATTATTGAAAGTGAAAGTAAAAAAAAAAAAAAAAAGTATTGGAGGGGAAATCTTCAATGGGGACACTAATTCTGGTGTCCTGGTTGTCCCCAATTTAAACTCCCTTATTTTGCAGGGATTTCCTCTTACTTCCTGTTTGGATAGGGGGCAGGAAGTGAAGGTAAATCTCTAAAATGGGACACAGATGGCAAAAACAAATCTTGCAGAGATTGTAACCCTCCCTTGCTCTATCCAAAATTGAAAAAAAAGTTTTGCTTATAGTTCTAATTTAACCTATATGAGTTACTGAACATGCACAGAACTCAAAAAGACAATGATTGTGGGGATCACATGATTGGGGACACAAATCGGTGGTTCCCATATATTAAGAGGTATGGTCTGGGCAGAATAAACCCGAAAAGAAGGTGGACAAAATGCAGGCTGTGCGCATGGTAACAATGTTCATGTGTCAGGACCATAATGTTGGTAAGTAGGCAGATTGAGAAACCTCTACCTAAGTCCTAGTAAAATGAGCACAGCAGCCTATAAATCCTTTACGACAAGGGATTTTTTTCTTTAAACAGTAGCAGGAAATTTGACCTGGTTCTCAAGATCCTGAATTACTTAGATCAAAGTACACTACAACAGAAAATGGTATTTATTACCTGGTGAAAATCCACTTTGTGGTTATGTCCCTGTGCTTTCTAAATATCACCATCTGTCAATAAGATATAGTTATTTTATTACCTGCAGAATAATGTTCTCCAAAAGGATACCATGTGACAGAAAAGTCGTGGATATAGAAGTTTGTTTATTGCCTGTGTTGACTGTGTGCACCAAGTGGAGCAGTTACACATCAATTTGCAATGCAACAAGTCAAATTAGTAAACTATTAACACTACACTTACATAAAAACAAAAACAAAGCTTGCCTGTGAGAAAAAAAGCTCTAGACATATTAATAATGGGCGACATGTTAAATCTTTGCTGTATTCTAAAACATCCTGATGTATTGAATAGCCTGCTGGGCACTGTAGTTTCTCCTCCTGGCCTCTGTGCCACTTAAGAACACAGTAGTGATGTATCGACTGATGGGAGAAACCACCTCACTCAGAAGGGGGAAACTCTATCTGACACATCTAGACGTGTCAGACACTGCAGAGTTTAGACTATCTGCCCATCTAAAAGATGAATGCAACGTTTCTTTAATTTACAGGCCCATCATAATCTAGGTTTAGTGTGATCTACTGCTGCCATATTCCAAAAGCTCCTTATATGGAAGATGATTCTGCTTCGTGAAGTCTTTTTATGTGTGGCACCACATTGTATCACCAATCAGACATTCCAAGGTAGTTGTTAGTTTGGTTGGTGGCCCTAATGAAGTAGCTCCAACAAACAGCCAGATGGGTATAGTTAGAACATCCACCAAGTTTTGTATCGATGTCTGTGTGACTGCTATATAAACTCACACTCTCTATTTGTCCTGGTGACTATTGGCACCAAGACAAAAAGTGATGGAAAATTCAGGACAAGCAAATGTGACAGTTAGCTTTCCTGGCATGCCGGAAATGAAACTGTTTTGAAATCATTAAATCAATGGATTTAATTCTGCTTTAAGTTCTTACAGAAACACTTTTTTCAATTTGTGTTAAAGATTTCACACAAATGAATAAACGTTGGCCATTGTAAGCACCCCTCTAATGACCACTATTGCTAGACTGCTGGGTCTGTTAAAGGAAAGTGAAAAAAAAAACAGATTTACTGGCAGAATCAACAGGTACTTAAGTAATTTTACAGAAGGAACTCATGTAGCACAAAAACAGACAGACAGCATTACAAGGATGCCATGGGAATATATGTACACACGCCAAGAGGTAATAAAGTGTTACTAAACCCAGGACCCTGCATTTACTAGATCTGGTCTCTCACAGTACATAGAACATGGAAATGCAATTATCTCAGTAAATATAAACTGCTAAATACCTTTCCTCGTCAGCAGTATATAGCAGTCTTATGACTTCTATCAATGACTGGTTAAAGCTTGTAGGAGGAGTTTTCATTCTACTATGACTGTCCTGTGAGGCTGCAGGACCCCTGACCATCTGTCTGGACAGTGCTGATTGGCCCTGTGATGACCACATGCACCCTCCCAAGAAAAGAAAACAAATCTCTCTAGCAATAGTAACACTTTAAATGCCAACTCCAACTCAAGCTATTTATTTTGCTTTGGATACAGGGGTTAGAGTCAGTTTTATTTTGCTATTTGGGTCCAATCCCTCCACAGAGACACAGACTGAAACAAAAACATATTTTAGAAGCCTAAAGCTGGCTATAGACAGATTAAAATGTGTCTGGTTCAGCAGGGATCGCTTGATTGTCTTCTGTTGAAGGGACATGCCGGAAAAATGTTGTTAATCAGCGGTAAATCCCGCTGTCAGAATGGTGTCCCAGTGGGTGACTTCCTCCATCTA
This sequence comes from Rana kukunoris, assembly GCA_029574335.1. Classification (NCBI taxonomy): domain Eukaryota; kingdom Metazoa; phylum Chordata; class Amphibia; order Anura; family Ranidae; genus Rana; species Rana kukunoris. The sequence goes on from CM056052.1 coordinate 509,309,649, forward strand.
CCTTACTTGTATGGATGAAGGAAACTGTTAATTTTTTATTTATTTTTTGCTCAGTGTGCAGGCTAAACAGAAAAAAAACTACCCAGCTTAAGGAAGGGTAATACTGTTACCATGACAAATGTAAAAATTTAGAATTTACTTTAATCCAAGGTTACAATGGTCAACATTAGGAGTAGTGCAGGGAAATCTCCCCAACAGACACACAGGTAGAAATAAAAAGCTTTTAGGCCTCGTACACACGGGCAAGAATCTCATCAGAAAAAAAAAAACGCTGTTTTTCCAGACGAGATTCTTGGCAAGAATCTCTTGCCGCCCGAGTGTACACACAGACCTTTCAAAAGAACCGCGGTTCTCTTGAAAGGCAAGAACGCGGTGACGTCATCGCGTATGACAAGCATATGCTCATCACATTCGATGCCGTCACCGCCATCTTGCTTCACCCTACCTATGCCGTGGAAGCTACTGTGCATGCGTCAAAGTCATTTTGAGCATGCATGGGTTTCCACGGGTAAGTATACACACTCTCGGGTTTCTCGTCGGGAAGGCAGACAAGAATCTCGATGAGAAAATGGAGAGCAGGTTCTCTATTTTTCTCGTCGAGATTCTGGCCAGTCTCTGAAAGCCTGTACACACGAATGGTAATCTCGGCAAGAAAGCTCTGCCAGCAGTTTTCTTGCTGGTCTCTACCGAGAAAACCTAGCGTGTGTACGAGGCTTCAGATTTACTAACCCTTTTCTTCTCTTCTAAATTAGATAACAAAATATTAACTAGAGTTATACAGTAAGTGTAAACACAAATTGAAGGGTAAATTTAAAAAAATGGAAATGTTGTGTTAATCTAATTGGGAGTCTGGAGTGAATATTGCTTTGTTGTTTTGCTGTAGTGGTGGACACATATATATGCAGTGAAAGGTTGTTTCATAATTTCTCAGGCAATCATTGATTTGCCATTTTGCCATTAATGTCAACTTTTAAGATGTACAAATCTTGGATATCAAACATCCAAGATGGGAGAAGCTGTTGGCCCACATCTGTTGTCCCTCATAAGGTATGGACATTTGTCACTTGTTGAATGCCCTTACCTGTCATATGTGGCCGTCGGCACAGATGACCAAATTAGCACCAAACTGAGCAGCCAGCAGCCTGGTTGGAAAAGCATCAGTTGTCAGTGTTTGGATTTTTAAATTTGTCCTCCTTTTCAAAATCAAGCTTTAGCGTTCTTCCATTAAGTACATTTGCTTTAAAAATGGAAGTCATAGTAGGGAAGATTTTCTTACCGGTTACCGTCGCGTGCAAAACTATGCCACAAATGACAGGAGCCATCTTCAGTATTTGTCACTGAGATTCACGGATTAATTAGAACATAATTAATTGTGTGTATGTGTGTTTTGTGTCCCTGCCAATAACCGCAAAGCGCCCCCTAAATGCTCAAAAACGTATTAGGTAAAAGTGGAGAAATCAGCACATTCAGCTATTTATAACCACGGCTTTGTTAATAGGGTGGATTAGAATATCAAATATTTCTTGTTGATGTTGCCTATTAAAAAGAATCTTTATGTTTCCCACAGAGATAATTTCACTTTCTATTTGTCTCTATTGCTCTCTGGAGGGACCTGTTCTCACTTGTTAGTTTATTTGTTAGTGTGTTAGAGAGGTGCTTTATCCCCCTAATAGGGAGCAATGACAGCATGTCACATGCCTAAACTGTGTTTTGAGAAACAGCACGGGACACTGTCTAGGAAGTTCTGCTCCAGAACTTTTGAATGCGAGGAACATGTTGGATATTGTATTTTTTTTCCTGCTTGGAAAGTTTTCTAGCTGGCCATGCACGTAGGAATTTTCAAGTAATTTCATCCTTTAAATCAGTATTTTATTGCTAATTCAAAAATCAAAAGTAATTGAAAGAATGAAGGCAACCTGCCTTAAAAGCCAAACTCCCGAAAATCTGTAAAATCTTCTCTTGCATTGGTGCAAGCGTTAAATGCCCATTTGTGCAATTTAGTGCCGATTCAGGGGATGGTAAATGCACTTTTACAAACCTGATCCTCACCCATGCTCCTGCTGTAGACAGTTCATTAATGTCTTTATGTCAAGTGCATTGCTTTCTTTTGTCCCTGCATCTTAATGATGTCAGAGGATCAGAGATGTGCAGAGAAGAAGAGGCTGCAGGGACCAGTCAGTACAGTAGAGCCTGCAAGAGCAAGGGAGCAGGTGAGTAAAACTGCATTACCACGTTTTTGAGACATACTGTAAGTGAATAGTTTACTCTTTCACTAGATTTCCTATAACTGGGGTCTGGTATGGATTTTGAGGCCAAGCCCCTCACCTGCAGGCCCCCACAATGACCATTGGCGTTTTTATATTGATCGGTGCTATAAAAATGCATTGATTACTATAAAAATGCTACTGGCAGAGAAGGGGTTTACACTAGGGAGCGAGGAAGGGGTTAAGTATATTTCCTGGGTGTGTTCTAACTGAAGGGGGGGTGGGGCTGACTTGGGGAAATGACTGATCGCTGTTCATACATTGTATGAACAGACGATCAGGCATTTCTCCCCCTGACAGGACCGGGAGCTGTGTGTTTACACACACAGCTCCTTGTTCTCGCTCTGTAATGAGCAAACGCGGGTACCCGGCGGTGATCACGCCCGCCGGGTGCACGTCTCCGACGGCGCGCACACCCCTATTGGCTGAACAACAAGATGACGTAGATCTACGTGATCTCGACCAGCAGAGCCGACCAAAGGCGGCTTGTCAGCAAGCAGATATTAGTCTAGAAAATGGCCAGAACAGTTTTTTAGCATTCGGTTCTCATTAACTTTAGTGTCTGTTCACCGAATCTGCCCCAAACCAAACCCAGGTACATTTGGCTTATAACTACTCAGAATTGCATATTCCATGAGCCCATCCACTGCGAACAGAATGTGGGCAGGCTTTTGGGGTCTGCTGAGAGGATAGATCAGGACAAATTCCTGTCCTGTGTCAGTTCCTATTCATGTAGACACGTCCGCAGAACCACATCTTCCAGGGGTCCTTTACCTGCACACAGTTTATAGGCAGACTTTTGAAAGACTGCTGGGATGAAAGGATCTACAGCAAGCCTTAAGCCAGTTCCTATTGACGTAGGCCCATCCTCAAAACTTTAGAGCCCTTTCCCTGCACACAGTAGGTGAGAAGTCTTTTAAGAGTCTGTTTGGAGGAGGGATCAGAAGGATGCCCTACATCACTGAGGGGATTGGATGACAATGCCGTTTAGGATTTTAATGCAGTAGAGGTGGAGTTGTCAGCTCAAACAGGAAGTTAGAAGCTCACTAAGTTTCTGGCAGGTTCAGCATTTTTAAAGGTATAAAACATGAGAAAATGTCCACGTAGTCCAAGGATGTACTGGTTATGTTTTTTTGCCTATACAAATACCAATAAGAATAATAGTCAATACATTTTATAAAAATTGATTTAGTGCACTGAAAGATTGTGATCATATAGAAATTAATTGAAGACAGAAACTCTGTTAATACATTTGTAAAAAGTGATTTTCTGCTTTTCTGCTTTGTTTTGATTTTTTTTAACTCAATTGCACAGCTGTCGATTAAAAGTAATTGATTATTATTTTTATTATTCTGTATTTATATAGTGTCAACAGTTTACACATCACTTTACAAAGCGAGGTCAGCCAGTACAGTTACAATACAATTGAATACTGGATGTAACAGATGGCTCTGCTCATTAGAGCTTACAATCTGGGGATTGTTCAAGGGATGTTTAAGTGATAAAAAAAGGTAATAACTGTTGGGGATAAGCTGATCGAGTAACAAATATATTTGTATTTGTTAGGTGGAGGTGGGGTGAGCTTCTTCAAAAAGATGAGTTTTCACCTAAAGGTGGATAGAGTCGGAGATAGTCAGACCTCTTGGGGTAACAAGGTCCAGAGGATGGGAGAGGCTCTAGAAAAGTCCTGGAGGTAGGAGGGAGAAAGAGACAATAGAGCAGGAGGTCTTGGAGGAGCAAAGAACAGTTTGGTTGATATTTGAGATAAGGTTAGTGGTATATCTCGGGTCAGAGTTATGGATGGCTTTGTAAGTTTTGATAGTATTTTGAATTTGTTGGGTGAGGTACCTGGGGGTACATTAGTATGTCTTTTTATAGAAAAAGATGAATAGAATAATGGAGAATTATAATCGCTGTTCATTTATTTGTATTTATTTTTTGCCATCTGTGTCTCATTAGCAAGATATCCCTTTACATGCTGTCCCATGGCCAAAACAGGAAGTGAGCGGAAATCCCTCCAAAGTAAGGGACTCCCTGGTTGTCACCAGGGTCACCAGAACTAGTGTCCCTGTTAAAAGATTTCCTCTATTAGTGTGATGTCAACCCAAAAAATTGTGCTTTCACTTTTGATGATAACGGTGAACAGGACAAATGGAGAAGGTGAATATCCCTAATGGGGACACAGACATCAATAAAAACCTGATGGGTACCCTGTTGAGAAACAGCAACATATTGTGCTAAATATAGTACAATTGTTCGGATCTTCCCCTATTATCAAATAAAACATACTGCAAATCATGTTAATGCCAGCCACAGAAATTTCATGTTGAATATTATCTGTATTACATGTTCAGACAAATCATAATCCTAAGGAAACTCATTTTCAGCTTGGAATACAAGCTGAACCCTTGGTAATAATTTGCAGCTTTCATTGTAGATGATGAACAGTCGCCCAGGACTGGTACAATGGGGCTAGAAGTTCAGGAATCTCTGACTTGCATACAGTGGCCACTGCTGGTGAAGGATGTGTATTGCACTGTACAGGGAACATTAGCATCTGTATGTGTCATGTTGCAAGGATATAATGTTAATACAACCATGTGTTACAATATTTGTAGTAGTCAAGTATATTATTTAAAAAATTAGAAAGAAAGAAACGGAAGACACAATAAAGAAAGGAAGAAAGTAGGGACAAGGTAAGGAACTAGAAATAGATAAAAGTGATTAGGGTAGGAAGACTAGAGTCATGGAGGAAAGAATGAAGAAAGGAGAAAGAAAGAAAGAAAGAAAGAAAGGAAGAAAGAAAGAAAGAAAGAAAGAAAGAAAGAAAGAAAGAAAGAAAGAAAGAAAGAAAGAAAGAAAGAAAGAAAGAAAGAAAGAAAGAAAGAAAGAAAGAAAAGACACAAGAAAGGTAGAAAGAAGGTAGGGATGAGGTAAGGAACTAGAAATAAGGAAGGAAAAAAAGAAAGGAAAAAAGAAAGGGATAGATAGAAGCGATTAGGTTAGGAAGACTAGAGTCATGGAGGAAAGAATGAGGAAAGGTGCAAGAAAGAAAGAAAGAAAGAAAGAAAGAAAGAAAGAAAGAAAGAAAGAAAGAAAGAAAGAAAGAAAAAAAAAAGAAAGAAGGAAATGGTAAGGAATTAAAAAGAAGGCAGGAAATACAAAAAAAAAAGAGAAGCAATAGGTAGAACAAAAGAAGTCATGTAGGTAGGAATGAGGGAATGATATAGAAAGAAAGAAAGAGTAGGTGAGGAAGGAATAATAAGGATAAGGAACTACAACGTAGAAAAAAGTAAGAAAAAAAAGTAAGAAAAAAAAAAAAGTAGGGAGACACACTAAAGGTAGAAAGAAAGCAGTCATAGATGAAGCAATGAGATAAGCAGAAAGAAAGAAGGAAAAAGAAAGAAAGATGAAGAAATGAAAAGTGAAAGCTTGTCATTGTACAGAATGATAAACTGTTTTGCTTCCAGCCATGCAGTTAAATTATCCCCGAGAGAAATGCAAAATTTAGAATTCCAGAGCGGAAAATGTGCAATCAACATGATATAGCCAAACTGCACTCTTTAGGGACTGGCACATAGGTAAACTGTGCAGAAATCGACACAGTGTTCATCTTCCCTGGGGATATTTTTTACAATATATGATACCAGGACAATGTACATTCCCCAGCAGAGACCCAGCTGACAGCAGTGACAGGAGTACTGGCACATGGATGGTGGGGAACATACGTACTGCCCCAGTCTGCCTGGCACTCTGCACACTTCACGTACTGGGCAGGGGGCACACTACGTCATCTGTTTTGCTAGGAAGGATTTAAAAATTCATACCTCCCTTTCATTATGTGTTTATTTATTGTTTATATCTATGTACATACCATGTGTTATTTTGTTTAAGCTTCATTATCTATATTATTCTCTATCTACTTACTTATTTACTGTGTGTACTTTCTTTCTTTCTTTCTTTCTTTCTTTCTTTCTTTCTTTCTTTCTTTCTTTCTTTCTTTCTTTCTTTCTCTTTCTTTCTTTCTTTCTTTCTTTCTTTCTTTCTTTCTTTCTTTCTTTCTTTCTTTCTTTCTTTCTTCCTTCCTTCCTTTCTTCCTTCCTTTCCTTCCTTCCTTCCTTCCTTCTTTCTTTCTTCTTTCTTTCTTTCTTTCTTTCTTTCTTTCTTTCTTTCTTTCTTCTTTCTTTCTTTCTTCTTTCTTTCTTTCCTTTCTTTCTTTCTTTCTTTCTTTCTTTCTTTCTTTCTTCGTCTTTCTTATTTCTTTTTTCTTTCTTCGTCTTTCTTTGTCTTTCTTTCTTTTTTCTTCTTTCTTCTTTCTTTCTTCGTCTTTCTTTGTCTTTTTTCTTCTTTCTTTCTTCGTCTATCTTCCTTCTTTCTTCCTTTCTTTCTTTCTTTCTTTCTTTCTTTCTTTCTTTCTTCGTCTTTCTTCTTTCTTTCTTTCTTTCTTTCTTTTTCTTTTCCTTTCCTTCCTTCCTTCCTTCCTTCCTTCCCTTCCTTCCTTCCTTCCTTCCTTCCTTCCTTCCTTTCTTTCTTTCTTTCTTTCTTTCTTTCTTCCTTTCTTCCTTTCTTTCTTTCTTTCTTTCTTTCTTCATAAATCTCTCTTGCTTCCTGTCTCCTAAGTCTGTGTTTTTATCCATTAATGTGCTTACTTTATCTCTGTTTTATCAGTAGCATTCTATCTATCTATCTATCTATCTATCTATCTATCTATCTATCTATCTATCTATCTATCTATCTATCTATCTGTCTGTCTGTCTGTCTGTCTGTCTGTCTGTCTGTCCGTCTGTCTGTCTGTCTATCTATCTATCTATCCACATATATATATCTCCTTCCCTTTGTCCTGTGTTTATCTGTCTATACATTTTTATGCTTATTTTATCTCTTTCCTATAATATCTATCTATTTCATCTGTTTACATCTCTCTTTCTCCCTTTCTCGTATTTCTTGATCTGCTTACTCTATCTCTTTCTTATTGATTTTCTGTATGTTTATTACTCTCCTATTAGTATCTATCTATCTATCTATCTATCTATCTATCTATCTATCTATCTATCTATCTATCTATCTATCTATCTATCTATCTTTTTATGTATCTATCCTTTCTCTCTCTCTCTCTCTCTCTCTCTCTCTCTCTCTCTCTCTCTCTCTCTCTCTCTCCTCTCTTCTATGTTTGTCTTTACATTTATATGCTTGTCTTATCTCTCTTATCAATATCTATCTATCTTTATCACATTCCTATTGGTATCTATCTATCTATCTATCTATCTATCTATCTATCTATCTATCTATCTATCTATCTATCTATCTATCTATCTATCTATTGTAACACCTGGGTATCTTCTATCATTCTATCTATTATAGAGTTTGAGAAAACCTCTCCGCGATTTAAGATCTATTCCTTTCCAAAACAATACAAAGTGGTTTATACAGCAGTCGGTGACATGATAAGCAGGCTGTAGCTCTCTTTAAGCTTTAAACGATAATATTACAGCTGTTTATGTGTAATATTATATGCACATGTGTGGTTGACATACGGCTCATTGTGGCAGCTATGTGGAGTGCAGGCACAGCTAGTGAATGATGGGGGTCCTGAGGTTTTATTGGCTCTAGGATAGCTCCAGGTTCTGAACTGGGGAGACCTCTTCATTTGCTGGAGGAGGTGGAGGAATGGAAGTGCTTTGTGTCTAGAGTCCATCAAGGAACCAGTGGTGGGGACAGCCGTTTGGCTTGATGAAAGCTGGTTTGCGTGAAGCTTTCTTTGGTTAATAGAGTAACAGTAGGGGAGGAGGCAGTCAGATGCGTTTCTCTTTTGGTGGATGTGAAAACATGAAAAGGAACCTTGTACTGGAAGATGCTGAGATACCATTATCCTGTGGACTAGAGGAAATTAGGAACTGTAATCCTACAAAGTCAGTTTTTTTTTTGTGCAGAGAGCTATCAATTTTCTCCATGCCTATACCTAGTCTCCATGTACGAAGGATGCGCTTTTCTTCTGCCTAACATCAGGGACATTGCCTGGAATGCCAGTCTACAGAATGGTATGGGGGGGGGGGGGATAATTAGTGGCATCAGTATTACAGAGATAAAGATTATCCTGCTGCAGGAAAGTGGATGCCTCTTTTAAATGCTGACGGGGAACATGACTGTATTCTTTTATGGTATTTTAAATTCCGGTTTCAATCAAAAATGTGCTCAAAAAAGGCATTTGAATGCTGTAAAATGATTAAATGTCTCCCCTGTTAAGGTTTGAGACTAATCTTTTTTGTTGTATAGCGTCTCTAGAATGCTCGCATTTTACTTCTCGTCCCAAAGCTCTTTTTATTCACTGCTCACAGCCAAATTTACATCTTAATTGCAGGGTTCACATTTAACAATATAGACAGCGTAATGCTACTGGTAATTAAGCTTTTAGTACCTGCCTTCGACACGGTACACAGTGACATAGTTGAGTAGCGTTAACTCTACGTGCTCTCCTGTTCGTAAAGGAAAAAGTCATGGAAGAAAGTTGAGAAGAATGCCCAGCGCTTCACTATACATCATGGGAGGTCAAATAATCATATATGATTGCTCTTTTTCAGAAATGTTTCACTAGTTTAGACAGCTAAGTTGGGCTCTCCAGTTCAGTCTAATGTAAAGTTGGGATCTCCAGTCCAGTCTATGTAAAGTTGTGATCTCCAGTCCAGTCTATGTAAAGTTGGGAACTCCAGACCAGTCTAATGTAAAGTTGGGATCTCCAGTCCAGTCTATGTAAAGTTCGGAACTCCAGTCTAGTCTAATGTAAAGTTGGGATCTCCAGTCCAGTCTATGTAAAGTTGGGAACTCCAGTCCAGTATATGTAAAGTTGGGATCTCCAGTCCAGTCTAATGTAAAGTTGGGATCTCCAGTCTAATGTAAAGTTGGGAACTCCAGTCCAGTCTAATGTAAAGTTGGGATCTACAGTCCAGTCTATGTAAAGTTGGGATCTCCAGTCCAGTCGAATGTAAAGTTGGGATTTCCAGTCTAATGTAAAGTTGGGATCTCCAGTCCAGTCTAATGTAAAGTTGGGATTTCCATTCTAATATAAAGTTGGGATTTCCAGGGTAATGTAAAGTTGGGATCTCCATTTCAGTCTAATGTAAAGTTGGGAACTCCAGTCCAGTCTAATGTAAAGTTGGGGGTCTCCAGTCCAGTCTAATGTAAAGTTGGGATCTCCAGTCCAGTCGAATGTAAAGTTAGGATCTCCAGTCCAGTCTAATGTAAAGTTGGGATCTGCAGTCCAGTCTAATGTCAAGTTGGGATCTCCAGTCCAGTCGTATGTAAAGTTGGGATTTCCAGTCTAGTATAATGTAAAGTTTGGAACTCCAGTCCAGTCGAATGTAAAGTTGGGAACTCCAGTCCAGTCGAATGTAAAGTTGGAATCTCCAGTCCAATCGAATGTAAAGTTAGGATCTCCAGTCTTGTCTAATGTAAAGTTGGGATCTCCAGTCCAGTCTAATGTAAAGTTGGGATGTTCAGTGAAATTACAAAAAAATAATGTAAAACTGGTATTAAAAGCAGCAAAAAAAAAAAATATATATATATATATAGGTGAATCATAGACGGACCTGAAGGGCATCTACAATGGCCTTACAGGTTTCTTCTATGCAACCACCCATTGAACATTTGTTCTTCATATTTGTTTTTGTGCCTATATCAGACACCAAAGCTGACCTGCCCTATTAGCAGTACTCCAATTATGCCTCCCCCTACTTCTCTTCCCTTGTATACCTTATGTATTTAAATTGTTGAATGCTTGGAGCAGGGCAAGGATTTTTTGTCGCTCTATTTTGTAATAGAAAACAATTGAAATATAATAAAACACAAAAAGAGCATTTCCTTTAGGGGTATCACTTCCTTCACCTGTTGGCTGTTGGCTACTCTACATTTTTGCCAATATTTTAATGGGAAGAATTAGCAGATGGTCAATATAAATTGAGAGAATTGGCTGCTAGGTTATTGTAACTGCATTCAAATTTAAGCCAGAACAAGTGACAAAATTGCCAAGGCCAGCTTTGTAATTGAGGGGAAAAAAAAATCAAAACCAAAAATAAGAGGTCAGCAGAGGTATCAGTGATGAACTTTAGGCTTCATGCACACAGGACATTTGTTCATTAAAAATGCACGGTTAGCGTTTTTTGGCTTTTTTTTCTAGTAAAAATGCCAAACGTGGCTAAATGCTTGTTACAGCATTTACAGAGGCAGTTAAACGTCAGACGCCCCCTCTAACAGCAGCTGTAAAAAACGTCCTGTGCATGAGCCCTTATAAATAAGCCCCTAGGGAATCCCTACTAATAATTACTATATTTAAAGCTCATGGTACATCAGCATGCTGGTCAGTGGGAAAAATGCTCCCTATGTTGTGGTCAGTAGGCACTTCTTACAGATATCTAAAAACATCGTAAATCCTAATCTGAGCCCTCGCAAATTTAAGCGTATGCTCATAATGAGATACGCCTCAATGTTGCTAAGATACGAGCGGCGTAAGTCACTTACGCCATCGTATCTTAGTTGCATATATATACGCTGGCCGCTAGGTGGCTTTCCATCATAAAATATGCAAATGAGCAAATACGCCGATCCCAAACGTGCGCCCGGCCGGTGTATCTGTTTATGTCGTTTGCGTAAGACTTACGCCTGGCATAAAGTTACCCCTGCATTAGTGAGGCACAGCCAATGTTAAGTATGGACGTCGGGACCTCGTCGTATTGGACGTAGTTTACGTCGTTTGTGTAAGTCGATTCAAAATGGGGCTGGGCGTAAGTTACGTTTACGTCGCTTTCATTGACAATTTGCGACGTGATTTCGAGCATGCGCACTGGGACAAAATCATGGCCGGAGCATGCGCAGTACATTCGGCGCGGGATTGTGCGTAATTTAAATAATACACACCCCCTACCCGCCCAATATGACTTACGATGGGCCATTTACTCTACGCCGCTGCAACTTTACAGGCAAGTGCTTTGTGAATACAGCACTTGTCTGTAAAAGTTTCAGCGGCGTAGTGTAAATAGCTTACGCTACGCCATTTTAAAATGACGTGCTCCTACCTGAATCTAGCCCATTGTTGTCAGTGTCTTTTGGGAAAGGCTAATTTAAAGCAGGGGTAGCCAACCTGGGGCCCTCCAGCTGTTGTAGAACTACAATGTAGTTCCACAACAGCTGGTGGGCCCCAGGTTACCAACCCCTGATCTAAAGAGTCCAGTGTGAGTGTGAATGAGTTCTCAACCCGAAAGAGCCCGGTGTAAATATATAATGCTATCTTTTTCAAAATCATAGCTGCATTTTATTTAACTCTTTTTTCTCCACAGAGGTCTTTTAATAAAACATAGGACAGTGATTGCATGAGAAGGGCAGTAGCCTGTAGCAACCAAATGACATTTTAGTGCCCTGAAAAGATGAAGGCATCCTGGTTTCTATGGGTCACGATACCTTGCACTGTACTACGAGCTTCTCTAGCTATAGAGTTAAGCCTCGAAACATAGGGCGATCTTTATGTGAATATTGCAGTAACCCATAGCAACCAATTCCTGAAAGGATGACGGTTCACAGTTGCTACGGATTACATTGTTTTGCACCGAATCACAAGCTCCCCTGGCTATGAAATTAAAACATAATGCACAGGGCAAAGAGCATTAAGATTTTACTGTCATAAAAAGATGAAGGCTTCCTGGGTTACTACGGGATTCAATATCTTGCACTGCACTTCCAGCTCCTCTAGTTATGAAATTAAGCCATAAATCACCAATGAGCGATCAAGCGCGAACAGCACTAGAACTAAGCAACCAAATAAGATTTTACTGTTATGAAAGGATGACGTTTTTCTGGTTGCTATGGGTTACAATATCTTGCACCATACCGCCAGAACCTTAGCGCATAGGAAAGTGATCATGAACAAATAACAGGACCATAGTAATCAATATAGATTTTACTGACATAAAAAGATGAAGACAGCCAGTTGTTACAAGGCAACAAGATCCTTCATATACATTACAATCTGGATAATCGATCGTTGTTCAGTCAAGTCTAGGCTTACCAAAACTGTGCAATATGAGATCCTAAACTATCCAATCAATGTGTATCCAATCAAGCACGCCCTTGCACTACATACTTATTGGTAGATCTTAAGGCGATTGTACAATCGGATTTTAATGTGTATGGTGAACTCAAGACATAAAGCATACACCTTGCACCATACTTCGGACTCCTCTAGTTATAAAGCTAAGGCATAAAGCATAGGGTGGTGACCATGTGCCAAGGGCAGTAGCCCATTGCCACACATTAGGATTGTACTGACATAAAAACAAAGACGTCCCAACTTCCAAGTTGCAATGGGTTGAATTACCTTGCCATATACCGCCAGATCCTCTAGCTATGAAATTAAGGCATAAATAATAGGGCAGTTTTCATATGCAAAGAGCAGTAGTCTGTAGCAATCTATTACAATGTTACTGTCATAAAAAGATGAAGGCTTCCCAGTTGCAACACCTTGCACCATGCTTCCAGCTTCTCTACCTATAAAGTGAAGGCATAAAACATAGGTCAGTGAATATGTGCCAAAGGCAGTAGCCCATAGCAACCAATTAGGATTTTATCTTCATAAAAAGGCAAAGGCATTTTGGTTGTTATGGGTTAAACACCTTGCACCGTACCTCTGACTCCGCTAGGCATAATGCTTAGGGCAGTAGCCTGTAGCAACCTATTGAGATTATACCGTCTGAGGCTGAAGGCTTCCCAGTTTCTATGGGTTACGACACCTTGCATAGGCATAAAGCATAGGGCGGTGACCATGTGCCGAGGGCAGTAGCCAATAGCAACCAATTAAGATTATACTGTCATGAAAATATGGAGGCTTCTCAGTTTATATGGGTTATGACACCTTGCACCATACTTCGGACTCCCCTAGCTTTAAAGCAAAGGCATAAAGCAAAGGGCAGTGACCATGGGCCAAGGGCTTTAGCCAATAGCAACCAATTAAGATTTTACCATCATGAAAAGATGAAGGCTTGCTGGTTTCTATGGGTTACCACACCTTGCACCGTACCTTTGACTCCACCAGCTCTAAAGGCATAAAGCATAGGGCAGTGGCCCGTAGCTACCAATTAAGATTATACTGTCATGAAAGGATGAAGACTTCCCGGGTTGCTATATGTTCCAACAACTTGCACCATACTTCGGACTCCTCTAGCTATAAAGCTAAGGAATAAAGGCTAGGGCAGTGACCATGTGCCAAGGGCAGTAGCCAATAGCAATTAATTAAGATTTTACTATCATAAAAAGGTGAAGGCTTCCTGGTTGCTATGGGTTACGACATCTTGCACCATAATTTGGACTTGTTTAGCTATAAAGCTAAGACATAGGGCAGTGACCATATGCCAAGGGCAGTAGCCAATAGCATCCAATTTAGTGTGTACCATCATGAAAAGATGAAGGCTTCTCGGTTGCTATGGGTTACGACGCCGTACACTGTACCTCCGGTGTGAGTTAGCGAGTGTTAAAGCTGAATCAGTCAGTGAAAAGGTTAACACCTTCAAATCCTGACACACATTACACTATATCCCTTCCGTTCGGTTATGTTCCAGTGTCTCTGAGAAGAAAATTTGTGGAATATTACGTCAGGTGATTGGGCATCAATTTTCACAAGGGTTTTAATTACAGCCTGGAAGTTTTTTTGATGAATCGGAATGTTATTATTTGGGCCCGGGTACACGGCCGCCGCCAGAAAATGCCCCTTTTATTCTTTACACGCGTGTGCAGTAGTCGTCCCCTGCGCAGGCTACTGTAGTGTACTCGCCTTTATCTTGTTAGGAGTTCCAGCAGTGTGCGGTTAGTGCGCTGTAATCTGCTCGCTGACAGATAGAAGAAAGGGATTGATCAATGTGACTGCCCCAGCTTTTCCCATTGTTTTTAACATAATCTGAATTTGTGCTCTAGACGTGTTAAATTTGGTTCATACTTGCTCGCTCAGTTAAAAAGCAATGGGGGTTGACAAGTGCACCAAGGCGTGTATTTATCTAGATAAACATATGAGTGTAATGTGCGTCTTAGCACACACTTAACCCCGTCAGCATCGGAGGTGTCTAGGCTCACCAAGAAGGTTCAGTTTTAGCCTATTCCAAACAACGGCGATGTAATATTAACCCCGTCACAGGCGTAGTGACAACACCTTGCAGGTGCTGCATAGCTTACAAAGCAAAAATTAAAAAAACAATGCTTTGTATGCCGCAATCGCAGAAAAGTCCAATGCAAATTCTGTGTTGGGAATAATTTTGCACGCAGCAAAAATTTACACTAATAACTATACCAAAAGTTAACCTATCGGACATTTCACGGCAGACAGTAATGAAGGCTTTAGTGAGAATTTAGAAAATCGCAAGCTTTTGCGTCCCGGACGAGCTGACCATAGCGATGAAAATTGCATTAGCTAACTATATCTCGTACAATAAAAATGTCATTGCCATTAACCCTTTCATGTAAATGGTGCTGTTCAATGCAATCGTAGACTCGAACAGTTAACGGTGTGCAACCGCCCCAAATTTACTAATAAAATTCCGTAAGGAAAATGGGGAGGGGGGGAGAAAAACTTACCTGGAGCAAGAAAACGCAGCAAATGCTTACAGCCGGAGATAATTGTTAACCCTATCATTGCCATCTCCGGTATTGGGCTACAAACCAATAGAGGCTCTAGAAAATCGCAAGCATTCGCTTCCCGGACGAGCTGACCATAGCGATGAAAATTGCACTGGCTAACTATATCTCATGCAATAAAATGTCACCGCCGGTAGCCATTACCCCTTTTAGGGAAAAAGGGGTCGTTCACCGCATTGGCATAACCTCGAACAGTTAACAGCGTGCAACCGCCTCAAATTTACTAATAAAATTCCGTAAGGAAAATAGGGGGAGAAAAATTTACCTGGAGCAAGAAAACGCAGCAAACGCTTACAGCTGAAGATAATTTTTAACCCTATCAGAGCCATCTCCGGTATTGCGAGATGAATCAATAGAGGCTCTAGAAAATCGCATTCGCTTCCCGGACGAGTGTACCATAGCGATGAAAATTGCATTGGCTAACTATATCTCTTGCAATAAAATGCCATTGCCGGTAGCCATTTATTCTTTGACATTATAACTCTTTCAGGGAAAAGGGGCCATTCATCGCAGGCGTAGCCTCAAATGGTTAACAGTGTGCAACCTCCCCGAATTTCCCAAAAAATCTGTAAAGAAAATGGGGGGTGGGGGGAACTTACCTGGAGCAAGAAAACGCAGTGAACGCTTACAGCCAAAGGTATTTTTTTAACCCTATCAGCCATCTCCAGTATTGCGGTCATCTATTAAATCTGTATTGTGTTACATGTAAAACGGTGCAAACATTTTACATTTTTTTCCAAACCACACGTACCGCATGGATCCGTACTAAAATATTGCCCTCAAGAACCGTCACCCACATTTAAAATAGTATTAACCCTTTGAGCAACCGACAGCCCTTTTGCACTGGGCGACGAGGAGGGACCGATGCGACAGCCATCCTCTCGTTTCTCATATTAACCAAGCGCGGCAACGGAAATTCTGCAGGAAACACCTGGAGATAAAAATTGACACCCGATTACAATTTCCGATAATTTCTTATTACTGTGTCGTTAAACCTAATGCCAGAAGAGAACTACTACAGCTCGTGTCTAAGAGAAAACATAAAATAAAATAAAAAAAAACAAGGTGGGGAAAAAAAAAATTGCTACAAAAGCATAAAAAAAAAAAAAAAAAACTGAGAAATTGACATGCAGGGAAGCATTGTAAAAACTTAATGCCCCTGACTTAGTAAAGAGAAAGAAAAAAAAGGGAGCTACTGTACAGGAAATCTTTCTTTCATTTGGCTCTGGTGAGTTGTGTTTAATGTTATAACAAACGTTTAATGCCCAAACAGAGAAACCTTTTATTCCCTCTTTGTATTGTAGCCCAAAGGAAACATTTCTAGCTCATGAGAGCTTTTCCCTCTATCTCAGTCCGTCCTCACTCTGTTCCTTCCTCCCCCCTCCCCCCCCTCCCTTAGTACCTGCCTAGCTGTCACAATGTGCGGAGCTCCTGCCCTCCCTTGCTCTTCATTGGCCACCCTCCCACCAATCCAATAGCCAAGTGGGCCAGAGGGACTGCATATGTAAAGCTCTACTTCATATTAATAAGCTGCAATCGGGGCTTTAAGTCCTTGATTAGGAGAGTGTGAGAGCTTTTGGTCCCAACTGGCTGTGCCTATAGGCTTGTCACCAGGAGAACATTTGTGTTAATTGCAACTGTCCCTCTGACAAGGAAACTTTGATTTATAGCTGGGGTGCACAAATTATGGTTGCCGGGCGCACATGGATTCGGTAGAACTTTGCCTTCCTGAGTCTTTTTCCCTGCACTACGAAGAAGAGTAGGTACCTCTTGTTCTTGTTCTTTTTTTGTGTTGTTGTTTTTTTTTTATATTTTGTTTTATATTCCTTTTACACAATGCTTTACATTAGGATGGAGAATTCAGGTAGAGGCTAAGAGGATTTCTGTGCATGAGTGATCTCTGTTTGCTAGTCTTGTCTCTCTATTGTGCCGAGGGTTTGCTCCTTTTTTTTTTCAATTGTGTGAGTTGGGAATTGTTACTGTTACGTTCCACTGTGAGTCCTGCCACAATCAAGGGGACAGCTGTATGTCAGGCTCTTCTTATTCAGGTACTAAGAATAGGCACTTGGCACAAAAGCTTAGCAAAGTGTTCAAATGTGTCGTTTCACGAGGGTGCAGCATATTTTCTTAGAAGCTCTCTCTCTCTCTCTCTCTCGTTCACTCTCTCTGTCTCTCCCCCCTACCCCCCCTACCACCACCCCTTGGACAGAGCTCAACCTGCATGCCATTCAGACCCTAGATTTGCTTGTTGTGTTTGCAGCCTGTCATAGACTCAGTGCAAGTGTTGTGGGATAATGACTTGAAAATGGTAAAGCATGTTTGGAGAACTATTTGTGAAGCAGTCTTCTGTTTCCCAGCCTCGAGTAAGAATTCTAGGTGGGTAAGCATTAACTAGGATAGGGATCAGTCAATGAGTAACCCAGCTAGTTAAGATGATTTTGACCTGCGGGAAATAAAAATTGCAATTACGTTTCTTTATCCCCCCTCACCCTGTTTTGTAATATACAAATGTAAAAAGCAGGGAAAAAAAGATAAGGTAGACCCATCCAAAATCTAGGGGACAGTTTGTGCTTCATTGTGTTCGGTCAGTATCTTATTGAGCAGTTTGCGCTCTTTTTTTTTTGCTTACGGTCTGGATATCTTTGCATCTGTCACAGATCCATTTGTGTCATGTGGGGCCGGTCGCACTGCTACACTCTAACAATGAAGCCAAGCATCTGTAATTGTGGGGATAGTCTCTGGTATTGTAAGCTAAACACAAGACCATGTGTGCCTGTGTCAGAGCTGGAGAGTAGCACTTAGGCTGCAGACAAGCTGACCTCACTGCAATACAGCTTGCAATGATGCCTTGGGAATTATAAGTAACTGCATATTTTTTAGTTGGAATCTAAAGGTAGCCACGTGAATGTGAGATAAAATGAGGAAGTAAATAACTAAAGGCTAAATCTAAAAAAAAAAAAAAAAACTGTAGGAAGCTGTCAGGCTTTAAGGCTTACAATACAAGAGGCAGGTGCCTGAATTAGGTACTGTCACCCATCATAAATTCGTAGATGCCATTCCTCATCCTGAAGTTTTTCAAGTTTGCTGTGCAGTAAATAAGAAACAACCTCTGAAGTGTGGTCAACGCTCTGTCTTTACTAAAGAAGCTTTCTTAAATTTACCTTCTTATACCTAATTTGAATGATTAGTTTAGATAAGCCTCTTAGGGAAGATTCATGGAAGCGATCTGTGTGCAGATGTCAGATGCAGGGACAGTGTTTTAATGCTTGTACCGCATAGTGCAGAAGTAGTAGTTGTCCTGCATGTTCACTCTGCGAACCCTTTCTAGCCTTACGAAATTTGCACAATTTTGCACAAATTTGATTAGTATAATTTTGCATTGAAAAAGTGCTTTGTACTTTGTACAGTGCAAAAACTTTGCACACTTGTATTGTCAGGTACCACATGCCTTGGCTACGTATCAACATGCTTTCAGAATTTGTTAAATTAGCAGCCTGCCCCGTTTTAACCTAAAATTTAAAAAAATGTAATATTTTCGGGAACATCCGACAACTGTGTGCTTGAGGCAAGTAGTGCTTGGGTGTCAGACAGTTGAGGATGTGATAACCTAAGTGCACCCCCCCTTTCTTTAAAATAATTGTTATTAAGCCAACAGATGCAATAAATGTATGGGCCCCTTTTGACATATGTGTCAATCTCATCCCTGGAAATGAAAACAGTAGGCTCTTTAGATAAAACTCCTTCCACTTCTGATTAAAATGTTACATTGACTAAAGGATTATAGAGCTGACTTAATTTTACTGACTGTTTTAACAGTTGTCACAGCTGTTGGGAAGCGGAAAGGCAAATGAAACAGTCCAAAATAGGGAGAGAAGGAGCTCCTGTTTGTAGTAACAGTTTAGTAAAACAATAGGGAAGGATTGAAGTCTGTACAACACTAGTATACAATTTTATAGAAGATAATTACTACAAGTTATGGCCTTAATTATTTTTATTTTTTTTGCTTTTTTTTTTTTTTTTGGAAAGCACAAGAAATGCTTAAACTGTAGCAAGTGTAATGTTGATACAAGAGAGCTACTGCTTGTTAGGACTCTGAGATAAGATGACATTAGTGCAATAAGTGAGTACACAATCTTAAATGATTGCTTTTAAGTGATTAGGTTCCCAGCTGAGATCTCAGAATTGTGCTGCACTGACTGGGATCTCCTTTCCCTTGCTTTACTTTTCTATATCTTAAAGTTTTGTCCCTAGAGAGCTTGTGTCAATAAAGCATCCATGAGCCTTGCAGAGTGGGAGCTTCAGGAAATATAATGGTGTAACTTAGCAAGCAGGAGCTGAGAGCATGGCTTTCACTCTAACGTCAGACTAAAGGGTTCCAAAAAATATCTTGTGGTCTTTAAAGGTTGCAACATATTTGACAGGTTAGTGACTTAACTAGCTACCTTTAGACCAATGCTTCCACGCTGTATGATAAATTTTCTTTTTTTTATCCTCATACTGAGTTTAGCGTTTTCTTATTTATTTATTTTTGGGACGAGCGCCGAAAACATCTTGTATCCCTTCAATATTGACATTCCAACCTGACAGTTGAACGCTCATTTTAATGTGTTTATAGTTGTGCTCCTTTACTTACTGAGCCCGGTGCATTGCAGCTGTAATTAACCCATGTTAATAGCAAAGCCCTTGTGGATACCCATTCATTTCCCAGAATGGTTGGTCCTTTGCCGCTTTCCATCGCAAATGGATGCCTTTTAATGGTACAGTAGACAATTTGTTTGCCCCCTCCCCATTTTTTGTTACAAAAACATTAAAAAAAAATGTACAGACTACCAGGCAAGGTGCCAATATTTTTTCGACTCTTCTCCAGCGAACAGGCATGAAACATGTACGTGTCACCAACAGGAACATATAATTAGAAATGACCATCAACCCCAGCTTATAATTGTGCCCACATTTGAATGGATGGGCCATTGTATGAAGTAGGCTTGTAGAGTTGAATGCTGATTTAAAACAAAGTCATGGGCTGGGTCATTTTCATTCCATAAAGTGATGGGCTTTGGTTGAGGGTTTCCAAAGTTTTCAGATAACATCAAGTCTAATCAAAGTAGCTGAATCCTTCACCATCCTGTAACTTTTGATTGAAGGTAAGCACATTGTCATTGAGCATTAAAGAATGTGCCATAGTTTTTTTTTTCCGTCCTGCTGCCTTGGTGAAGGCATGGGGAACCCCCCCCCCCCATATCTAACCCTAGCAAACCTAGAGTTAAGGGGAATGTAGTTGTTGGGTAGGTTTAAATATCAGATACTAAGTGAGTTGTAGGGAACACCTTTACCTTTGTAGCTTGTATTGCTGCAGTTTGTTAAACGCGCGGGGGTTAGAACATAATACACTGATAATGGTGTTTTGGGAAATCACCTGACCAAATTCTGTTTCTGGTTTTATCTATCCTGTTTTTTAGTTATCTTGTCAGATGTAAATTACTGTATATAGTAAAGAAATAGAATGATAGATAGATAGATAGATAGATAGATAGATAGATAGATAGATAGATAGATGGATAGATAATAGAATGAGGTGGTGTGCTGGGGAATATGTTCATGTAGATAATAGAACGAGACATGCATGATTTCCTCTAATGTGCCTACTGTCCACAAAGTCATGCCCGAATATACATGCACACACAAACACACAGCACCATGCACATATACACACATACATGCGCAAAAACATGCAAAGCTGCGTAATGCAATACATTTAGTAAAGCAATATGAATTTTACAAGTTGAATTATTCATATTATTATTGTTATTATTCATATTATTATACTT
Organism: Rana kukunoris; assembly: GCA_029574335.1. NCBI lineage: Eukaryota > Metazoa > Chordata > Amphibia > Anura > Ranidae > Rana > Rana kukunoris. The sequence continues at coordinate 509,330,404 of CM056052.1, forward strand.
ATTATGCATTGATCAATACTATTATCAGTGCTGCAAATAAAAAATCACTTTACTTTTTTATAATTATTGCGACCTATACAAAATATTTTCCTCCTTGCCCTCCATATTTTCCTCCTTGCCATCCCATATCCTTGTATTAAACTGTGGGAGAACAAGTAATTCCTATCCTAGACATGCTCTGACAGTAAAATATTTAGCCTCTCTGCCTCCAGTCCTGCTTTATGTGTGTGTTTGATAGTGTAGAAGTGACACCCTTAGTCCCAGCAGCCTGACACATAGAACTAGTCATTACATCTTCTTTCCTTTCCTCTGCTTGGGCTTTTTAACTTGTCCTATGTGTGTGTTTGATACCCACAGACCGTTCTGTCCTCCTCCGGACATATATGCTTCTCCGCTGTGTGTGTTTGTGTGTGTCTTTGTGTGTGTGTGTGTATTTTCCTCGAAAAGACCTCTTACACCTTGATTTCACATCTGTGGTTGTGGAAGTATGTGGGACTAGAGTGCAGTAACTACATTGCAATTGTGTACATGACTGCATTTGTGTTTATGTACAGGGTAAAAAAAAAAAATGCAGACTTTTTTTTCCACTAGCATCCTGTAATAAATAAATTATTATTGCATTATTTGCTTATAAAATATACCATTTTAAATAGGTATAAATTTATACACCCTAATATTAGTTATACCTATTCATTTATATGCATGCTTAATAGATAGCGCATATGATTTACATGCTTTATACTGTTTATTTTCTCACTAATCAATGGTGGAAATGTTTTGCTTTGTTATTTTTTTTGTAAAGCATTTCCCCCAGACAACTGATAAATTCTTTTATCTTTATCTTAGGGAAATGGTATATGTACACAGACATGCTGTTAATGTGAGGACGAACACTTTTTCAGAAAATAAAACCTTACCTTCATGGTAGGAATGTATATTTTTTTCACTTTTTTTCTCTATGTGATGCCTTTTCAATTTTCATGTTTTTTTTTTGTTTTATATTTTTCCATTGTTAATATTATTATTATTATTATTATTATTATTATTATTTCTATGACCACCACCACTATTACTAACAATACTGCTAGTCTTTAGCAAAGCAACACTGTATCTCATTGCATACTCATTGTTTTACTTATGTGCCTCAGTATATGTTGACTCCATGTATCATGTTTCTTTCAATAGAATTATATAGCTAAAACATGTATTTCTAGGCACTTTGAGACATATTTTTTTTTTTAAATGTAAAACCTTAGTTTTTGTAAACATTTACATTTTTGTATCATTCAAAAACATGTAGGTTTTCTGACAACTTTGTTTTCAGTAAATTTCAAATATATATATATATATATATATATATATATATATATATATATATATATATATATATATATATATATATATATATATATATATATATATATATATATATATATTTACATACCATAAGTGTGGAAGATAGCTACTGCTAGTATGTATATTCAGTGGCTTGCTGACAACAATCTCTTCCGTAATCTACTGCCATAGTCTATAACCATAATATGCTGTGTTTGGTACAGCACACAGCCCATTACACAGTAGTTACGTACTGTAGTAGAAAATATGGTCAATACTGTTATTGCATTTTTTTAAATTAACCTGTGCATTATTTAAATTTAAATTTCTTAATTTTATATAGAGGAAGTACATTTACATATAATACTTAAAAAAAATGAGAAACATACACTTAGTATTTTTTTATTTTTTTGCATGTATGCATATGTTAGTGTCTACTTGCATTATTCAACTTCTGTGATGTCTATCTGAGCTTTGCTATTTGATCATTATTGGTAATCCTGTTTTCTTTCATTTTTTTATTACTGCTCTTTTCCCAGTTTACTTTTGAGTAAATACAGTTATCAAAGAAAGGTGTATATTACATGGGAAGGTTGCCCAGTCCATGTAGCACATTGAGTTAGTATGTTGGGCTTTTATTAAATAGAGAATCATTTTTTCCCAAATCAAATAAGCCTTGTATAGTGTAATAATAGGGTCAAGCAGGTGGTATTGTTGTTTTTTTCCTCTCCGAGCAATGTGTTTTAGCGACAATTTAAAGAGTTCACTTATTTAGTACAGCTAATTCTAACAAATGCCTTTGTGTTTTTATTTTTTACCTGATATCGAATTTAAAATGAAAACTTTGCAAGTTATTTTTCAAATCTGTGTTAGTTTACTTTTGAAGAAGCTAGAATGCTTTTATGAAGCTGTATATGAAGGTGTTATTATATTATACATTTCGGTAGAATACTGTGAATCTATTTAGTTCACATCTACCTTCTTAATGAGTCAAAACATCAGGCGTTGCCAATAATGGGCATAATGTCTTAGGGAGCAGCACTGACATCTGTGTAAAACCTGAGATGGTTGAGTTATTGTCAAGAAGATTCAATCAACATTGTAAAAAAAAGGGGAAGAAAAAAAATTGACATACACAAGGCATAATATTTCTATCAGCGCAGTTTATGGATGTAAGGTTTGGCCTTACTTAAAAAATACACAGGAATCCCTTAATTTATACTATTTTATTTTTTATTTTTTTTAATAATCTAATTAATAGAATGTTTTGAACACTCTGAATTAAGAACTTCTTTTTCTTGTGAAAAAGTCATATGACCTTTTCCATTGTAGCTAATTGACTCCTATCATACGTTGACAGCGAATAACAGAGATCAAAATCATATATCTATTAATTACCTAAAATAGTATAAAACAATTGAAGAACACTCCTTTTCTGTTTGCTAAAGATAATGTAATTCCTTTATCAGTAACCTCTTTGATATGCACACTTCTAGGGTTCTGAGCGACTGTTTTTCTACAATAGTTTATAATAAAAAAAAAAAGGGAAAAGGTACCAGCTCAATTACGAATAACAGAATTGTCTGCACACTAAATAGGCCTGTTATATTTTCCCTTGTCAGCCCTTCAAAAGAGGGTGCCCATCTGTTAGTAGCACTTGTGTTTCCCATGTAATGAAGTGTGAAAATGTAAACTAGACAGGACTCTTTTTCAAATTGTCAGTTGGAAATAAAAAAAAGAAAGTTTGAAGGGTTTTATCATATTGCTGCAGCATTGAAAAGTAGGTGACTTGGGGAGGAAAAAGGTGTTAAAAGGCAATATATTTAGTGCATTTTTTTTGCAGTAGACGGTAGACAAAATAAACTTTTTTTAAAACAAAAATAGTTTTTGAAAAGGGAAGCCAAGCTTATATAGGGAATCATAGCTTATGTGACCATTTTGTTGTATATATACGCGCATTAAGTAAAAGTTATGTTCAGATTATTAAACTATTAATCACGTACCTGCGTTTGTAAAGTCTGAATCGCATATAAAAAAAAAGCCAAATTAAAATCTTATTTGTTCTATTAAAATATGTAGGTACAGGTATTCTAGTAAGATGCTTAGGAATTAAGATAAAAAACATTATCAATATAAAATTAATGCTACGATGATTCCTGCTATTGTTGCCCCAGGGGTGTTGCTGGTCTATACTATATCTTAACTATCTTTCTGTAAGCACGGAACATTGTGGGGCTGTATGTTTAATGTAAACCCAAGGCATTCAAGGTGTCATTTAACATGTCAACAGAATTCAGTAACTAGTAAATACACAGAAGGCCCTTTTTATCTGTTTTGATAAAGAAGGGGTAAACAAATTCTGATTGACAATACAAAATAAAATGAAAAAAATATATATATTTATATATAAATAGACAGGGGGGAAAGCTAGTGAAGAGAGATACAAGGAAAAAGTTAGAGAATAAGCCTGCAGAGCATGTTTATATAACTATATCATCTCATATCTTGGGACATCAGACAACATCACCAGTCCTGCTCCCATGAGCAATCAGAGAGGTTAAGTAGGAATCCCTAATAACTGAATGAAGACTTCACAGCACCAAATTATTATTCTGCTTTTAGAAAGGGACTGAGCTCAGGTGGTGCCGGGTCATATTAGAGGGCCAATCACTGGATTACATTAGTTCGAATGACACCTGTCCCATGCATCATGTAGCCACTATGTCACAGATGCTGAAACAAGAATCGACCAAGATGTAGAGACTGAAATGCTGCTTGACGTTGGTGGTACCACTCCATCAACAAAGAACTGGCTGTAGTCCACTGTTAAAAGATTAAAAGCAGTTAGCTAACTGAAATCATATGTGAACAGCTTCACTCATAGGAGAGAAAAGAAAAGTATAGGGCTCCTGCACTGAAAATCTGCAGTAGAGGCCCTCAGTACATTGCATAGCCAAACAAATTAGAAAAAATTCACTGCATTAACTTTGCTGTCAGAAGGTCAGAGAAAAGCAGTCGTGCATTTCAAGCTGAAAATACAATAACCCCTTCAGTGCCAGAGGTGCGTGTGATGCATAACATTTACTGTAAAACCAATTCATTAGTCTCACGTTGAAAACATTTGTCTTGAGGTCATGGATAGGGCACGTGACTGCCAATTCTCATTCATTGTGCTGGTGCACTACCTGAGATCCTTCGTTTATTTGCCTAAGCGAAGGGCTCCATTAACAGAACAGTGCTTGAAGCTATTTCAGACCTAAGCTACAACCAAGCTAGTATTTTTTTTTAAAGAACACAAAAAATGTATTAATTCATTGCCTTATAATACAATTGCTTATTCTACTTTTCAGAAGGGTTGATTGAGTGTGTGTGTGTCATCTGCTTTACCATCTGTTTTAAATACACTTTCTGATTTGGTAGATAGTTCGTAACCACTTAGTGTAAATGGCTGTTCCAAATTTTATCCCCAAAAAAGTTTTGGTCATTGATAAATGTAGTAATTCTGGTAGCGGCAGTCCCTTAAAAAATTTGGTTTACGCGTTGATGGAAATGGTCCTAAACATTAAGATAATTACCTTATTCATTTCATAATAAAGGAATAACATAATTCAGTTAATGCCGCGGTGTGACTTATCAAAGATAAAATGATCAAAGATGTCTTCTTGACCTAGCAGCCCCAACAAAAACATGTTTATAATTAAATATTAAAATATACTACAAACATATTGTTCAACGTATCGGCCTAAACACTACCACATCTAGTGTAAATTGAGCTCCATCTTTTTTTTAATTAATTTGTCCCAACATTCTTGTGAAAAATACATAATGCAGGGAAAGCCTAAAATATAGACTCTCGACTGACTGTCAATGTATATGGAAATGTCATAACCTTGTTGACCTTTAACCTGTAACAATAATACACCATAGGATTGATTTTTCTCCCTCTAGACTACATCACTCTTGGTATTTTTATGATGATACGATGTTCGCAAATCTAGTTCAAGTATTTATTTTAAGGGTATGATTAACTGTCAATGTAACATTTGCTAAAATTTGAAGACTTAAAGCTTTTTCTAAGTTTTTTTTTTTACCTATTTTTTTATTTGTGTTTTTTTTGTGGACATTTTTAAAATAAATTTCTCTTAGTAATAAAACCCAAGTCTAAAAATGTTATGGTAAGGTAAAGTAGAATTATTCAAAGCTTTGTCTGTACAGTAATACTGAGCATCAGACATGTTACAGATAATGTCAACTAACAAGTCATCTTACTGCTGCGCGCAGAAACATAAAAGACCAGTGTTATTTAGCAGTTTTGTTCCGGGAGCGTAGCTGTGAACAGAATGTGAAAACATGTCACATTCTGTAATCTAACTGGCAATAACAAGGAATCTTCATAAAACCATAAGCCTTTAGAAAAGCGAAGACTTTTTTATTTCTTTATAGGCGAAAAACTGCCTCTTGATTTAATAATCCAATACCATATGCAATTCCACAAGCTTATGTTTAATTAATAGTTTATTTCTCAATTATTACATCATTATGATAATAATAACTTATGCTACATATTTTATGTGCCGTGAGCTTTGTTTATTAACATAAAAACACAAATAGAAAGATCTAGATGTAAATAAAGAGAAAGTCAAGGAAAGTGATCATTCCAGTTAGAGGAATTCGGAGTATAAATACAATAATATGTTCACAAAACAGTACAGCCTACATTGTGTAGGCCATTCAATCAGAGCATTACATGTAATAGTTAACAGAAGAAATAAAATTAAATCAATCCAAATAAAAATGTAAACATATTCACAAAAAATTATGTCGGGCCAGATATTGTATATAAATAATTATGGATTAAAACAACCAAAAGTTTTAAACACTCACGAGTGAAAGAGAGCTTGGGCAAAAGGAGAACTACTCAACTAACACATTCTTTAATAGAAATAAAAAATGTGACTAAATTCCAAACATATAGGGTCATATTGATAAAGCATTGGATCTGATATTTACCAAACATTCACTGCAGGTGGATCGTCCAGAGGCATGTGTTTTAAGTGACAGTGATTGATTCACCTCCAGTAATTGTTCGGTGAAAGTCACATTTACTGCGCTATAAATATGCCCCATGTGTATATGATTTTATATCATAATTAATAAACACCTTTGTTTAAAATGAGGTATAATGTATAGGGAAGCCTATTAAACCTAAATTAGGTATTTGGCCATGTTTTATTTCACCAATATTTAATACCCGGTATAAGAAGTTGGCGGAAATAGAGGATTTTTTTGTGGTGGTTGTTTTTCTGTACTTAGAGAGTCCAGTGTTGTTTAACGTAGAGCCAGTAGTTTGTATTATCACAAGTTTATGCTGCTGATTTCATTCTAGGTATGATTGTGTATAAATACAGTTAGTTAGTCAGGTTTATCTGATAGCCTAGCACAGAAAGAGAGAAGCCGAACAAACTGTTTTTCAGTAAATTCACTGTTCATACACCTGATAAGATTGAAAGAGCTTTCGAAACGCTGATATGCTTTGAATAAGAAAAGAATAATCAGTTTTACTGGCACCGTCTTATCTGGAATGCAGTTAAATGCCAATGCTTTTACATTAACAGAAGTGAATGTTTCAGGCTGACGGGTCTTTTCTTGAAGTTAGAGACTAATATCTTTTTGTGAAGCACAATTATGAATGCTGGGATAGATTACCTGACTTAAAATAACAAGTCATATGCAGAGATCGCATTAAAAAAGAGATGAGACCAGTGCTTCTCCATCCAATGTGTTTGGTTAGGTTATTGTAGAGAACGTGGCAAAAAGTTTAACTGACAAAAAAATGCGTAAGGCTTTACGATAGTGGGAGAATGTGAGATTGGTATGTCATCATCTTTTACGTTGATACCAAGAGGTAGTCTACAATAAGACTCCCATATCTGAAGCCATAGGACAGTGGCCAATCATTAAAAACGAGGCTATAGAAGTCTTCCAAAATTAAAATTTAGGTGCCAATTATTCTGAACAAGAATGAAAGACTTTCAAATACATTAGGATGGCAAAATATCTGCTTAGTGTAGACTGTCTTCTCCATTATGTAACTACGCAGCAAATGGGCCACAGTGAACAAAATCTTTTTAACAAATTCAGCTGCGTTTACAAAAGCAAGCATAATTGTAAAATTTGGCAGTCATTGCTGCAACGTAGCCTGACCAACCACTTGCTGTGTCAGTTGCACCGGGTGCTGTGTTCCCGCCACAGCCCAGTGTGCTGCAGTGCAGGTTTTTAGGTCAGCCGTTTCCATTGCAGTGACTATCCGCCTTTATTAAAAGCGGTTTCAAGTTTTTTTAAATGATCTTTTTTAGATATGATGACATATGTAATTTAGTCGTGGGTGCATTTTTAAGGTTTACTATGCAGCCTCAGAAATGTACCTCTTTAATTTCCTTTCATAAGAATATGCAATGCTCACAATAGAATTGTACTTTTTTAGGCTCAAGTTACCTTATATCAAAGAAGGTCTGTTTAAATTCAGAAATGTACATGAAAATATGTTTATATGTTGAGAGAACTTAGCTTGTATATTTCTATTCACTATCGATGGCCAGTTTTGGTTTAGATAGATTAGCTATCTTTATTCATTAGAATTGCAGAAAATGTAGAGATTATTAGAATGCATATTAAGGATATAATCCAAAACAAACCTCTGAATATTTTTTCATTATGCGTGGGTTTTGAATAATTTGTTTTTGTTGTTAGTAGCTAATGTTTGTAAGTCCACTGGAATTTTTTTCTGACAGGTTGGAAAGCATATGTGTGGTCATCAGGCAGTTGTCTTGTAGGAAGAAGAAACAAGCCGACCACACATGCTACACTTCCAGTTGGCAGGTCCCACCATGTTTGGAGGAAGAATGAGACTATTTGTTATAGCCCATTATTCTCGTTGATATATCTTCCCTTCTATAGCCAGCCTTCACAATATTTCAGCTATCCACAAACGACTGACAAAGTTATAATTGAATTTTACAGTAGCCAACTGTCAAGTTGTGAACACCAGCAGTTTGCATTGAACTTATCCCAAACTAAGTAGAGACATGGCTAAGTTGACTTGTGCTCTTCATTCAGTAACATCTTATTTAAAATCTTGACGCCTCTTGGAAGGGGTTAACAGATTTTGAGAGTTTTTCAACTCGTAGCTGCTTGTATTCCCCTTTTCCCTTACTTACTCTTTGTTCCCGTTCCTCTCTGTCGCTTTTCTCATTTTTCTTCATTTTATGCTTGGAAGTGGCTGTTGCATTCTGATTTGATAAATGATAGTGTAAAAAGTATTTTGATTGATTTTGGATTAGTATTGATTGCTCTTGATTAGATCACTGACACCCTGGAATCAATACGATTCGATAAGCCATTGAGCCTCTTTCCAGTCCTCTCAGGCAACCAGGGGAATACAAGAAAACTGAATGGTCAAAGATGATAAATTGACCAAATGTCAGTCTTAAAAAATACTCTATTTTTAAGTGTGGGGACAATCACACAGTTGGGTCTGTAACAATTTGAAACTACAGACCATTTAATTATTAGCAGAAAGAATTTCCAGAGCCCTATTTAAAACTTCTCAACTGTGACCAAACAGGTCAACTATATGTACAGTTTTGCTGATGAGTAGTTTAAAATAGATGTAAATATAACTAATAAAATCTCATATACCCTTTAATATGGTAATGTTATTTCAAAAGTAATTCATATTTTTGAATCTGCAGCGTACATTCAAATAATATATGATAATTCTTTTATGAAGGTCCTTGTCAGACACTGTAAGTGTAAGGTGACAACACTCTGTTCCCTTATACTATCTCCCAGTTGTGCTGATTAGTTGTCACCCTTTCACATAAGCTTCCAATGAAAACCACAAGTAACCTTTTTAACAAACATTGTGCAGGCATGGTTCACTGTTGCCACCATCAGGAAACCCACCCTAGCATATGCTATGCAGCCATTACATTAATGATTGTAGACATGGAATGGTTGTAAAGAGGTTGCAGGAGATCAGCAGCACTGAATGAAAAAAAAAAAAAGAGATAACAGATGGAAATTGTTTATGATCCAGAGTACTGTAGTAAATTAAATCTTAATATTTTAGGGGTTACTAGGAATCTACTGCCTCTTTTGCTTATGGTGTGATGCTCCTGTAAAACTGGGGTGCTTCCATTATGACTTGGAAGGAGAAATTGTAGAAATCAATGGTTTAACCACTAAAGACTGAGATCATTTTTTAGAATTATTGAAATTATTCATTGTTTTATTTGGGAGGAAGTAATACAAACTCGGAAGAGCAGTGATAAAGAATTAATTTTATTTGAATTCTTAATGGTTTGGCAAAAAAAAAAAAAACGATTTTTAAGGAGACACTGCCCATTTCTGTGAAAAGCCCCCCAATCCACTGATACTCATCTCTTTAGTGACCTACGTCTGCTTCTTCCTCTACCTCACCCACTGCAAAATACCTGGTGCTTCCATATGAAAGTGCTTGGGTCTAAATAACTAATGACGAATAGATTGATGTTTCAACTTCTTCTAAGCTCCAACCCTAGACAATATTAGATATTTTGTTACTGACTGTAACAGAGAATGGAGCTGCGACAGATCCCTGGATTGGTGTGCATCAATCAGTCAGCGGAGGGGGGTCTTTTTACAAGCACTGCCATTTTGGCGTGTACAGGTAAAGTCTCTATAAGGCAAAATATACAAATGGGTGTCAACGGAGTATACGCGTTAGGTCTCCTGGATTGCATTTCTTGGTTTCTGGATTACATTTTCACCAAAGGCAACATCCAAATAGAGTGTGTATGTTCTTCAAGTGCATGGATTTCCTCCAACAGTTCTATATCCCCCCCACAATAAAAAAAAAAAAAAAACGACAAACTGGTAGATTAATTGGAATCCTTTGTAATCTGGCCCTTTTTTGTGAGACTTCAGAAGTAACATTAGATTGAAAAATCCTGGAGAGGTAGAGGCTGCATTGCTCAATGTGTCCTGTAATCTATGTTAACAATATATGAATTAGTAAAAAAAACATAAAATTTCCATGACTCAATGTTTATCAAAAAGACTTGGGTGAGAAAAAAAATCTGTTCATATACAGACATTTTTTTTTTCTGTAAAGTTATTTATATACTTTTTGTTGTCACTAGTTATGGGATTACAAATGCTGTTTGGCATTCCCGTCCCTTTCCTAACTCACCATGGTGCCCAATAATGTTTTTCTTTGGCCTGGTTGGATGATGATTAATCCAATTTTATTAGTGCAACACAGTACAAATTCTGCGTGGCTGTGAATAATTTGACTAGTCCTCTTGAATGTATGTTGCGGTTTTAACTGTGTGCAAGCCAGGTACTAGAGAATAATGTGTTTGCCAACCTCTGAGTCCAAAAAGGTTAAATTACTTCAATGTTTAGGAGGGTTTTGCTGTTTTCTTATTTAATGTTGGTAGAATAATTTAGTTTATTTAGTCTGGTTTTAATGAAATAAACTTGTCTGATATTTTTAAGCAATTTTCTTATGTTGGGGTCTTCCTTAAATTAGACAGCTTTTCAGTTCTGCACAAGATGGCCTATAAGCAGGGTTGGATTAATAAGTCTTGCCCCCCTAAACCTATTGTTTTGTGCCAAACCTCCTATTCCAGTCAATAGGCCAGGGATCCTCAAACTATGGCCCTCCAGGTGTTGTAGAACTACACATCCCATGAGGCATTGTAACACACTGACATTCACAGACATGACTAGGCATGATGGGAAATGTAGTTCCTGAACAACTGGAGGGCCGTAGTTTGAAGACCCATGCAATAGGCTATGATTAGTATGACACTAATAGAATGTGATGTAGTGGCTACACGAGGCACAGTGAGGCTAGGGGTAGAGAGGCTGAAAGAGGAAGTTTGCCCATTCTGTGCTGCACACCTAGAATTGATCCATATGGGAGTAACTCTCAACCATCTTTTGCTTAATGTTTGGTTTAGTTCAAACTATAAAGGGACAGCAACAATGAGGACTTGGCAGTTGGTGTCAGCTGTCAGGGCAAAGCAAGATCATCCACAACACAACCTATGCAGAAGCCTGGGGCCTGATGGATGTCCAGAAAGGGTTGGCATCGGTCTTCAAGATCCTCCAATAATCCAGGGGGATAGTGCAATAGTTCAAAGCTGTGCACCTACCTCACTTCTTGGGGAGTATATGCCTGTATACAGGTGGTGCCCTTTGGTGCAATTCCAGTACAAACAACACATATGGGATGATTATCCTTTGTCTTTGCAGGCTAATCAATGGCAGTAAAAGGTACGGGGTTGGTTTGGAAGGAACAAAGCTGCTACCTTGCTTTAGAACCCTATCTTACAATAAAGCATCTCTTGATCAGGAGACTAGAATCAGCAGCAGTCTAGAATCTTTTATTTTTAAGGTGTTACTCAGAGAAACATGACTGACCTATGTTTGCTGTACCGAAATTCAGTCCAGACTATACGATTTTTGAAGACTGACATGAACATATTTTTAATAGTTATACCTATTGCCCAATCGCAGGCTGACAGACATTTTTGAAAGCTGGTAGCTAAGGCGTAACTACTGTTGTTGGAACTAGTTTTAAGTATCTGGAATACATTTCCAACAAGAATATTGTTGACATGAAGTTTGCTTGACCTCCTTGGTTTGTTTGGGATTTGTTGAATGATCCAATTTCCCTCCAGTGTTCACAACTATACTAAAACATTATTCAGCTTCCAACCAAAAAATTGTGCGTGTTTGTGTCTTTGTGAATGTGCCAGGGATATTAGCTTGCAAACTCCAGCAGAGAAAGAACGGATACAGTATAGACAATATGGGTGTTTATTTTATGCTATTGCCAGTTTAAAAAAAAATACGTTTTTTTGTCTTTTGGATGCTGTCCACTGTCTAATGTACGTGTCTGGATTTAGTTCATCATGGTAAAGAGTTGTAGTTCCATTGCTTAGTAAGGGAGTGCAGGGAAGCCTGGCAATTAATAAAGGTGTCAGACATAGGTCTACTTTTCCATTAAGCTGGAATATCCCTTTAATCTCTCTTCTTTGTTCCCTGAGCTTGAATATATTGTGCACACACAGGCACACACACACACACACACACACACACACACACACACACATCAATATTAGCCTTACTTGTCCCTCTCAAGGTAGTTTTCTGATCTCACTGTCCCGTGTGTGTAAATCCTACTAAATGTATTTAATCACCCCACAGGGATGGCCACTTCTCCCTCTTGGCAGTCATTAACCCACTGTTTTGGTCACTGATTCTGTAAGAGTCTGTAGGTGGAAAGTGTTCTCATCTGGAACTAAATTCTGCATATTTATATTTTTAAAAGGAGAGAAAATTGTCTGTGCTACAAAACAGTGCAGTGCCTGAAAACCTCCATGACAAGATTTATGGTACACTGCTTTCACTAACACCCACTCCATGTCAAACCCATTGAAGACACTTGATTACCTTCTACAGCTGAACCCCAGGCATCCACCTTTATTTACAGCGTCTTTAAAATATTGTTCACAGAACATCTTGGTTTATAAAGGCAAAATGTCTGGGCAGCAAAAGTGACTTCATATAGCTAAATCTCATCCATGCAATGTCTACGGAATGCTTTGGCAATAAATATATATTCTTGGTTTGTCATCTAAGGGGCGCTTATAGCAGATGTAAAAAAAAGCAGATTTAAACAATGTAGAGACACATTTACTTTTTAAGTTCATGCTGTGCTTCTCACTGATCAGCAAATCTGAGATTTGTATATGGTGCCGTTCCATGAAACTGGAGGAAAGAAAACAAGCTAAAATGTATTGCCTTTACCTATTACACTAATTTAACTATTTAAGTTTCCCCATTAATTTTATGGAAATATTAACCACTTAAGCCCCGGACCAATATGCTGCTAAATGCCCAAAGGCATTTTTACAATTCAGCACTGCGTCGCTTTAACAGACATTTGTGCAGTCGTACGACGTGGTTCCCAAACAAAATTTGTGTCCTTTTAATCCCACAAATGGAGCTTTCTTTTGATGGTATTTGATTGCCTCTGCGATTTTTATTTTTTGCGCTATAAACGACATTTTTGAAATAAAATTAATATTTTTTACTTTTTGTTATTAGAAAATCGAATAAACTAAATTTTAGTCAAACATTTAGGCCAAATGTATTTAGCCACATGTCTTTAGTAAAAAAAAAAAATCGCAATATAAAAAAAAATTAGCTACCTAGCGGGAACAGTGACACTAATACAGCGTTTAGAAAACCGATCGCTTAGTGACACTGGCAATAGGGGGTGAAAGGGTTAACTAGGGTGGTGATCAAGGGGTTAAACCTTTATTAGGGGGTACGGGGCTACTCTGGACCTAACACTAACTGCCTGTCACACTAACTGTCACACTGGCACTAAATGCAGTGATCAGTAAATATATGATCACTGCAATCAGTGACACTCTGACAGGGGGCTGGGGGGGGGGGGGGGTTAAGTGTGCCTATATGTGTGGTGTCAGTGTAGTGTTGGTGCGACTTACTCTGATGTCTTCTCTCCTTGAAAATACTGCCGAGAGGAGAGCTGACATCACTTCCTCTGCCAGTGTTTACATTACACAGGCAGAGGAAGTCACACGGCGAGGGGATGCCGGATTGGCTGGGAGCGATCACGAGGGGGCGGACAAAAACGAACACCCGCCCCCTCATCACGGATCGCTTCCGGAGGTAAGACGCCCGCCGCATGTAGCGGGGGGGGGGTCTCGATCGTACCCCTGACCCGCAAGAAGGCAGGGACGTACATGTACGCCCATCTGCCTGTACGTGCCATTCTATGGACGTACATATACATGCGGCGGGCGTTAAGCGGTTAAACATTAGTTCTTATTGGTTGCAATAGGCAACAGATCTGTTTTTTTTTGCGCATTCTTTGTTCTCCAGTTGTTATGAATTCTTATAGCTCTAATTGTAAGGCATGATGCTGTTTAGAGTCTGGAACTCTGCACAGGTCCATTACTGGACTCTGGAGGTGGCCGCATACACAGAAACTTTATTTCATTGTACCAGGTCTGTGCCTGGACTCTTGTACTAGGTAATAGTATTTATTACACGTACTGATATAGCACCGACAATTTACATATTGCTTTACATACAGTATATGTTGTAAATTCACATCAGTGCTTGCCCTCAAGTAGCTTACAATCTAAGGTCCCTAACTCACATTCATACATATTTAGGCCATATTAGTCAAGATCCAGTTAATTTACAAGAATGTCTTTAAAAGTGTGGGAGGAAACCACAGTACCGGTAGAAACCCCACACAGGCACAGGAAGAACATGCAAACTACAGGCATGTTGTGCCATGGTTGGGATTGGAACTAATGACTCTAGTGCTGCCAGGCGGAAGTGCTAACCACTCAATTTCTGGCTTTTTAAAGTTCCATGGTTACAAGAAACATCTGAACACATTATATAGAGATACCACTAATTCCTCTACCTCTAATTGTATGTCTGGGTGGTGCTGATAAAGTCACGCCTATAATTTACATACAATTTATACAGCACTGGCCCTGACAAGGAAATTATTGCATTTTTTGCTATGTACTGTATAACTGAACATTTTAATGTTATGATTTCACACTATTTTGTATCTTTTCAATTTCTCTTCCATCCATTCATCCATCCATCATCTAGCTGGCTATTAAGATACTATAGGTTCACTAGTGCTAGAAACTTTATAAAATGTATGTATTTTATGAATGCATGTTCTACTGGAGAGAGATCTGCTGTTGCTGAGCATTGCTGTATAGCAGTGGCATAGCTTGGAACAGGACCTCGCCTAAACTTTAATACCATACCCATTGCTCTAGATTAAAATCCCTAACCGTCATGACACCTTTAACACATAACAGAGCTACCCCATTGCCTACTGTACCAAAAACCTCCAACCCTGATAAGTCTTCTTCTTCACCTAACCCACTCCTACACCTACTCGGCCTTGTACAGTATGTCCCATTGTACAGGATGTGTGGTGATACCAGAAATGGTATGATCAGCTTAGTTCTTTTTGTCATGTCATCAACCCAATGACAGACAAACAATGGGTGGGCGTTCCAGCAGAAGCAACCATAACCAAATTAAATTGTGATCATTTCTGGCTTTACACATTCAAAAATTAAAAAATGTCTTGGAATTCCACCACTGGGACTTTGAAAATAAAAACACTGGTTAGTTTTATAAATAACTTCTTCAGTAAACTGGATTTTATACTACTAACGTCACCAATTAAAAACCAACACAGAAAATTACATCTAAAAATATATATATATTTTTAAATGCCAAAGACAAACTCCCTGCCAGAACATTGTTTAAAATCTGCACAATATTTAAACCGGCTGGTTGTGTGTTTAGAACGAGCCTTTCAGCAAAGCCAATGCAGATGTAGGAGGACCAGTCCAGAATTCACTGTTCAGAAATGGAATGCTGTCAACTTCTTTTATTTTGGTTTCTGTTTGATGGTTTTTATTTTCTTTAGGAATACCTTTACAGCCTATTAAAGAACAGGTCTTGTGTACATGTACACAGTGACATGCAGAGTACACTTCAGAAGGGGTTCTCGGAGCCTGGTTGGGCAGTTAACAGTGTATGCCTAAAGAGTGGCCGTGTGATTTCAGGGCAGACGGTAGTGCTGCAAGAACCACAAGCTATAAGCCAGCCAGCAGCAGGTGTGAACTACATAAAACAGGATTAAGAGAGTGCCAGAGTGTACACTAAAAACAGAAACCACACGCCCATATTGCCCCATCTTCAAAGAGACGGGAGTCAGAAGTCAGTGGCAGCCTTGCATTCCCTGTTTACTAAACAGCACTCAGTTCGCTGTGCAAACTGATCTGTTCAGCTGCGACAAGCTTAACCCTTCATTAAAGACAGTCAGAGGCAGACTCCTTTAAATAGGGAGCGTAACAAGCTTGGATCATTCACACTTCATTATCTTTGTGATAATATCTTGTTGGATAAGTGCCAAAATGATATTTCTCCTAGAAATTAGCAGCAGGTTTCCACAGTTGAGCAATACAAAATATATGGAAAATACCTTTTTTCCGTTTTTCTCTAAAAGTGGCACTGTTTGCCCCATTTTATTGTCCATTTATGGATGTCATGCCATTAGCACTGTATGCTTAGAGCCCAGGGATACTTATTTGGCTGCCTACGTGCCACCCCTTTTAATTGGTTATTCAGAGTATTGGCAATGGATACATTGTACCAGTATATATGATGTTATTGATGCATAGTCTGGCCCATATCTGGTTTGGGCTCTTAATTGGGTGAATGAATTCTGGAAGACATAGACCAAGGGCCAGATTCTCAGCGGCGCTACGACGGAGTATCTCAGATACCCCGTCGTATCGCCGTTTTTTTTGTCTCGTATCTATGCGTGTGATGCTTAGCATCACTTTTGCATAGATACGCTTCTACATCCGACAAGTGTAAAACCATTACACTTGCGGATCGTAGGTGTAATGACAACTCCGGCCACTAGGTGGCCTTTACGTTGTTTTCGCATTTGCATATGCAAATGAGGTAGTACGCCGATTCCCGATCGCTTTTATGCCGCCCCGTCGTCGCGTACGTCGTTTTTGTCCGCGTAAGGTTACCCCAGCTTCTATGTGGAGTAACCTTACGAAGTACCGTCGGATGCCGTCGGGTCCCGTCGGATGCCATGTTAAGTATGGCGCCGGGTCAGCGTCGGCTTTTTCCATCGCTTACGTCGTTTTACTAACTCGTTCGCGAATAGGGAGTTGCGTAAATGACGCTCACGTCGTTTTGACGTCGGTTTCAACTACGCTTTCCGACGTGAGCTGGAGCATGCGCACTGGGCTTTTTCCCCGGCCGGCGCATGCGCAGTTCGTTCGACGCGGGGGCGCGCTTAATTTAAATACAAGCCGCCCCATTTGAATTGCGCGGGTTTACGCTGGGCGATTTACACGACGCAGGCGAAAACTACAGAGCAAGTGCTTTGAGATTAAAGCACTTGCTCTAGTAGGATGCGGCGGCGTAGTGTAACTGGCTTACGCTACGCCGCCGGAATTCTATGAGAATCTGGCCCCAAGTAAGCCAGCTACATTACAGATTGTGAGCTGATGTTGCTTTTCCCCAAAACTGCGTAATTTAAAGAGAAAATCCAGCCAACCTCCCCATTTTTTTATTTTTTCCCCCCGCTGACCTAATGGTGGTATCTGCACATTTCAGATACTCACCCATCCAGTGGCTCCAGCGTTGACCCGCTGAGATCCTCTTATGCATGGCCTTTAAAAAACTGACCACACTAAGCAGGTGAGCATACTGTTTTAAGTTCTTTAACCGTGCTGGGAACTCAGCCTGCTCTCCTCCAATATATAGACTAGTCCTGACACGCCCCCCCACACCCTGCACAGCCTTTCACTGGGAAGTTCAGTGTGCTGATGTTTCTCCTCCGCTCCGCTGATGTTTCTTTAGCTCTTATGCAGCTGAGAACTGAGGGAATTCGATTTACTTAGAAAATAGAAAATAAGGTATTTGTCATTTCTTTTTTATATCTATACACAAATGTTTTGCCTTTCATTTCTATTTTAAACCGCATAGGTTGTTTTACAAGGTGATCGTTTACAATCACTTTAACTCAATGTACCTGTACTTTTTTTTTTTTCAAGACACACATTTGGCTTCACACATGGGTGTTAAGGTGTTTTAAAAGTATTATGGTGTGTTAAGATACATTAGCAAGGTCCTTTGGGTGCTATTAATAAAAATTAGCAACCATGCTTTGGATCATGCACTTCAGTAAAACATGCATTACTGCAGCGCACAGATCTGAATGGCGCTTAAAGGAGCAAAGGATTAATTATTAATTAATATGGTTAATAGAATACATAAAACACACAATAAAGAAACAACATTTTATGGGAAGGTTGAAGATTATTTATACGTTGTTAATATTTATTAGTGTTTATTTCAAAATGTATCTACTTCTCTGTCTATCTTCCATATTTGATATACAGGATGACCTGGATAATGCATTGTAACATGAATTTGTTTATTCTTGAAGCCGTTGCAAAATTATGCCATTTCAGAGTTACAAAGTTGCTTATAGCTGTTCTTGGCCTGATAGCGATAGCCCTCATAAAGCAACTGATGGGAGCTGCACTCAGTAGGGCTGGCTGTCAGCTTCCGATGATGTCAAGTGACTGATGTCATCTTACCTGTCAGGGTCACAAGTGCATCTGTCACTGGGATGCATAGAAGGGCTAAATAAAGGCCGAGTCCAAGACCTAAATATAGTATCGGCAGGCTGAAAGAGACAACGGTAACCTGAGCCGACAGATGATGATTGTTTTCTTTGGCTTTCTAATTTAAGGTTCGTTCAGCTGTGTGTAGATATTGTAAATATTAAAGTGTATTTGTTACAAAAAAATGAATCAGAATTTATAGAGTATCACATAGTTGTGTAGGAACAAATGACATAGTTGTCTGATCCATGTACCTGAGCTGTAAGAAGCTGTGCTGCTCCAATTCTTCTTGTGAAAATGAAACTTAAAGTATGAGAAAAAACATGGCTTAAGATGCCCAAAAACTCAAAAGGCCAATTGGGTGAGCAGCTATGTATGGTCCAGCCACCCTCCAGCACCTCTGACACATGGGGTTGATTTACTAAAGGTAAATAGACTGTTCACTATGCAAAGTGCAGTTGCACTCTGCAAGTGCAGTTGTTTCAGAGCTTAGGAAATGAGGTAAAGCTTTACTTCGCAAATAATACCCAATCACATGCAAGGAAATTTTTTAAAACTGCATTTTTGCTTGCACATGATTGGATGATGGAAATCAGCAACGTTTTTGCTCAATTACTAAGCTCTGCCTTTAGTAAATGAACCCCTTCTTTTTGGTAAAGGTGGCTTGGGTTTTTGTAAGGTGTCCACCCAGATTAATGTGCACTGTTGGCTTATTACTGACGGGCTACAGCTGAAAATCCCTTTGGACACAGTGCAGACCAGTCACATGACATCGTAAGTGGATGCTGCGGACTTGGGGTTGTGAAATGACTGCTCATCCAGGCTTAGGGCAAAAGCCTTTCTTTCTCCAAACTCATATCTATACACTGTAATGCTCATTTTAATGACACATCTGGGAAAATAGCTACAGCTAGCTGTTTAATTTCAGCAAGTGTTTGCATCTTGCTGTTATTGTATGTCACATGGACAAAAGGCTTACTAGTTACAAGACTGGCAAAACTTCCTATCTGTCCTTGTAAGCTCACCGCCTGCTTTCTGTCAAGGAGTCAGCTGCAGGAAACTGTTCCCCATCAATCTCAATGTCTGTATTTAGATATTTGTGAATTTTTTGCTATCTATTTTGTATGAAGCAAGCCTACGGTTATATGTAGGTAGGGGTGAATCCTGAGAATACAGGGGGCAGGACAAGGGGAAGACAAGAAAAGTAGCAAGAAGAAAACTACATATTGGTCTTTGACCAATGGAGACTTCTAGAGTTCTTTAAACAGCTCAAACCAGAACAAGTGCACTTCTTGTTTTTTTTTTATGATTGTGAACTTAAGCTGGCCCTGCAATAACGGCTAACATATTTAATTTGATTAAAGTGAACTAGTGTTTGGCTAGTGTTTTCAGAACCAATGGAGAAAAAAATGCCAGGTGTCCTCTCCAGGCATACATACAATGGAGATCAGCACAGACATATAGCTTTAGCATGTACAGATCAACCAATTTAATCACAGACTTCTTACCTAAATACAAAAAACTTTATATTAAGAAGAGCATGTCCAAATAAGTTGGAACTGGGGACCATGGTTACTATATGATTCCAACCCTGTTATAAATTTTTAACTAACTTCTGTAGGGTTTTTGTACTGAGAAATTCATTGATGTATTTCATCCTATTTATAGTACACAGTTTTCTTTCTATCTTGAAGGGAACAGGAAGAGACCAGTATGGGAATGTGATTGCACATGAAATAAGCGAGGCCACGCAGAAGCCTTCTGCTTCAATGTCCAACTTTCTTGTTGAGTTAGTTTGTTGCTACTGAAAATAGTCATTAAATAAAGGTAATCTCCTTTCTGATATGGTCAGTAATTACCATATTTTGGAAGATCAGCATGAAGCAATTTTTTCAGGTATGCTCACTCTTTGCCAAGTAAAAGTAAAAATACATGAGGTATTACATAAATTTAAAGTTATAAAATAACATTATCAGAAGAACGGATTTATTTTTTACTTTATCAGATGAACGTGTCTATAGAAGTGCATGTAAAGTTGTAAAACTTTTGAAGAAAATAAGTAGAAAACATTAAATAATGAAATATACTAGCTGATCATAACAGCATACCTATTAGATATATTTTATATGTATTTTAAATATATAATATCATATTATATACATACATACACATATATATATATATATATATATATATATATATATATATATATATATATAT
Source organism: Rana kukunoris (assembly GCA_029574335.1). Lineage (NCBI taxonomy): Eukaryota > Metazoa > Chordata > Amphibia > Anura > Ranidae > Rana > Rana kukunoris. The sequence continues at coordinate 509,351,250 of CM056052.1, forward strand.
ATAAATATAGAGAGAGAGAAAGAGAGGGAGGGGAGAGAAAGAAAGAGATTCCTGCAAACTACAGGCCTGTCAGTCTAACACCGATAGTATGTAAACTATTGAAGGGGATAATGGACTATATCCAATAATTTGCTGATAAAAACAGTACCAGTAGTGGTAATCAGCATGGGTTTATGAATGGTCATTCTGGCCAAATCACTCTATTAACATTCTATAAGAAAATGAGATGCCATCTAGATAAAGGTAGACCTGTGGAAGTGGTATATCTGGATTTTGCAAAAGCATTTGATACAGTCCCCATAGATGCTTATTTTACAGACTGCGATCTGTAGGCATGGACCATAGGGCTTGTTCATGGATAGAAAACTAGTTACAGGGGCTAGTCCAAAGGGTGGTGATAAATAACGTGTACTCAGACTGGTCTGGAGTGGTAAGAAGGGTACCTTAAGGCTCTGTCCTAGGACCAATTCTGTTTAACTTATTCAAAAATTATATAGAGTTTGGTATATATAGTTTGATCTTAATTTTTGTTGACAACACAAAAATAAGTAGGCCAATAACTTCACAGCAGGATACAAGAAGACCTGAATAAAAAAATAGGGTGGGCAACTACATGGCAAATGAGGTTGAATGTTGAACATTTTTAAATTAATGCACTTGGGGGATAAAAATATAAATGGAATGCATAGAGGGTGATTCTAAATAGATCCAAAGGTGAGTGGATTCTTACCGATTCTGTCACCGACAATTGATTGCCATTGACAGAACCTCTAGTATGGCATTGTCCTAAAGAGGATAAAAGCTAATGGCAAAGACTTCAGGCTAGTGATCAATGTCATTTATCAGTCATCATATAGCAACCCAATGTTACAGAAATGCAGCATAAGCATAAAAATCATATTGGGTAGGTAGATAAAGACAAACTTCTATGCTCTGCCTGAGAACTTTAAAGCTGCCCGGGAAATAAAAATAAATAAATAAGGTAAGTAAGGTAGGATCACTTCTGTAATATTGCCCTAGTCATGAAGGAGTTAACAGGGTAACCGAATAAAGGCATGCAAATAGGCACAAATTTGTATTTATTTTTTAAAAGTCAGTGTGTTTCCTTGCATTTGTTTTAAAGTAACTCAATTTCCCATATGATTTTTTTTTTTAGCAAACTTGCCAGTAGTGTTTCAGTCGCTTTCAGTCTTCCGTTATCTGGCAAATTTAAAAAAAGAGCATCAATGGTGACACAACTAATCAGCATTCGAGGGGTTATCTGAAGCACAGTGCGGGCTTTGTGCTATACATCTCTGTGGCCGCACGCTGCTCTCTGCTACTGTGACAAGAGAGTGTACCTGGAAGACAAGGCCCTCCAAGCTGAGGCAGCTAGCATCAGACGGGGCGCTCTGCCATCTGTCCCACCTGCTGCACTCTTGTCCATCTGCTATCTGCAATAGCTCATTGCAGACTTCCACACACGAGCACTTGGTCTGGAAAAACAGGCAGCGTGAATTATTTAGGTTGCTGTGTAAATACAAAAGAGGGGAGAGGCAGGGGTGAGGAATGAGGAAAAAGAGCCGAACAGCTACTGTATGTGTGTATGTATGTATGGGATTATTGATGGGGGTGTGTGCTGCAGCTTGTGTGACGTTATCTGCGCCTCAAGGAAATAAACACGGAAACAGCTCATTTGAAACTGTGCACGTTTGTGTGTGTGTATATACATGCATGTGCTTGTGTGTGCACGTTACAGTTAAAGTGAACCCGTACTTCTCCTGGACTTTGTAAAGTAACAGGTTAGCTTAATAGAAGGCTGAAGATGGCCATAGATTAAATAAATAACAATTTGATCAGCTAGCAGGCTGGAGAGAGAAAGCAAGTGGATTTCCCCATCCACACAATCAAGATAGATAAAGAAGTCCATTATTAGTTGGACTTCTGTTCAGCAGGAGTGGCCACACATGAAACGAAGATTGTCCGGTCTCTGCTGAACCAACCATATTTATATCCATCTATGGCCAACTTAAAATATATGTGAACTCTTACCTTTTAAGACAACCCACTCAGTTTAAAATAGAAATGAAAGGCGCAAAACATTTGTGTGTGTGTTTGTGTGTGTGTATATATATATATATATATATATATATATATATATATATATATATATATTATAAATACCTTTTTTATTTCTTTTTTTTATAAACGATCACATGACTTCTGTTCTCAGCTGCCTAAGCGAGAGGTTGGAGTGGGGAAACAACAGTACAACGATCCTTCCAATGAATGATTGTGATGGGGGGCGTGTCAGCACAAGCACATTGCTCTACGAGCACAACCAGAACACCGACCACACTGGGATGGATGTGCTCTCCTGCTTAATGTGGTCAGTTTGAAATAGGAAAGCAGGGGGACTGGCTGGATCACCATGTATTTCATACAAAGCAAGCAATATAAAGAGAACAGGATACTTTTTAACGCAGGTGCATGTATGTCATTGCCAGTATGAATGAGAACTAAGGAGTTTATACTGCATCCCCCCAAAAAATCCTGGCAAGTTTTAACCATGTAAACATTATAACTTGCTTATGGTTATGCAGAGATGAGATGTGTCAGAATCGGGCCCTAGGAAAGATAACAGCTTTGACCCCCCCTTCCCTTCGATTGACATTGATAAGCTTTGTAATAAGCACAGAGGCCCACTATTTTACATTGCCTGTGTTGGCATGGCCCTGTCATATATCTTCTCCTTCAAAATGACAGGTAGGTACACAACTTTGACCAGTTGTACTGTGCTCCTGGTTTAAGGCTTGCTCACACCATAATCATTGAGCTGTATGATCTGCATAAATCAATGTAGGTTCAACAGAAGGGCAAATAGAAAATATAATGCTGGGGTGCGCTGTGGTGTGTTGCATAAAAATGTAGCATGTCTGCATATCTACACAGCGAAGCGCAAGGCCCCGCAGTGCATTGCAACACGCTGTGCTGCATTAAGTTGGATGAAGTGTCAAGATAACAAGGAACACAGTGTGAACCTTTGTAACGACACATTGCACCACGCCTCACCACCTCTACACCACACACATCAAGGTGCAAGTATTTTAATGCATGGGCTGATGTGAAGGAGCTGTGACTGCAAAAGTATGAAGGTTGTAATTGGACCCCTGGACATCCATGGGCACCCTAGATTTCTGCTAGGCTCTTAGGCTTCTCCTAGGCTGCCTTGTAAATGATCCAGCTCTGGGGTTATAGACTAGGGTGACCAGACATCCCCAGTTTCAGGGGACAGTCCCCGGATTAAGGACAATGTCGCCGGACCAAGTTTGTCCCCGGTTTTGTCCCCGGATTGGATTTGAACAGGGGCTGGGGAAATTTCAGACAGTTGGTGTACAATTAAAAAAAAAAATATCTGAATTACACACCCCAGCTCCGCCGCTCCTACTAGCTAATTTTTTCCATTATCTATGTCCCTTTCTGATGACCATGTGCTGGTTGGAGCGGAGGGAATATTTCTTAAGTCTCGAGCGCATGTCCATTCATCTCCACTCGCATGTCCTTCTGCCTTGGCTCAAGTCCCAGCCAGCCACCTGCCTGCTTATCTCCTTGCCTTCCTTGGCGGAGTGATTTTCCTCCGCTCCCCACCCAGTAGTAGCCGGGACACGGAGAGTAAGAATTGACAGGATGCGGCGACGGGAAGAGAGTTGCTAATTCCCACCATTACTAGTAAAAAAAGAATATGTCCCCGGATTTCATTTAAAAAATCTGGTCACTTTATTATAGACACTCCTACCACCTCACAGGTGGTGATTGGGCAATAAGGCACTGACCACTGCTATGTGGGAAGCGTGGGGGAGTGTCACGTGTCCTCCCATACCCAGAAATACCAGGGTTATTACAGGTTTCAGTGGTGGGGAAATACGTAGATTGTAAGTATTAAAGTAGTAGTCCAGTCAAATATTAACCATACTTGAGCCCTAGTTCACACTGATGCTATTTTAAAATTGTGCTACTTTACTTGAATTAGCGCAATTTCAAAGTAGCAAGGTCAGCGCGATTTCAGGTGCTACTTAATAGACATTTGTGTGGCTTCATACACAGATGTCTATAGAAATCGCACCTGAAATCGGCAAAAGTAGTGCAGGAACTACTTTTGCAAATCGCATTGGATTGGAACAGTGCCATTGCTGCCAATAGTCTGCGACTTGTCATGCGATTTGATCTCTCAAATCGCATGACAAATCGCTCCAATGTGAACCTAGGCTAAACCTGCTCCCACCCTTTTGCTAACTACCCTATAAAGCAGTGGTCTCCAAACTGTAGCTCGGGGGCTGGATGCGGCCTTTTGCTTTCTTTTATCTGGGCCTTGGGGCAATATTTCATCCACTGATACAATGATGGGGCAAAATTCCTCCCAATGACACCAAGGATAAGGCACAATTCCTACCATTGACACCAACGATGGGGCAAAGTGTCTCCCAATGACACAGCAATGGGGCACGGTTCCTCTCACTGACACCAAAGATGGGGAATTGTTTACTTTCATGGATACTGGGACATTTTCTACTCTACTCTCTGAACCCCCTAAGGTCTGAAGGACAGAAAACTGGCCCTTTTTTTTTTAGAAAGTTTGGAGACCCCTGCTGTAAAGGAAAGATGCCTATACTTACCTATTCTGGGGGCTCTTTAGTAATAAGGAGAAATCGCCGACAACAGCTGCAGAGCTTGGGCGATGACATCACCCATAGGCTTACTATGGGGCATCTGTCGGCTGTCCCTCCTCTACACTGAATTTGGCACTGGGAACGTATAACATGACTGGATCGGACCATTCTCAGAATAGGTAAGTCATCTTTCCTCTTCAGGGTAGTTTGAACAAGGCTTGGAATAGGGGTGGGAGAAGGTTTTAGTATAGTGGACTGAACTTCTACTTTAACTTCTGGTTGTTCCTATATACCGTACACGTGAACGTTTTGGCTAGGCCTAGCCCATGCAAAGCACAGGCCTTCATTAAATCCACAGCTTTGACTTTCGAATATATCTAAATAAAAAGTACCTTTTTGTCATTTAAACGTATTCTGCTGATCAAAGCCAGGCAGAACACACCAAAAGAACACATGGCTTCAAAAATGTCATGGTGCTGTTGTAGAGTAATCAGCAGCTGTATTGTCAGGGTCTATTTGGGTCTCTGACTCAAAAACTGGAAGGTGCATAGAATAACAAGTTGTATACACTGAAGGTAATTATCCGGAATGGCCTTGCCACAAATTAGTTTTTTTTTTATTACTCTCGTGCTAATTGCTTGGCTCTCATACTGACCCTCTGGCTTCAAAACTTGAAATCACTGACCCGGAACAGGTGAGCAGGTAAATTCATTTCTTAGACTTTCTTGTTCTGCATTCCTGTTTTTGATCAAGTGACTTGGAGAATACAAAAGCCACTTGGTCATAGCCATGCAACTAGCATTTTCAAAAGAAGGTCATTGCCAATACGCAAATTATTCTTTTATACCAGGTTACTTCAAGCTTAGTTACCCCTTATGGAAAATGCATGATGGGATGGGTGGTGCTTTCGGGGCAACCAACAGCTTGAATTTTGGTCAGTTCAGCAGAAATTCAAACTGTTAATAGAGATCTTAAAAGGGAGGACAGTTCACCATTGCTTATTGCTCAAGGAACCCCAAACAACCTTAGGAGGAACCCAAGTGTTCCATGGAGCCCTGGTTAAGGAAAGTTAATTTAGATTATTTTGCAAACAAGTATCTCTGTTGCACTGCAATGCAGTACCTCTTTGCAGCAAAAAAAAGAGAACATTCCCATCTTGTTTTTTAGTTCAGCATCTGTGCACTCGGACAAATAAATACATGCATTTATGTAAATGTGCAATGCACGCTGGCAACTATAGCCTATTTTGGCTTTACTACGCTAGTAAAATGCTAAGGAAGTGATCTAATAGCAGCGAAGTGTAGTGTTATAAATTAGCAGCGCATTCTGGCAAATATAGAACTTTTTCTGCTGCCAACCTGAAATCCTTTAATGGGGAACTCAGCAAAACTCAGCAAGCCTTGATGAAGTTGTGGCTTGTGGGTACATAGGCTCCGGTGCCCTAGGCCCATTTGCGGTCCTTATTTTTTACTTTTCCTAGACCAAGAAAAGTGTTTTAAACTGTGCAATTACATTTTTTGCTTTTACGAATATGCATTCCGCCGCATTCATTAGGCTAAGTGAAAATTCCCATTGCATTTAGTAAATAAAAATTCCCATTGGTTAAAGTGTACATAACCACAATGACTAAAATCTCATAGAAGGTTTAACATGTTGATTTTATTCTAGAAATCATTTTATTTTTTGTACATGATTAGGTATGAAGCATTTATAAAAATAATACCTCTTAAATACCTCTTAAATCTGACATGAAGGTCCTAGTTCAGGTTCTTGTTGGTGACAGCCCCTTTCAGTTGTCCCCTTGTCACAAAGGCTTCTGATGGACAATACAAATGGCTCTGTAACGGTTACCACCGCTTACAACCTTCCATCCAACCACGACAAGCTTATCCGACACACCAACAACCAGGCAGACATGATCCATTCCATTTCCCAGAATAAACGAGACAGCGCTCCGTTCTTGCTTCCAAAGATATGACCATTTATTAGTATTTTCTCAGCTTCTTATATCCAGTACAGCATAATACAGTTAATCACAGGACAATGCAATCTCCACCCCCCTATTCACTCACTGAGGATAATTCTTTAATTGGTAGCTAGACATGACGGCACCGTATTATCAATAGGGTTCAATTAACCCTGAATAGTAACACAGACATCTGTTGAATAAGTTCTCTATACAGCTTTGTCACACAATGGCAGTGAGAGTGGGTGTCTTTACATTGAATAGCCAACACCTTAGGATATTTCAATAGCCTATTATACAAAAGGTATGACTCACTGGCTGACCTGGTCATGTCATCATGACTCCTTGTGATATCTCAGTCCTGCAATATGAAGTATTATTAATGTCCCATCTCATGTAATATGAATTATGATTCACTATTAGCCACCCTATACCCAAAAGGGCACAGGGTGGATTTCGACCCAAGAGTTTTTGGTGCTGCTGGCACAAGAGTATCTCTCATCCTTCCAACGTCTCTGGGTGTCACGGGCCATTCTGTTACAGGCTCTTTCGACAAACTTTTAGCAGGTATGGTGGTCTACTTTTGTGTCCAC
>CM056052.1:509360954-509373454 GCA_029574335.1 Rana kukunoris
TAGATTTTTTAAGCCAGTAAAGAAGGAAAGCATTTGTAATAGCAGTCACAATTTTTTCCAGATACAATATGTATAGAATGGGCTGCACTGAACCCATAAATAACAATGTCACTTCAATATTATTAACTATAAAATGGGATTGTGCTGCAACAAAGATACCAAGGTGCTTTGTGTACATTGGACGGGCATATAATACACATTGCGATGAGAGCTGAATATATCATACTGCACATTTTTCCCATACAAAGGGTGTCTGATAACTTAAAAAATAGCTAAACCATAAAGCAAAAATTTATTATATTGCCATTTACCAATTCTTAGATGTGGTGGCTGCAATAGTTCACTTTGTATAGTCTTTTTCCCCTTAGCCTTGGTTCAGTGCTGCTGCAGCATGATGCATTTTTCAGTGCATTTTTGTATTACTTTTTTTTATTATATACACAAAACTTAAAAATTGCACTAAAATTGCATGTACGTACATTTTTTGGTGCTTTTCTATGGGGCAAAAGAAGCTCCTGCACCTTTTCAAAACACACTTCGCAGCTGCACTGCATTGATTGAATGGGAAGCAAAGAGAATAATGTAATTTCCATTGTCGTGCAGTGCAGCGCGACAGCAAATGCAACCGAAAATGTACTAGTGTGAACGTGGGCTTATTTTCAGCTGCTGATCCTGCCAGTTAATCTGTTATTTTTCAACTTCCTTTAAAGTGTTACTATATCCACAACAGTCAAATCAGTCTGTATATACAGTCAAGCACCTGTGTTATACTCACTGTACAACCTAAGGGGTTAATCTTTTGCATTGTGCAAAAAAGCTGTTTCTCTAATGCTCCGCTTCTTCCAGAGTCCCCAAACCATCTCTGCATAGTACAGAGCCTTGGGGACAAGTTGCACATGCTCTGTATTGTGTGTATTGCTAGAGAGTTTTTTTTTTGTCTTGGGAGAGTGCATATGATCAGCACAGGGCCAATCAGCACTGTTCAGACAGAGGATCGGGGGTCCTGCAGCCTCATAGGACAATCAGGAGAGAATTAAAACTCCTCCTACAAACTTTAACCAGACACTGATAGAAGTAAAAAAAACTGCTATATACTACTGAAGATAAAAGGTATTTAGCAGTTTATATTTACTAAAATAATTGCATTTCCATGTTCTGTGTACCGTTGGAGACCAGGTATAGTGAATGCAGGGTCCCGGGTTTAGTAACACTAAAGAGCCAATGGTTCACACTGCTACCTCTTTGTTTAATGAGGATAAAAAGAGCTGGGGTGCCTTTGCTCTTGTGCCCATCACTGGATCAGGATTGGGGTCAGTTAAATATAAAGGGGACTGGGAGAGCTGCTTGCAGAAGGGTTTTTACCTTAATGCATCTTCCCCCAGTCTTCCTTCTGGGTTCCTGTGCTTAGGCAGTCAAACTGGCCAAGCTATCGTGAAGGTGACATCACTCCACGCAGGAGTCACAGCCATGGCACAGAGCTCTGAAGGGGATGCCGTCCCCTCAGAGGACACGTGATGGTGATGTCACTGCATGGAGTGTAAATATCTCCTAAACTGTGCAAGTATAGGAGATATTCACTGTACCTACAGGTAGGCCTTATTATAGGCCTTATTATAGGCCTACCTGTAGGTACAATAAAAAAAAAAATACTTTACTTCCACTTTAAGTCTAAAACAATCTAACTGATCAGAATAACTGTACCAAAGTGAGACACCTTTAAACATATGTCTTTTTGCTTCTTTGAATCTAATATCCAATAGACTGTGGAGGGCAATTTTGGAATTTTGAATAGACCATAAAAGTTGACTTATTTGAAAAGTATACTGTATGTTTGTGGACAGCCCTGAGCTTAGATTTATATTACAAATAGCTCCAGCAGGACATAAATGGTGCTGTGGTCTGCTGGACTTGAAGAAGATAACTTAGAGATCTGTGATGCTGACTTTGTGGGTTTCATTTATGATTCAGCTCCATCTGATTAATGATGCCTTTATCATTCCACACATAAAGTGGCCACACAAATAATCTTTTAAATTACTAATTATGTGCAAACTAAATCGATTTGATGCCCAGTTTTAGCAATGTGGTCTGTCTATGAAATGTCTACAGAGTTCATTCCTAATAAATTATCAACATGTCGTTCCTGTCCTGTTCTCTCTTATGAGACTTTATCCTTTCTTAAGTGATTTAGAAAATACAGTCTTTTAAAACAGACCTTCAGCCTCCCTACCTCTCCTCCCTTCCTCTGCAGGAATATGGCATTGCATTTTTTTTGTTTACTTCTTTTTTTATTTTATTTAAAGCGGAGTTACACCCAAAAGTGGAACTTCCGCTGAAACCACTCCCTGCCCCCTTACGTGCCACATTTGGCATGCAATTTTTTTTGGGGGGAGTGGGGGCTTCACTAGGAGTGGGACTTCCTGTCCCACTTCCTCCTTCTGCCCAGGGACCAGTTAGGTGATACATCATATCGTCTACAGCAGTCCCTCCCTGTAGGCGATTGCCTGGGACTTGGGACAGGTCCCAGGCGATCGTCTGACCAATCACAGTGCGCAGCGCCGCTCGCGCATGCGCAGTAAGTTCCTAACCGTGAAGCCGAAAGCTGTCATGGCCAGGTGCCCACACTAAGAATGAAGACGCCGGCTGAAGAGAGGAGGGGAGAAGTGGAGCTCTGGCCGGCGCATTGTTGGACCGTAGACCAGGTGAGTGTCTGTTTATTAAAAGCCAGCAGCTACAGTTTTTGTAGCTGCTGACTTTTAATAAACATAAAAAAAGCCTGGAACTCCCCTTTAAAGTCCGCCGCTTCCCCATGCATGTCATTCGCCTTACGCCATGGGTGCTCAACCTGAACCCCTCCAGCATTTGCAGAACTACAAGTCCCATGATGCCTCTGTCTTTGGGAGTCATTCTTGTTGAGCACCCATACCTTAGGTGAATGACGTGCATACTTTGCGCTGTGTCTCCCAGGATATGTGTCTCCCGGGAGTTTGGTGTTTATTGCTATAGATTTTTTGCCCCTTGGGAGGGTGCATGTGGTCAGCACAGGGCCAATCGGCCCTGTCTAGACAAAGGGTCGGGGGTCCTGTAGCCTCATTGGACAGTCAGAGTAGAAAAAAAACTCATCCTACAAGCTTTAACCAGACACTGATAGAAGTCACAAGACTGCTCTAACTGCAGATGAGAAAAGGTATTTAGCAGTTTATATTTAATATAATAATTGCATTTCCATGTTCTGTGTACTGTGGGAGACCAGGTATAGTAAATGCCTCCTGGGTTTAGTAACACTTTAATCTCCAAAAAAAATCTATACATATCCACTTCTGAATGACCAAGTAATCTATTTTTTATAATATAATTGCTTACTGTGTTTTTCTGCCTCCTTGCACTCTACAAACCCCATAGTCTCTGTCCATCTTGCAAGCAAGCAGAGGAGGGTGGGTACAGTCCAACATACAGTTTGATCGATAAGAACGAATGTAGCCACAGCAACAGAAAAAAGGGAATGTGGGGATTTGGTGTAGAGCAACAGAAGATACTTTTTTTAATTAAAGATTTATGCTTCAATATCATTTTTTATTTGAGACCAGGGTTTAGTGTCACTTTAATACATGAGTTTCAAAATAACAAATACAATAATTTAGGGATTAGATAATTGGTTTAGTGTAGAATAACACTCTTGATAAACAGCGCACATTTTTGTAGAAGGTCTACCTACCCTGGAGACCAAGAAGAGGGACAACTGAGGAGAAAATAGAGACAAGGAATTTGGTTTAAAAAAAGTAATTTCCTCCAAAGAAGGGTCGCTATTGAGATATGATCCTGGCACAAGTTCTTATCCTATTGTATATCCACCTAAGTGCCTTTCACTCCCACCTACAACTTAAGCCGCATACACACAATCAGGCTTTTGCCCGGCCAAACTCACATTGGAATTCCGATGGAATTCCATCGAAGTAAAAGAGAACATATTCTCTATCTAAACTCCGATGGAATTCCTCAGAATGTCCGATGGAAAAACTCAGATGGGGCATACACACGTTCGGACGTTCCAATGGAAAAAGTCCATCTGACTTTTTCCATCAGAAATTCAGATCGTGTGTACAGGGCATTACAGAGTGGGTGGTCAGTGTCAACACATTTCAGCAAATTACACCAAATGATTTCATGACTTTTGATGAAAACAATTAGAACTAAATAATGTTTCATACATATGCCTAGAGTTAGCCTTTAAATAACCAGGTCTAGCAAGCAAAATGCAATGTCTGGAGCATGCAGAAGTGCCCTATTTGATAAATTATCACTGTATTTATGGTCCACGTCCATTAAAGACTTGTGCTGGACTTGCGACCTTGGCAGTGTAAAATGCAGAGCGTGGTATAAACCTGAGACACATAAAAAGCCGGTCTCATCACCACGCTTTGTCTTGACAGAAGGCTAGCTCTTGCAAGAACAGAACCTGCAGGCCATGCTGTCTGTCACTACTGTTCAAATAAACACAGGTCTTTGGTTCCAGATAACACTCACTACAATCTGTTTTCAAAATCACATTTTTAGGTTACATTTACAGACATTTATTTTTAAGCCTCCTTATGAAAAAAAAATATATATATGTTTTTACAAATTTTTCTGATAAAAAATGTTGTTGCTTAGCACTGTTTAATGCTGGCTTTGCTGTAAAACATTCTTATTCCAGTGAATTGATGTTTTTTTTTAAACAACAGACAGCTTTTATGATATATTATGATGGTCAGGAGGGACATGAAGACGCACTAAAGTAGCTTTAAAGTGAATCTGCGGGGTAGTTAATACTACAAAACAAGCCACGGTAGCATGTAGGGGACAGTGTAATGCTGTGTACATACAACTCCCAGCAGAATCTCTAAGGGCTCATGTACAAAAGCTTTTCAAATGAGTTAAAATGGTCGAAAACCTTTAGTATGCAGCCCCCCACCCCCCAATACTTACTCAAGCTCGATCACGATCCAGTGTTGTGCATTAGAGCAGTTGCTCTCCCGAGTCTCTGCCTCCTGATCACAGCTCATAGCCAGTGAGAAAGTATCGGGGGACGTGCCCATTCCGTGTTTTTTTTTTTGGACACAAAGGGGTTGATTTACTAAAGGCAAATAAGTGCAGTTGCTCCAGAGCTTAATAAATGAGGTAAGGCTTCACGTTGCAAAGAATACCCAAACACGTGCAAAAGATATAAAAAAAAAAAATGTTTTGCTTGCACATGATTGGATGATGGAAGTCAGCAGAGATTCTGTTTTTTATTTTTTTATTTCTCATATGCTTATTGTCAAAGTAAAAGCAAACCCTCCTATCATTTTCAGCCAAGGAAGCTGCCATCTTGGTCTCTGTTTGATCTGCAGCTGCCATTGGATGGTTTGACAGTTTGGTTAAAAGAACATCCAATGTGACAGTTACATTCCCAGCATGTGCCTGTTAAATCTAAAGGTTTACTTTTGCTTTAATTGGCCAGGTTTGTGATGGGTTTAACCTAAAGTGTGCATTGTATTAGTTCACAGTACAAGACTTTGATAAAGCATTTGCCCTTGCTCTTGTGTCTTGGTCTTGTTTGGTCTGAAGATCAGAGTAAATTTCCTTAAGCATTAGTCGTAGTTTGCACTGAATCTGAGCCACTTTCTCCAAATGAATGACTTATTCTATCTCTAGTTCTGTTGAATTAACGCAAGCCAAACTGGTGTCCTATTCAGTATCTGGTGAGAACTGCATGGCATGCAATGCTTCTATAAATAATAACAGTGGGTTTTATTTTTCTATATATTTATAATAAAATGCTCTGTTATTTTCGTGACACGTGGGTCTATCTCTGTGCAACCAAAGCATTGTAGTCTCCTCTGTTAGGCCGCGTACACACGATCGTATATATCTGCTGAAACTGGTCCACAGACCAGTTTCAGCGGACAGATTCGATCATGTGTACGGCCTAGCAGACAAGTTTCCAGCAGAAAAAAAGTTTTAAAGCATGCTTTAAAACTTGTCTGCTGGAAACCCGTCTGTCGGATATGTCCGCTGGTTAGTACGCCTAACCAGCGGACCGAAATCTCCCGAATGCGTTGAATGGATTCGACGCATGCGTGGAAGTATTTTACTTCCTGGTTCGGTGACGTGGCGGCTTCAACGTCACCGCCACGTCACCGCGCTGACTGGCCGCAGGGATTCTGGTTTGATCGTGTGTACACAGATCAAACCAAAATCTCCCAGGAAACATGTCCGATGAAAACGGTCCGTCGGACTGTTTTCATCGAATATATCTCCTCGTGTGTACGGGGCCTTAGAATTCTGGAAATTCCTCTCAAATACATTGAAATGTGTTTGTGATTTGACACAGTGCACTACAGGTAACCGCATGCTGTGGACCAAAGTATGTTGTATGATAGAAATCCATAGAGGAAGATTAGGGTTGCCTTTTCTCCCCTCTTTTTGAAAATGCTAAGCTGTATGGCTGTAATGGTAAATTTCTGTGAAGAGTGTGTACATCGGACTGATTTGCACCCTTCTTGTAGGTTAATCATCTTGGTAGCCAAGCAACCTTAATTTTTTAAAAGGAGCCACAACAAATGATCGCCCATGTATCAGTATAGGCATTTTTTAGTTCCAAAACAGTAAACTACACCTTTAAAGTTAAAAAGCATATACAAATGTTGATTTGCACTTGCATTTCAGTGTGTCTCTAAAACCATCGAGAAATAAATGTACCCTTTTAACCCAATTAAGAGATCAGTAATTGTATTTTGCTTGTGGAGACCTGAGATGGTGTCTTTCCCATGGGAGTCAATGCTTATATCCCAGTTAAACTTGCAGCCACCAAGCGGCCATTAGCCCACGGTAACTGGTTTCGGCATCTGCACTCAGCTGCAAAATTAGATTGAAATCTTTTTCAAAAGTTCAGTCAAATGCGTGCAGCCGTGATAGTGCCTAATACCAGTGAAATTACAGTTTGCAGGGCTATAATTTAATTAAGGAATTGTCATCTTGCTAATATTCTAGGACAGTTTGGGAGTTTATAGACAACTTTTAATTTTTATGAAAAACAGATGTGGAATATCCTTCCTTTTATTTATTTATTGCATATAACTCCAACATTCCAAATAACAAAAGTTATAGATTAATTTACTTAAGTCTCCGTTCCCACAAACTATTCTTTCTACCATGCTGACTTTCCTTGGACCGCTTATGGGAGAAAGCTAGTGCCTTTGGACTTTGGAAGAAGTATCACATTGTCAAATATAATATTTAATTGGTAGTTGTAGATATTTTAGGGTTAATACCCCAGCAGTACATATTCAACATGGCCGAGGGTTGGGGGACACCTGGACATCACACCATATCAGCTTGTTGTACATCCAATTCCAAAACCATAGACATTAATTTGGAGCCCCCACTTCCCCCAACCTTGTGCAGCTATAACAGCCTTCATTCTTCTGGGAAGGCTTAATCCCTATTTGTTCAGTAGGGTTGAGATCAGGGCTTTGTGCAGGATACATGAGTTCCTCCACAGTCCACACCAAACCCATCAAACCATGATCATGCTGGAACAGAAAAGAGCCTTCACCAAACTGTTTTAGAAAGGTTGCAAGCTCACAATAAAATATTTTTTATGTTAATGTTTGTCAATGAAGGTTTCATGGCTATGTGCTTGATTTTATTACCTGGTTTTGGAATGGAATGTCCAACAAGCTCATTTAATATAGGTGTGATGGCCAGGTATTTGCAAACATTTGGCCATACAGTGTGCTAGCCTTCTCTCCACTTTCCCTTTCAGCTACTGGAAGCAAGGTAAAGAAGCCCTGTTAAAGCTATTTCCCATCAGGCACTTATGGCAGGAAGAAGAGTAAGTCCCATGCTGCATCATACTGCAAGTACTGGGTACTACTCCTTCTAGTGACCAAAGTCCTAAAAGAAAAAGCATGGAAGATTCTGCTGTGGATTGGGAGAGTTAAGTGCACCTGTTGCTTTGCTGTGCATGGCCAGAGTATAGGTTTACTTTAAAAATGGTCAATGGAAGTGGACCTCTTGAGACCATTCAGACCAATGGCAGTAACAGGGCTTAATGTATATGCATAATCAGCAGTGGCTTTCTCTGGCTGCTGGTCTGGTTACCAATGGCCAGGCATTGATCAGCTAGTCATTGTAGAAGTGGGGGATCAATGTTTAGGTGGAGCTGCTGATTGCCCAGGTGATCAGTTTCCAATGATTTACACCTCAGCATCACCAGCATGGGTGGATTTTAAGGGGCAGATCAAAATCTTCTTGTTATTTAATGCTTACTTGGGGGCAATGATAGGAGCTACAGATCCAATGTATAAATAATACAAACAATGGTGAAAATTTCCCTTTTTCACTCTACCAGTGCAGTTTTTTTCGAATGTTTATACTTGTTTGGCCGGCAAGAGGAAGTATAGTCTGTCATTTTTAGTGTAACAAGTTAAATCCCATTAGTTGAGCAACAGTGCTTTTTATATAGCCACGTCTTAATACAGGCTGTCTCTCCGCTCACTGAATGAGGGCACTTATCATGGTTCCCCACTCTTTCTCCCCTCTCATCCTCAACTTTAAGAATTATGAAAAGCAAATTCCAGTTACACCTGTCCACCTTGACAGCCAGGGGAGAAGATTGTAGCCATTTGGATTAAAGACATATCCATCAGAAGCTGCTCTAGACAGGTACTTATACGTCTCTTTAGAATATATGAATCCCATCGGCTGCGTGGTCGGAAGCAGAGAACACCGACTTTATATAAATAATTATCCTATCACTGATATACTGTGCACCGTTGCCATATATTCTTTCTAGAGCGCCATTCTCAGCCTTATAACCTGTAACATAAATCTTAAGTCTTCTTATTAAATAAAATGTTCAGAATAACATTTTCTGGGTATGGCGCACTTCACCAATCTTTTGCCTCGTTACTCCGCGTCTACATCTGACAGTTTGAAAGGTAGTTTAGCTTAAGTGTAATGATAAGTGTTACCTAAGTAACGACATTTCCCTTTCTTAATCATGTAGCTTTTTAAGGTTTTTGAATGCATGGCGTAACTCGATAACTACAGTCATTTATAACAATGCAAAACAAATATCTGTTGTAGAAAGCTTACTGCTGAGCTGATGATTTTTCCTCTATTTGGGTCAAAGCTCAGAAGTTAGAATTGAACGAGGTTTTAACTTCTGTGACAATCAGAGATAGCAAGGTATGTAGCCGATTATATGATACCTTCCAATAAAAAAAAAAGAGAACATTAATAATGACTCCTAGGGGGTTAATTTACTAAAACTGGAGAGTGCAACATTTGGTACAGCTGTGTATGGTAGCCAATCAGCTTCTAACTTTAGCTTGTTCAATTAAGATTTGACAAAAAAACCTGGACACTGATTGGTTTCCATGCACAGCTGCACCAGATTTTGCACACTCCAGTTATAGTAAATCAACCCCCTGATGTCTTAGCTTCCACAAATTGATTTATTTAGCTGATATTCTCGAAATACCCAACTGGGTTTACCCTGGAGTTGAAGTAGTATGTTTCGCACAATAGTTCACGTTCATATTTTCTCACTCTTGGGGGGGCGTGCAATCCCAGCACAGTGGTTCTACCCACCCCTTTCCCTCTTCCTTTCCCAATTGAATTTTCCTTCGTGCATCCTCCTTACAACACCCATATAACCTTTTTATAGGCATTTTTCAGACTTGTAGGACAAACAGCTTGGGTTACTTTCTTCACCTTACCTATAAACGAAACATTGCTGCTTTACATGTTGTGTTGTTAATATAAATTAATAAGACATTTCATGTATATGACTGGACACATCTTACGCTTACTATGAAGATCATATACTGTGTTAACCAATGGTAACCTTTGTTTTGCAAGGAGGGGCACACAATAACCCTCTGCCCATCCTGTTGGTCATAACTTTTTAAAAGTACCATTTTTCTCCCTTTGTTAGTAGACTGTCATTTACCAGGACCAAAATATGTATTTGATGTTATATGTCTGAAATAAAGAATAAAAAAGAGCATAGACATTTTTTTTCTAAAATAATATTGTACCTGTTTTGCCTCACTACATTAATCCTGGGTACACACATATGCGATGTCAGACATGTAATTTGCACTGCATTGTTATGCAGATCACATGCAATGTCTGTGCAATGCGAGTTCAGTCATACAGTTGTATAGCTGGACTCGCATTGAATTCACGCGAAAATAGCACAGGAACCTTTTTTTCTTTGCCCTGGAATCGGATTCCTCTCTGAATTCACAGTTCGCACTGCGAGCTGCGAACCAATCTGGGCTTGTCATTAACTTTGTATTGGCACCCACAGCAGTTTGCAGAGGGCAGTGTGGAGATGTGATGGGGGAACCCACACTGGAATCATGCTGGTTCCCGCATCGCATATGTGTTAACCAGGGTTTAAAATATATGTAAATCCATCGTGAAAATCTCATAAAATCTCATCCCATTTTAAAGTTATTTCAAAAGCTATTTTCACTTTTTTTCTGAAGTTTTCATTAAATTAATATTTAGTGATCCTACCAAGAAAGTCGTAGTTCAGTGACTTCCTTTTATAAGGTGACAACGACCTGTTCCTGTCTCACTATGATTTTCCAGTGTTATCACCCTGTCACATGGGCTTCCAAGAGGCCACTTTAACACATAGCGTGTGCATGGTTCACTGTTCACCATCAGGAAAATTAAGAAATGCTAAGTGGTTTTCACTAAAATACATTTAGACAGACATTGGCAAAGTAGAAGCTAAAAATAGGCAAGACCAAAACCGTAACAAGAAGCACGATATGCATAAATTATCTGGCCTAGACACGTAGAATTCCATAATTGGTAAAACTAAAAACCACCACACAACACAAATTGTTAAAAACAACTTTATAGTAAAGGGTTTGCTTATGTTTACTGACATTGCTAAGCAGCATCACCCAAGATTGCAAACTCGTCCCTTTACTGAAACATGATTTATACAAGCTTTGTGTTGTATTAAAAGTAGGCACTATATAATTGTGTCTGGCCAGTCATTAAAAGGATGGCTTGACGAATTCTATCTGCTTTTAAAAAACGTAGGCAAATAGTACTTCTGAAATACCCATGTAGGACATCAACCCATGTAGGAAATCATTTAATTGGTATTTGTTGTTTTTTTCCCCTAAATTAATATGTAGATTCTTTTTTTAATGATGTACAAATTTGTTATAACACCCAGATAAGAAAAAGTGATTTTAAACCTTGGCAGAAAAATTCTCGATTTTTCAAAGCTGAGAATTTAGACATCAAGCAATATGCATGTCATCTCTGAGATGGTACTTAATGGAGTTTTAGAATGTTACCACAAATGTAACTTTTAGCCTGGCTTGCGACACTTTCACGTCCGTACGTGTGATTTTGTGAACCCAAAGGCTATTTGCCATTTAGAATTCAAAATCCACATTTTTGTATGTGTTCATCATAAGTCACATCTTGTTAGAATTCCAGACTTGTTCAAGCATCCTTTAGAAAGGGACAAACTTAAAACACCTATTTGTCACACTTTACCATTTAAAACTACACAGGCAGCAAACCCTGTACTGTGACTCTTATGCCACATACACACGATCGGGCTTCTGCCCGACCAAATGCACATCGGAAATCTGACGGAATTCCATAGGAGTCAGATAGAACATGTTCTATTTCTAAACTCTGATAGAATTCCTCGGAAAAAAAGTCAGATGAGACACACACATGGTCGGAATTTCCGATGGAAAAAGTCCGTCTGACTTTTTTCATCGGAAAAAACGATTGTGTGTACACAGCATTAAACTCCAATGATACTCTACTGGTACTATCCCGAAGGAATCTCTTGATGCTTTAGTGGTTACCATTCCCAAACCAGGCAAGGCAACAGACAACCCCGCCAATTACCGCCCAATATCTCTTCTAAACACAGACACCAAGATCTACGCTAAGCTCCTAGCACAGCGCCTCACGAATGTTATCCCGTCGATCATCCATCCAGACCAAGTAGGTTTTGTGCCGGGGCGTCAGGCCTCAGATGGTACCAGGAGATTTATAGACCTGATACAGTGGGTGGAAAACAGTCAAGCGCCTTCTCTCTTCCTATCTTTGGATGCAGAGAAGGCGTTTGATAGAGTTTATTGGCCTTATATGGAAGCGGTTCTCAGTAAATTTGGAATCTCAGGAACCTTCTTATCTGCTGTGTTGGGCCTATACTCTCATCCATCGGCACGCGTCTGGACCTCGGGTGTTATTTCCGACCCGTTTAATATCACTAATGGCACCAGGCAGGGGTGCCCATTGTCCCCCCTAATTTTTGCTATGATAATGGAACCATTAGCACAGCTCATTAGGTCCAACACGTTGATATCTGGCATTAAAATAGGAGAGGTTGATCATAAAATCGGTCTTTATGCCGACGATGTCATTATTGCCCTAACCAACCCCCTAGTATCCCTCCCCGAGGTTCAGCGTATTTT